>NIVC01001314.1:0-29539 GCA_002269645.1 Macrostomum lignano | reverse complement strand
GTGTGCTGATTGGTGTGCTGATTAGTGTGCTGATTAGTGTGCTGATTTTAGTGTGCTGATTAGTGTGCTGATTGGTGTGCTGATTAGTGTGCTGATTAGTGTGCTGATTAGTGTGCTGATTTGTGTGCTGATTTGTGTGCTGATTAGGGTGTGCTGATTGGTGTGCTGATTAGTGTGTGCTGATTAGGGTGTGCTGATTAGTGTGTGCTGATTAGTGTGTGCTGATTGGTGTGCTGATTGGTGTGCGGATTAGTGTGTGCTGATTGGTGTGCTGATTTAGTGTGTTGCTGATTAGGTGTGTGCTGATTAGGGTGTGCTGATTGGTGTGCTGGTTTGTGTGCTGGTTAGTGTGCTGTTTGGTGTGCTGGTTAGTGTGCTGATTGGTGTGCTGATTAGTGTACTGATTGATGTGCTGATTGGTGTGCTGATTAGTGTTCTGATTAGTGTGCTGATTGGTGTGCTGATTAGTGTGCTGATTAGTGTGCTGATTGGTGTGCTGATTGGTGTGCTGGTTAGTGGCTGATTGTGTGCTGATTGGTGTGCTGGTTAAGTGTGCTGATTGCAGTGCTGGTTAGTGTGCTGATTAGTGTGCTGATTAGTGTGCTGATTGGTGTGCTGATTAGTGTGCTGATTGGTGTGCTGATTAGTGTGCTGATTGGTGTCTGATTAGTGTTCTGATTAGTGTGCTGATTTGGTGTGCTGATTAGTGTGCTGATTGGTGTGCTGATTAGTGTGCTGATTAGTGTGCTGATTGGTGTGCTGATTGTGTGCTGATTAGTGTGCTGATTGGTGTGCTGATTAGTGTTCTGATTAGTGTGGCTGATTGGTGTGCTGATTAGTGTGCTGATTGGTGTGCTGATTAGTGTGCTGATTGGTGTGCTGATTGTTGTGCTGATTAGTGTGCTGATTGGTGTGGCGGATTAGTGTGTGCTGATTGGTGCTGATTAGTGTGTGCTGATTAGGGTGCTGATTAGGGTGTGCTGATTGGTGTGCTGGTTAGTGTGCTGATTAGTGTGCTGTTTGGTGTGCTGGTTAGTGTGCTGATTGTGGTGCTGATTAGTGTACTGATTGATGTGCTGATTGTGTGTGCTGATTAGTGTTCTGATTAGTGTGCTGATTGGTGTGCTGATTAGTGTGCTGATTAGTGTGCTGATTGGTGTGTGCTGATTGGTGTGCTGATTAGTGTGCTGATTGGTGTGCTGATTGGTGTGTGCTGATTGGTGTGCTGATTAGTGTGCTGATTAGTGTGTGCTGATTGGTGTGCTGATTGGTGTGCTGATTAGTGTGCTGATTAGTGTGCTGATTAGTGTGCTGATTAGTGGTGCTGATTGGTGTGGCTGATTAGTGTGCTGATTAGTGTGCTGATTAGTGTGCTGATTTGTGTGCTGATTTGTGTGCTGATTAGGGTGTGCTGATTGTGTGCTGATTAGTGTGTGCTGATTAGGTGTGCTGATTAGTGTTGCTGATTAGTGTGTGCTGATTGGTGTGCTGATTGGTGTGCGGATTAGTGTGTGCTGATTGGTGTGCTGATTAGTGTGTGCTGATTAGGGTGTGCTGATTAGGGTGTGCTGATTGGTGTGCTGGTTAGTGTGCTGGTTATGTGCTGTTGGTGTGCTGTTAGTGTGCTGATTGGTGTGCTGATTAGTGTACTGATTGATGTGCTGATTGGTGTGCTGATTAGTGTTCTGATTAGTGTGCTGATTGGTGTGCTGATTAGTATGCTGATTAGTGTGCTGATTGGTGTGCTGATTGGTGTGCTGGTTAGTGTGCTGATTGGTGTGCTGATTGGTGTGCTGGTTAGTGTGCTGATTGCAGTGCTGGTTAGTGTGCTGATTAGTGTGCTGATTAGTGTGCTGATTGATTAGTGTGCTGATTAGTGTGCTGATTAGTGTGCTGATTGTGTGTGTTAGTGTCTGATTAGTGTGCTGATTGGTGTGCTGATTTAGTGTGCTGATTGTGTGCTGATTAGTGTGCTGATTGGTGTGCTGATTAGTGTGCTGATTAGTGTGCTGATTGGTGTGCTGATTAGTGTGTGCTGATTGAGTGTGCATTAGTGTGTGACTGATTGGTGTGCTGATTAGTGTGCTGATTGGTGTGCTGTTAGTGTGCTGATTCAGTGTGCTGTTTTGAGTGTGCTGGTTAGTGTGCTGATTGGTGTGCTTGATTAGTGTACTGATTGTGTGCTGATTGGTGTGCTGATTAGTGTGCTGATTATTGTGCTGATTGGTGTGCTGATTAGTAGTGTGCTGATGGTGTGCTGGATTGGTGTGCTGATTAGTGTGCTGATTAGTGTGCTGATTGGTGTGTGCTGATTGGTGTGCTGATTAGTGTGCTGATTAGTGTACTGATTGATGTGCTGATTGTGTGCTGATTAGTGTGCTGATTGTGTGCTGATTGGTGTGCTGATTAGTGTGCTGATTAGTGTGCTGATTTGTGTGCTGATTGGTGTGCTGATTAGTGTGCTGATTAGTGTGCTGATTTGTGTGCTGATTGGTGTGCTGATTAGTGTGCTGATTAGTGTGCTGATTAGTGTGCTGATTAGTGTGCTGATTAGTGTGCTGATTGGTGTGCTGATTAGTGTGCTGATTAGTGTGCTGATTGGTGTGCTGATTAGTGTGCTGATTAGTGTGCTGATTAGTGTGCTGATTGGTGTGCTGATTAGTGTGTGCTGATTAGTGTGCTGATTAGTGTGCTGATTAGTGTGCTGATTGTGTGCTGATTGGTGTGCGGATTAGTGTGCTGATTGGTGTGCTGATTAGTGTGCTGATTGTGTGCTGATTAGTGTGCTGATTAGTGTGCTTTGGTGTGCTGATTAGTGTGCTGATTGTGTGCTGATTAGTGTGCTGATTGTGTGCTGATTGGTGTGCTGATTAGTGTCTGATTAGTGTGCTGATTGTGTGCTGATTAGTGTGCTGATTAGTGTGCTGATTGGTGTGCTGATTGGTGTGCTGATTGTGTGCTGATTGGTGTGCTGATTAGTGTGCTGATTGATGTGCTGATTGGTGTGCTGATTAGTGTGCTGATTAGTGTGCTGATTGGTGTGCTGATTAGTGTGCTGATTAGTGTGCTGATTGGTGTGCTGATTAGTGTGCTGATTAGTGTGCTGATTGTGTGCTGATTGTGTGCTGTTAGTGTGCTGATTGGTGTGCTGATTGGTGTGCTGATTAGTGTGCTGATTGCAGTGCTGTTAGTGTGCTGATTAGTGTGCTGATTAGTGTGCTGATTGGTGTGCTGATTAGTGTGTGCTGATTAGTGTGCTGATTGTGTGCTGATTGTGTGCTGATTAGTGTGCTGATTGTGTGCTGATTAGTGTGCTGATTAGTGTGCTGATTAGTGTGCTGATTAGTGTGTGCTGATTAGTGTGCTGATTGGTGTGCTGATTAGTGTGCTGATTGGTGTGCTGATTAGTGTTGCTGATTAGTGTGCTGATTGGTGTGCTGATTAGTGTGCTGATTGGTGTGCTGATTGGTGTGCTGATTAGTGTGCTGATTGGTGTGCTGATTGGTGTGCTGATTAGTGTGCTGATTGGTGTGCTGATTAGTGTTCTGATTAGTGTGCTGATTGGTGTGCTGATTAGTGTGCTGATTGGTGTGCTGATTAGTGTGCTGATTGGTGTGCTGATTAGTGTGCTGATTAGTGTGCTGATTAATGTGCTGATTAGTGTGCTGATTGGTGTGCTGATTGGTGTGCTGATTAGTGTGCTGATTGGTGTGCTGATTGGTGTGCTGATTAGTGTGCTGATTGGTGTGCTGATTAGTGTGCTGATTAGTGTGCTGATTAGTGTGCTGATTAGTGTGCTGATTAGTGTGCTGATTAATGTGCTGATTAGTGTGCTGATTAGTGTGCTGATTAGTGTGCTGATTAATGTGCTGATTAGTACGCGGAACTTTGAGCGAGAAAAGCATGAAAACTGCGTATTTTCACGTGTGCAAATTTAGTGCCGCAGTGACTCAGAACCCGCCCCACCTGTTCCAGTGATCACGTGTCCCCAGGAGCCGCAGTTCGACCCCACGCACTCGTACGCGATACTGAACCCGGGCCTGAACTCCACCTTCAACTTCACGACCGGAGCGACCATAGAGGTGAACTGCTCGAACCCGAACTTAGATTTCTACAGGCCGTGGCCCTCTGTCTTCGGTTCAGCGCGAGCTAGGCTGGTGTGCACCTCTGGTGGTACCTGGAGAGCGACTTACTATGCATTGGATAATCGGTTCTAGTGTCAACGCCATTCTAGCACACAGAGACTGTCGCGCTCCCCACTGCGAAGGTAATTATGCCAACTATAAATTTGCTGGGACTGTGTGAACGTGTGTGAAATTTCTGTAGAGACTGCAGTTGTAGTAGAAGTAATAATAATCATAATAGTCATATAATAATAATATATAATAATAGACTACTCCTGCCCTAACGGCCAGATGTGCAACCGACAGCTCAGCCTGTTCATTTTAAGGACTGGGGTCGCCACACACACCCTCAATTACCCCAGCTAATGCTGGCACCCATTGTACAGCTGGGTGAACTGAAGCAATGCAGAGTCAGTGTCTTGCTCAAATACAATACAAGGGTACAGTGAATTGGAAAAGCTGATAATTTCGTATCTTGTCAATGCATTTGCATAGAAAACTGCAAATTAGCTAACCCGCTTTATTGTCCAGTCTTGAAGTTGAAAAAAATTCATTCAACCGAGATTCCTCCTCCGCCAGCTCCGCTTTGCTGGACGCAGCACGCGCAGCCGGGCCCACAGTCCTGGCTTATCTCCCCGGCGCCAACAGCTGACAGGCAGGAGGTCGTTGACGGCTTCTCGGTGCGCTTTCGCTGCCTGAGCGGCTACAAGGGACGGCGATTCGACCAGGAAATCGAAAACGAATGCAGGAACTCGTTTGACTGGAACAGAAAGTAAGGAAATGTACATTTACTCATAACGTCATCTTTTAGACTGGACACCGGAATAAGCCTTAGCCCGCGTATTTTTATTCAGGATTCGTACAATGATTTGGACACAAAACTTAAACTTTACTACTGCAATCGACTTGAACACGTGCCAATGTAAGTACATTGAAATATTCCAGTGCAGTTTGGGATCCGCGATATAAGATCCGGGATTAAGAATTTGGGATTGGGGATCCGGGATTAAGAATTCAGGATTTGGGATTTGGGATTTATATGTGTCTATTTTACAGATGTCATAACTGTTCGTCCCCTGCCGAAGAAGGGGTGATTTTCCCGCATGGTTAGCAACGACAGGGGTTTAAATAAACAAATAAACAGTTTACACAGAATTAGTAGTTCGCTACGAGGCGAGGATAGATTATTCGGTCGGTATTCGTCATTCGGCAAGGTTGAGTTGTAGCGATTAGGGAAGGTCAGTCTTGAGTCCTTTTTTTCTGCTCCTGTATCGCTGTAGGACTACTCCACTCCACCGCTTCACCGCAGACCAGTCCCATTACCCAATCCGCTCCAACGCAGATCAGTCCCATTACCCAATCCGCTCCAACTCAGACCAGTCCCATTACCCAATCCGCTCCAACTCAGACCAGTCCCATTACCCAATCCGCTCCACCGCAGACCAGTCCCATTACCCAATCCACTCCAACTCAGAATAGTCCCATTACCCAATCCGCTCCAACTCAGACCAGTCCCATTACCCAATCCGCTCCAACTCAGAACAGTCCCATTACCCAATTCACTCCACCGCAGACCAGTCCCATTACCCAATCCGCTCCACCGCAGACCAGTCCTATTATCGCGGCTGCTTCACGTGGCCTGAAATCTTGGAACGGCTGAGCGGCTCAAGCACTCATCTGCAAAGCAGCCTCCCAGCCCCGATGTCAGTCAGCGACTGCAGGCGGGCCTGCTACACCCAGAAATTCCAAATGGCCGCCGCCAACTACAGCAGCTGCTACTGCTTCAGCCTGAACCTCACTGGCATCGTTCCCGACCAGGAGTCCAACGAGACGATTCCGTTCGTGCTGAGCCGGGGCTTGCTGGAGGCCAGGAACTTTCGCTGCCTGTCGCTGTGCAACGCGTCCGAGTTCTGTGGCGGAAATGCCACGGCTGACAGCGGGCCCTGGGGCTTCTTCTCTGTGTACGACTCGTTTGGTGAGGGCGCCCGCTTGTTGCATGCAGCGTTGGGCAGAGTTAGTCTGGAAAGTGATTGGTTCAAAGCCAAAAAGTTAACTTTTGACCCGCAGAAAAAAATCTTAACCTTTTTTAGATAAAACTGATACTAGCTAGTAAGAGCTAATATGCTGATATTTTAAATTATTTATTTATTGGGATGCACAGAAGTCCATAGGCTTTCAGAATGCGCTCCGTTAACAATGCTTATTGCTAAGTTATTCTGTAGCACTTGCTTAAGAAGCGTTCGCTGCTCTTTGCAGACGGCTGCTACTCTGTCGCATCGATCCCGCCGCTCCTCGTGGTGGATGAGACCACCATGCAGCTGCTCAGCTCAGCCGCCTGCAAGTCCTACTGCAAGGCCTTCCCCAGCAGCCTGTACGCTATGATCCGCAACGTCACGTGCACCTGCCTGAGTGACGTCATTCAACGCCAGTCAGGTGCCGCGGCTCAGTGCAACTTCGAGTGCCGAGCATCAAACGAGAGTTGCGGAGGAGCGGGCAGCATTTACAACATCTTCACGCTGGCCACGCAGGTGAAAAAGTTCCGCTCGTGCAAGGAGCAGCAGGAAGATGCGGATGTCTACGAGAGCAACTTCTACCAGTTGACAGGCACCTTTAACACCTCCACGGCCCCTGATAGTGGAACAAGAGTTTTCTGCAGCATGATCGGTAAGCTTCCGAACTACTTTGAGCAGCTCAGTTTGACAGGAACGCAAGCGGGGCCATCAAATTTATCGAACTCCTTAATAAATAATGAATTGGTTTAGCTCTTACAAATGACACGGGATAATAACGATGCAATTCATGGCTGAAACCCCAGGTCCCTGCAGCTCCTACAAATGACACGGGATAATAACGATGCAATTCATGGCTGAAACCCCAGGTCCCTGCAGCAGGTAATTCGATCAAACGCTTATTAGACTAAAAAACATAATAATAATTGATTACACCTGCCCTAATGGGCAGATGTGCAACCGGCAGCTCAGCCGCAGCTATTGCGCAGCGCATCTGAAGGCTGCTTACAGCTGTTCAGTCCATGGACCTGGGGTCGCCACACACAGCCTCAGTTACCCCAGCTAATGCTAGTACCCATTTTACAGCTGGGTGAACTGAAGCAACTGTCTTGCTCAAGGGCACAATTGCTCTGGGTGTGTCGAGAATCGAACCCCCGACCTTTCAGTCGTGAATTAGACGCTCTAACCACTAGGCTAAAACTTATTCTTAGACCAGATGGTATACACAACTCAGGGGATTTGAGCTACCCCTATAATAAGTAAAGCTTTATCAAACCCTTTCCTCCCAGACGGCACCCCCTGCAGCCCGGGCTGGTTCGGCTACCGCGGCTCCTGCTACGCGCCCTACCTGCGCAGCACCGACATGCTGGCCTGGACCGGCTCCGCCGAGCTCTGCGCCCATCAGAACTCCGTGCTTTGGTTTCCCATGGACGAAAATGAGTTGGACATCATGAAGGAGCACTTCTTCAAGTGTGAGTGCTTCCATTTGAATAAAAACTGTCATTCTATTGATCTTCAAACTACTACGCCTTTAATGTAGAGATCAGGTCTATTGCAACCTTTTAAAGCAGAACTTATGCCAGTATTGGATAGACATTTGGATAGCACACCTATTTTTCTACAAGGTTTCCTTTCACATATTCGAAATTTCAATATACTGAACTGCTGGCAATCCGATTTCATGAACCCTAGCCTTCACTAACCCTAAAATTGGCATAGACAGTTATAGTTAGCCCAGGCTGTTGAAACGGGGTGAAATGCAGGGCAGCCATGGATGAATCATTTTATCATTTTTATTCTTTAAAGACGGCAGCCCGCCCGCTGCAATTATCTATGGCCGACTTCAATAAATAAAAAACTCTTATGCATATAAGTTTTTACAACTTGTATATTTCGAAAGTAAAGCTTAAGTCCAGGAGTTCTATGATTAGCAATCTAGAGCGGAAACGAGTTTTACCTCATGAGGCCACGCCAATTGTAAAGAACAAGGAGCCAGCACTGAATGTCATGGCTCTGTCTATGCTAGTCTGGCCTCGAGGTAAAACTGAAAAACTTGTTTCCATTCCAGGTTGCTAATTATAGAACTCCTTGGCTTAATACTGCTTAAGAATGCTTATAACGGGTGTCCCAAAAAAAAGGGTAACACTTTGTGCGCTCACTGTGAGTTAGCAGTTAGGCCTAGCACAGTAATTTAACAGGTCCACAGTAAACATTTGTAAGTTTTTCCCACAAACATTTGGTTGCGAAAAATTGCTCCAGAGGCGAGTTATTGAGCACAGAAGTGTCTTTTCTGCCAAGCTTTGCCATACACAGCTGCCATAGTCAATATTTTGCTTTAAAAAATCTTAAGGAGCATAGACTCTGAGACATGTGTGGTCAAATACCAGTTTATTTGAAAAATTTCGGTAATAGCACTGGATGATCCGAAGACGAATTTCTTCTTCAAACTTGCAGGTCATTGACGGTTTCTTAACTATGCAGCTGCTATGGTCCATAAGAAATTTTAACGTTAGATCAGTCTCAGAGTCTATGCATGCTCTGTCATTTTTCTTACGCAAAAGATTTTCTATGGCCTCCGTCTATGGCAAAGCTTAGCAGAGAAGCTAGCGTACACTTACAAGCTCAAAAGATCAATAGCGATTTTTCAAATAAACTGCTATTTGACCACACACCGTCTCAGAGTCAGACATCTCAGGTTTATGAAACTGAATGCTAGTTTAGGCGCTTGGCATAGTCGCTCAGTCAACACCATTAAAAATTGCAGACTGGACTCACTATTTTGTAAGCCGAAAAGAGCTCAACATTGGCGTTCACAGCTGGATTGAGCTGCTTCCTCAGCTGCTTGACGGGAGCGTCATGCCTGCTGGAAGCAACTATGAAAAGTTCTCCAGTACCATGACCGCTGAGGAGCTGCTAGCTCGAAACTGTTTCTACCTTGGCCTTGACACGCACTACGGTGTCAAAGTCCACGCCAACCGCACAGCGTGTTCGGACACCACGCGGAGGAAGTTCTTTTGTGTAAAAAGTGCGTTTCGGTAATGGATTATTGTTGCTTTTATGGCTCACCAATGCGTATTGACTTAACTTACTGATTTCCCGCTGTCGCGTATGTTTTGGCCTGGTAATGACAAACAGACACTGAGGTACCTCATCTGCAATATAGCTTTTTTCAGCCCACTTGTGGGCTTAACGAATTGAATTTAATCCAAGATATGTTTGCCAAAGTAATGTAGCTTTCGTCTTACAGCAGCATCTAATTTGGTCCATGGCGGCCGTGAAACCCAATCAGGTGTTACAGCTGTGCAATGCGATTTAGTTGAGCAAATTTCAATGTTACCAATACAAGGTGACATAAAAATTCAATCTGCTCAACTATAGCAAAAGCTAAGAGCATTTTAGCATGGTCAAAACACCGCTTCAATCACAAGCCCTTGGCGTTCGTTCGAAAGTCCAGCATCAGGTCCATGCACGATTTTGAGACCGATCTTCCTCTTCCGCAGCAGTTGCAATTATGAAGCATTGCTTTTGTCCCTACTGCCTGTGGCAGTCACGTCTAAATGAAAATCTTAGGCTGAAACTATGGAGCCGCTATGGACCAAATTAAATCCTGCTGACGCCAGGCTTGCTACCATAGACGAAAGCTCCGTTACATTGGCAAACGTATCTTGGATTAAAACCAATGCGTGTGAGCTCAAATGGGCTGCAAGAAGCTATATTAAAACCACAGACTATTCTTTGGTTAAAACAGCTTACAGGCCTGCTGGGGCCTGTAAGTCGGATAGCATCACAGCACCGAAAGTCACAGTTCCAACTTAGCCGCGTGATAGGCAAGCAATGACAATGCCATCGTGGGTTCTAAAATGATTCGCACTAAATTTGGCAGGGAGCCACCACCGGGGCTGCCACAAGTACAGCAGCAGCCTGGCCAACCAGCTCAAGCAGCCCGACAACACATTCAGCTTGCGCACCGGAACTCTGCAGGAGTGCCTCAGAACCTGCACCCACCGTCTGGCTGACTCGGCGATTGTCGAAGGCGCCTCCTGCACCTGCCTGAGCGACGACGAAATGCTGGAGAATTTCCAGCCAATCACAGACCCAGCCGAGATCCTGGCCAACTGCATGAAGCCGTGCGGCACGGGCTCGTATCAGTACTGCGCTGGGGCCAGCAGTGGCGGCTACACCTATGTGTACATCATGATGAGTGAGCTTTATTGAGCACTAAATCCGACTTCATGAACAACTGAATTAGAAGGACGCTGCACCCAATTTTCTTAGAAACACATGTTTTCGCATCGCCAGTGCATTCAGGATGCTCTGAAGAACGCATAGCGCTGAACTGGGGTTTGGCCATAGACAAAATTGAGAAAAAATCCGTTCTCGAAAGCATGCGAAATGCATCAGCGATACGGCAAATCTTTGTTGCTTACCGGCTTCATTTCTCGGAAAATCGGAGTGTAAAGTCCTTTTACTTTCAGCTGTTTATGCTCGACTTCTGAGTGTACATCCTCTTAATCTGAAATCTAATTTAATGGAAAATTTCATGCGAATTTTCATATTTTAGTCAAAGCCTGGCACCTGGCAGCCCGAATTGAGAATAACATGCCCGTTTTTCCCGGAGACAAAGATGTTGACTCGGTGAACAAGTTCCTGTACTCAGATACTCACTACAAAGAAAATTCAGGAACCTCAACTATTAAAAGCGAGCTCAGCTCAGCGAATGATAAAGGAGACAACCGACTTTATGGCAGCAGCAGCCCGCTTATCCTGTTGCCATGGCAGCCGCTAAGTCTGCCGAACAGGCCCTACTTACAAGCGAGAACCGACATCAATGTGAATTACGTCAACCGTGTTTGGCAAAGACTCAACAGGGGAACAGTGACTGACCTGATCAACATGACATTCTACAAATCTGATGGACAGATCGACTGGCTTCTTTTTAATGCAACGGAAAAGAACAGAAACTACATGCGCTTCCAGCACGATGGAATCATAGCGACGTCCAATGGCACATTTGACACTTCGAGACTTGATCTTGCGACACTGCCTATCTATTCGTAAGTTTCTAATAGTTTCTAATGCGCTCGTGTACGAACTTATGAGGAGTTCGCTTTGGCACACTAGAGAGAGGGAAGGAGAGAAGAGAGAGAGAATTAAGTCTTGTGTCTAAAGGCACAAACTCCCACTTCCAGACCGTAAGTCTGGGGACAGAATTCAGTGTGTTCACTTACTATTAGCGGGCTCCTCTTCAATCGTAGTTCGGGCTGTAGTCGCGCGCTGAGGGTTCTCCTTGTCGATTCTGAAGTTGGCCGAATACGAGAACAACTTTAATAGTCGTAACAATTTAATCCGTCGACGTTAAAGTGTTCATTGTGATCAATGATCGAAATCAGAGATGCGCCCTAATAATCAACTTCTAACAACAACAAGGTCCTCCGGAAAGGGGCGTCTTCTAGAAATAACAGAATCAGAGTCGTGTGCCCCTATCCGTTACTCTAGGGTACCAAAATCAATCAATCGATAATCCTCTAAGAGTATCGGAATCGGTCCGCAGATCCTATTCAATCCTTTAGGAATAGGGAGGCCTCAAATTCAATAAGCTCAATGAAAATTAACTAAACGATAACGGCCGGTACTAACACAGCTCTCGATAGTCAAATAACAAAGACGACGTCAAAGGCTTACCGATAGGTATAAATTTCCCTCGGAGACTCGTCAGGTCGCTCTGAGTCTCGAGAAACTGTTTTAAGTCTCTTTGGACTGCTCCGAGTCTGAGGTTTCAGCTCGGATTTTTGGCTTGTATTTATAGGCAACTTTTGCGAAAACAAGGTCATTTCGATGAGGTGACGGGTTAAATTTGTAGGAATTTGACCCTTTGAAAATTGAATAGAATTTTTGCGAATACAATAGCTTTCCGGCATCACTTACCATATTGGGAGTTCTAATATTAAATGTAGCGGAATGGTCATTCACTGTTTTCGTGGTATTACAAAAATAGAGTGTGACCGCATGGCATTTAAAATTTTGGGTTTTGCGCATTTTTATCTTACTACTTCTAGTAGTGTGCTTATACTGTATTTTGGAGATCTCTACACTTATTCAAATTTGCATCATGGATTTATATTTCATTAGAGGCAGGGGACTGTGCGCACCCTGGCGCACTTTAAGTGACATTCTCACACAAGCCGGCGAGAGACATTACTGGAGAATGCACGCAGGCACACAGGAGTCACAGCGGCCCTGACTTTGGAATCGTCAGGCAATGTACACTCTCTGTGCCTTGGTGGTCGGCCCTCAGTGGCGTTGATTGCACGAGCAGACCCCATGGGCTACCTCGTACTTAAGTAGTATAAACGACAGTTAAGTAGTCCGTGGCAGACCCCAGCCGAGATTCCAATCTAGCCCCAAGTCAACGTCACCTGGAATCGAGCCTGGGCTGCTGGCACATCAGAGCTCCGCGCTGGGCTACGGCCCCCTTGCATCATGCATCCCCGTTTAATTGCAACAATGCCCAGTGATGCACATTTGGTCTGTACATGACCGACCTAACGGCACGAGTGAACGCTGCAACAACTGATGATACTCACTAGAATACTTTAGAAAATTTCCCTATTTTTTTGCTTAAAGCACCCGCCCCAAGAAGGAAAAATGCGGACACAAAGGAGTTCAAAGAGAGGGTGCGAGTAGAAAAGGCGAGGAAACATAATCAATGGCTCAGTCAGTCAGTATGGGACGCATTACTATGCGCGCATGACATAAGCGCGCATTTTTAAACTAGTCTCAGTGACACAAGCGCGCATCTTAACTGCATGAGTCCGGCACATTATAAATGAGCCCTAAATGCACGATGAATACCTACAGTCACGAGTGGTTATGTGTGGCAATTTGTGCATACATCTGTTTATCGTATTAAAGCGCGCTACTATTAAAGCCCTCGACTGAAGCGACGGTCTGAGAACAGAGGGCCTGAGAATCACCGCAGCCCTCCCGACAGTATCAGTCCCCAATAAAATTACCAATATGGTCACGCAAAATGATGCACAAATCAAGTCTAAGCTGCAATGCAGTCTTGAACTCTGCTGCCACGCTGCCACAAATCAAGGAATCTTGTTCTAAGGTGACGCAATTTCAATGTCGGTGTCACAATTCAGCCAGTCAACTGATAATGAATAATAAGCCAGTTGGTGATTTCAGTTGGTTGGAGGGTCAGGGCAGGTGAGCACAGGCTTAACAGCCCAGCCGTGGATGCAGGGCGCAGGGCGGAGAGGCTGCCTTGGGCTGGGTGCTTACAACCCCCAATTAGCACACACTGATTGGACGCGTGAACATGAAGAATTAGAAGAATTGGGATCGCTAATCTGAACCCAAAAATTAAAGAACCGCTCGCTTCCCAACGCAGCTTTTTATTGGCTGAGGGTGGCTGGCTGAAAGAGAATCTGCTCCTGCCATCAATATAACCCGTGATCCAATTAAAATTGACTAACTTTATAGCGCTTACAGGTAACTTTATTGACTGTGAGTAGCATTAATTAGTTCCAGTGAAAAGTTAAGTAGGGTGGGGGAGAGTTCCAGAAAATAACTTTGGCGTTGATTCAAAATTTTTTCGAACTTATCTGTTCTCTGTTTCGATTTAAATACAGTACATGTAATGTCGCTTGTGAGTAGTAGGGGAAATGTGGACTCTGCCGCAGGAATTTCCGTGGGAAAACCAGGGGCCTATGTGTGTAAACATAGCGCCTATGTAAATGCATTGGTGGACTCTGCCGCAGGGAAAGCCATGGAAATTCCATGGGGCCTTAGTGAGAGAACATAGGCCTATGTTTTTCTATTGCTGTATGTCTGCTGCAGTGGTTTAGTCTATATAAGGACCAAAAAAATCTCTTTGATTCATAAAAAATCGAATTTTTTTTCAACGAGATTTTTTTTTCTGTTAGAGTTTAAGTCATGGACATCGGCGAAGGATATAAACTCCAAATACAGGAGTATGAAGGAGTTATGTTCATTGCTATCAGAAAATTTTACCGACATGGCAGCACTGCGAGTTTGAAACCTGGAGTCCCCGGCTTCAATTTGAACATCCGTCAGTGGGAGAAGCTCAAGGAGTTGAAGCGATCGCTTGTCAAGGCGGCCTTGGACAAACAGCCAAAGGTTGTCAAACTCGGCTTCGATAAGTTCATCGAAGTGAAAAACGGCATTATCTGGTTAAAGCGATTGCCGGAGGACTGCTGCGACGAGTTTCTTAAGCGGAACACCGTGCCGCTGACACCGCCGCTGTGGCGAAAGCTGTGGCAGTACGCGGATTGGATCGACGAGCAGCTATCGGCTCCACGTGAGATTTCCGATGCATACGAGCTGGAGTCGGGATCTTCCTCCGACAGCATCGAAAATGAAGACGGTGCTGGCGAAAACGCGGAAGAGACCAAGCCGGTAGTGAAGGCGGAGGACGATGCTGCTGCTGCTGCTGGCGAGGCTGGCATGCCATCCAATCTGCAAATCGACACAGCGTTTGCCACTTCAACGCCTCTGCAACTGACCAAGCCTGCAGCTGGAGCGATTCCTCGGCAGGACACTGATCTGCAAGAGGACCCAGTCTGGTACCAGTTCCGAGCTCAAGCAGCCGCCGCTGAGAACGCCAGGAAACGCAAGCAGCCGCCGTTCGCTCTGCGCAGATTGGATGCCATGAAGCTGCCCAGGCCGTGCTTCGACTGATTGCAGACCCTCTGACATTGAGACAAACTCTGTGCTACGAGCTATTTATCCAGACCTGCTTTCCATCTCTTTGTTTGAAAAAAAATATATGCTTGCTTTCACATGCGCTATGCATTTTCAATGTCTTAAGAAAACCTAAAAATAAAAATGTGTTTCTTTGTTTCTGAAAATGGAAAAAATTTATTTCAACCCAAATCAGCCTGCGAGCTATTGCAGTTCTTCAAAACTGCAACGTGAACTGCGAAAAAGAGGCGAGCATATTGGAGTCAAGAGCATTGAGCAGTGGCTAAGTCAGCAGCCAGTACACACTCTGCATAAGCCAGCTAGAGTACGATTTCCAAGGGCGCCAATAATAGTGAGGGCCATTGATGATCAGTGGGAGATGGATCTGGTGGAAATGATTCCATTTGCAAAGTATAATCGCGGGCATAAATACATTCTCACCTGCATTGATGTTTTGTCTAAATTTGCAATGGCCAGAGCACTGAAGTCTAAGAGCGCGGCAGAAGTGAAATCTGCGTTTGAGAGCATGCTGAAGAGCTCAAAGCGGCAGCCGCGCACTGTCCGCACAGATCAGGGAAAGGAGTTTGTCAACGCAATTTTTCGCCAGTTCTGCATAGACCGGGGGATTCTGGCGTTTCCAACTAGCAGTGTGCACAAAGCAGCCATAATTGAAAGATGGAATCGAACTTTAAAAAGCAAGATGTGGCGTTACTTTACTCACAACAGCACTCTACAATGGCTTGATGTGCTGCCTAAACTGGTCAAGTCCTATAACAATACTTTCCACAGAAGCATCAAGACTACACCAATGAATGTCAGCAAAGCAAACGAGACTGAAGTGTGGATGAACCTTTATGATGGGAAAGCGATTGAGACAGTTGAGAAACTGAGAAAACCGAAGTTCTGTGAAAACCAATCAGTGCGGATTTCCAATGCACCCAGACTCTTCAGGAAGGGATACAAGGCGAACTGGAGCGAAGAGGTGTACACCATAGTGTCTAGGGCACCAAAGCATTATCCCTACATGTACAGGATTCGAGACATGAAGGGGGAAGACATAAGAGGCCTCTTCCACGAGCATGAGCTGCAAGCTGTTCCGGACTCGCAGCGGCTGTATGTAATCGAGAAGGTTCTGAAGACTGAGAAGCGGAAGGGTAAGATCCGATATCTCGTCAAGTGGGCCGGCTACAAGTCCACTGACTGGGTGGATGAGAAGGACTTAAGAAAAGTGTAAGATACCGACATTGTGCAGCCATTCCCAACTATGAGAAGCATCATCATTTGTAGCGAAAATGCTGAAGGTACTCCTAGTGACTTTCATTTTCACCTGCCTTCACCTATTTACTTGGATCGAAATGTGGACTATGAGGCAGGTCTGGCTGAAATCCATCTGCCTGCTGCATGGTTCAATGTTGACGAGCCTTACTGCTTCACTGTCTCAGATGGAAGAGAGCATGAGGCCCTGGTTCTTCAACCCGGACGCTTTGCTAGAGTGGAGGAACTGGTTGAGCGCATGAATGAGCTGCTGGCCAACTCTGAGTCACTGTTCTTCGATGCAATGAGCGAAAGGGAGTCTGAAATGGAAGCTGATGAGTCCGGTTTAATGGGGCGGAGCAGCGCTAGAGATATTGGCATAAAGTTTGAAATCCAAGAGTTGAGAACAGTAGTGCTCAACAACACGGCTCGAGCAGAATTGTTCCTTCCATCAAGTAAAATTCTGCAGTGGCTGGGATTCGGAAACCAGCCTGTGAAGATCCCACCCGGACGGCAAGTGTCACTCTGCTGCATCGGTTGTCCGCCCACCAACCTGATCAACTTGCACTGCAGCATTGTGGAGCGAACAAACTGTAACTGGAACTCCGTGCTGCGAACTGTGAGCATGTCATCCGATGTCGAATGGGGCAGCTACATGAGCAAAGTGTTTAAGAAAGCAATTTTCTTCCCGATTCAGAAAGCTAATTTTCTACATGGCATTAGATTTCAACTGCGTGACATCTTTGGCTACTCACTGACTGCTCGGAGCAGCAGCCCTGTTCTGCTCACAGTTCATATTCGGGAAAGGCTAATACAATGAACTACCAACAGCTGATTCGTCAGTATTCAGGGACTCTGGCAGGAAGCCAAAAGCCGGCGCTCTATGGCTGTGGGAGTTTTCCAGGAATCATGACTTACCAGCCTCCTCCAGAAGCTTCCACAAAGTCAATATCGCTATCAAAGCCAGCCCATACCACCGCCAGCGGTAGCAGCAGCAACAGCAGAAGCAATAGAAACAGACCAAAGCAGCGACTAGTCAAACAGGGCAGTAAGAAGCAGACAAAAAAGAAGAAAAAGAGTAAGACGGAGAAATCACCGAAAAGAAGCCAGTCAGGGCGAAATAAACCTAAGAAAGGGAGGTCTAAAACTCAAAGCAAGAAAACAGGCAAAGGAAAGCAAAAAGTGAGCAAAAAGACTGTGAAACGTGTTCTGGACTCGCTCTCATAGCAATGGCTTACGGATTCAACCCGAGACTCGATTTGTTCAAGTCCCCCATGCTGCAGACTGCCATTGAAAAATCCACATATGTTGATATTCACCCCGTGAACTCTATTGCTACTAACTCACCTATTGAATTCGACTGTCATCCATCGGCTGATGAGTACACTGATCTGCTGAGCTCATTCCTGTATATTCGCTGTCGCCTAGTCCGGCTTGGCGGGGCTTTGATGAGGGAGGAGGTTCGAAATGCCGATGGAGTTGTCACTGAGCGCAGAGACAGTGGGGTGCACCCAGAAAACTTTGTCCTGTCTACGGCATTCTCAGATGTAATCGTGAGCATCAACCAGCGCATTGTATCAGGTGGAGACCAACTCTACCCCTACCATGCCTACCTAAAAGCTCTCATGAGCTCATCCGATGCTCAGCAGTTGAAGTTCTACCCCGCCGGCTTCCTGGAACCCGAAACTGCTGCTGAGGGGCATGCCGAGAGACACCCGGGAGTCCCGCTGGGTGGAGTATGCGGGACCGCTGCTCAGCGACATCTTCCAGTGTCCTGTTCTGCTGCTGAACAATTTACACCTGCACATCAAGCTGATGCCCAGTGATGCTGCATTCGCCATTCGAACCCCAGATGATAACAACACAGCCTACCGAATGGAAATCTCCCACTGCATTCTGAACCTGCGCCGAGTCAAAGTGGCGCCTCACATCAGCCTGGCGCATGAGCAGGGACTGACCAATCAGAACGCACTCTACCCCATCGAGCGAACCGAAATGCAAAACTTTATTCTACCCCAGGGAATTCAGTCAAAAAACATTGAAGGATTCACCCATGGCAAACTGCCGAAGTTCGTTATGCTGGTCTTCGTGAACCACCGAGCCTTCAATGGCCATCACCATTCCAGCCCTTTCGAGTTCCAGAGCTTCAACCTCAGCCAGCTAGCACTAAAGAAAGGTGGTGAAGCCATGTGCCACGCTGCATTTGCACCTGAGAATAATTCATTCGTGAGAGAGTACTTGCACTACCTGAAAAGCTGTCAGTCAGCCAGCCCTAGCAACTCGGTTCCGTGGGTCCCCTACCAGTTGTTCTCCAACGGCAACACAGCTTTCGCATTCGATCTCACGCCTGAGGGAGCGGCCCTGTGGTACGGACAGAAGGAGGGCAATTTGCGGCTGGAGATTCGCTTCCGACAGGCCCTGGAGGAGCCTGTATCTCTGATTGTTATGTGCCTGTATGACTCACTGATTGAGGTCACCAAGCACAGGGAGATTCTGCTAGATTTTCCATCCTAGGAGTACGCTGGCGCAACGCTAATATGGATGCTTTTCAACTGCTTAAACTGGCTAAAAGCTTTTTGCCACAAAATAACTGTTTAATTATTGTCTTGAATTCAATAAATAAAACATCTTATGCTTTAAACTTTATTCAGCGAGCAACTCTCAAAAGAAATTTATCTCGATGTAAGTTTATTTTCTTTCTGCTTCAGTACAGCTCATCCTTCGGTCACTGGGTGGTTTGTTATGCTGATAAGGAGAATTCCATAGAACTCTTTAACTCTCTGGGCTGGGACTCCAGCACTTTAGAGATCATTCACAGAGCACTGAAATCCTTTTGGTATTCTCCATTCTACTTACGTAGCAATGTGAATCGAATTCAGAGCTGTGACTCTGCTAAATGCGGTTTGTTCTGTCTCTTGTTTGCCTATCAAAAGTTTCGTTTCAAGCGCTCGTTTGAGTCGGTTTTGCGGCACCTCCATGCAAATCAGCAGAGCCACTTGAATGAAAGAATTCTGCAAAGGTTTGAGATTTGCTTAAGAAAAATGAAATTTAATTAGACTTTCAAAATTAAGGATTTAGCTCAACAGGCGATGGAAACACGTGAGCGGATAAACTGTTATGATGTGCGCCTGCGACAGGGAAGCTGCATGATTGTCAGCGGGCCTACAAATGCAGGAAAGACAACCTTCGTGAAACATCTGATACAATACAAGGATGTCCTGTTTGATGTGAAGCCTGGGAGAGTTCTGTGGTACTACGGGATTTCACAAGCAGCACACTCTGAGCTCAGCAGTCTCGGCGTGCACCTGCAGCAGGGATTTCCCAGCAGTATCGAGACCGCACTGAGACCCAATGACCTGGTTGTATTTGATGACCTGATTGAAGAAACTTCCAATTCTGCTGCAATGCGAAATGTTTTCACTGGAATTGCCCATCATTTGCCCTGCTTTCTGGTTATGCTCACCCAAAATGTATTTTTTAAAGGGAAGGAGTTGCGAACAATGAGTCTGAATGCGATGTACTTTGTGATCATGAAGAACCCCAGAGACCAGCTGCAGATTGCAGCGCTGGGCAGGCAGTGCTTTGCTGAGAAGCCCGGCTTTCTGCTGTCAGTGTTCAAGCACGTGACATCGCACGGCAGGGGAGCCTACCTGCTCCTGGATTTTCACCCTTCCACCCCTGATGAGCTGCGGTCCGGGCTCGAATCCTGCCCAATCAGCGACCCCACCTGTTTACACTTAAGAATAACAGCCGAGATTTCGCCATTTGTTCTATATTCTGCAACACTAATGATAATGGAAACTTTGACTCACATGAAAGTTTGTTTGATGTTCTCGCGTCACCGAAATATTCCATCAGCTTTAAACGTCTGTTGATCAGAGCGGGTCCAAAAGCCGTACGTGAATTTCTCATTGAGGCCTGCTACAACCTATTGCAAAACACTCTGTCGTTCTCACTCACTGAAAAGGCAGCGCTGGTGAAGCAAAAGCAAATAATCCGCAAAATTTCTACACATAGAAGAACTGCGGATCTGCTAAATACGGGTTTTATCAAAATTCTCTACATTCTAATAAAGCTAGTGAAGAAAAAGAAGCAAAATGAATAAGTTCTCAGAAATGGTTCTGATCCCCAAGTCAGAGTACGACATGCTCACACAGAATTTGAAGCCAGTCGAGTCTGAAATGGACACTGCTGTGAGATATGCGCAGAGGAAATGCAATGATATTTTGCTTGCCGAGGATTGCCCAGACGATGTGAAAGCTGCCATGTACCATGATGCGATGAAGAGTTTGCTGGTCAAGCGCAAGCGGACTGGAAAGGATGGTGCGGTACCTGCGAGTGATGCAAAGATGCTGAAAACAGATATTGCACCAAGCAGCTGGGGGGAAAAGATCACCCAATCCGTGCCGCAGAAGTTTAAAGCGAGAGCCCGCAGTCTATGGGCCATCCTATCTGGCAATCCCTCTCTGATTCAGGTGTCCGAAAATGGCGAGGCGCAAATTTCTGGGAAGACAATACCCTCCTCAAACATCCTGGATTTGTTTCACAGTGCGGTGAGGGATTCGAAATGTGCCAACGAGCCGGTAGGCTGGAGTGAGTTTGTCTCATTGCTTCAAGACAAAAAGCTTAACATCCCAGCTTCGGCTATAGGAAAGTCAGTAAGGCAGCTAATTTCTAAACCGGCTGTTTCTCCAGAGGCCACCCCTGCACATCATACAGTTAAGGGATTCGGGAGTGAGAGAGCCTGGCTACACCTGAGCAGGAAAAAAAACTATTTAAGAAGGGGAACTGAGTCGGCTTCCCGACATCTTGCGTCTTGAAACCATCCGATCATGAACTATATTGACTTCCAAGGCTTCCCACGCGAGAGATCGAGCAGAGATTTCGTTGTGAAGGAGCTGGCCATTGCCCAAGTCCGGGCTGGCAGTTACCATATCACTCATCACGTGTACGCCTCTCCGTTCTCATGGGACAGAATCTCACCTGAGATGCAAGTACATTACAGAAAGCTCTCAAAGAATTTGCATCATTTCAAGTGGACAGATGGATCCGACCGTACATGCATTTGGCTAATGACATTCTAAACATTGCTTACGGTCCCACCTGGACAAGCGGGGTGAAAAAGTCCATCTTTCTGACTGAGCTGCTTGGCAGACAGGTGTACAACCTAGAGGATCTGGGATCACCTTTGATTCAAGCATCTGATACTGGTTGTGCAGTGAAAAATGTATTACTGTACTACAACTGGCTGAAACCGAAGTTCTGTATCAACTTAAGAAGCGAGGTGTGCCCGCACCACTCAAAAGCTCGCAAAGACAGCACCACTGACAGAAAGGACTCTCTAAATGAGTACACCTGCGACAGCCCTGCGAGTGACCAATCTGGTCGGCGGCGTGGATCTGAGACTTGCTGGAGCAGGGGTGCCCATTGCCTCTGCGGGAACTGGCTCTCAGCATGGCTCATGTCATCTATCGCCCCGTCTGGCCCCGAGTGCTTATCAAGAGGATGCGGAATCCCAGAGTGACTCTATTGCTCTATCCGACTGGACAACTGAGTATCTGTGGCGCCCGGAGCTACTCGGCCTCAGTCAGGGCCGCTCGTCGCTTCGTGGCTATGCTGCATCGCAGAGTGCCTGCTCAACTGCTGCCTCATCAACTGTGCATGTGCGGATTAAAACTATTACTGCTCATGGGAAATTGACTTGTGCAGAGCACTTCCCCTCGCTAATCTTGTAAACACTTTACCAAGTGCTCAATATGAGCCAGAATCATTTTCTGCTTTGATCTGCAAACTAAGCTTCTGCAAATGCCTGCTTTTTCACAATGGCTCATTTGTTCTCAGTGGTGCAAAAACAATGAGCATGCTAATTTCCGACTTTTCCTTGCTTGTCCGTTTTCTGTGCTAATAATAACCATATGTTTCAACAATTAAATAAAAAGACGACAGCTGAACAAAAATATAATAATCTTGCATGCATATACCACGTATTAAGATGCGTGCATTTTAATCAATATACCTGAAAATCAGACTTCGATCGACTTTTTCTTTATTTTCAAACTGAAATCGCAATATTAGTTTGAGTATAGAAAATTTAATCAGACCACAACCAACTCAAGAAAAAAAGCACACCCATCACTCAGATTATGCACTGCTAAGACAAATAAAAACGAACAAGAACTAGCAGAAATGAAAAAGGAAGCAATATTTTTCAGATAATCATTGGATAATGGTTACAAAAAATATGAGTAGCAAAGCTAGCAAAGATAAAAAAGGACAGTAACTCAGTTCATTCAATTGTGCAAAAATTCAAGGATAATAAAAAAGGGAAAGCCAGACCAATATGCCGCAAATTATTCCAACATGGCTTTCACAAGTTCGTATTGAAATAAATCTGGAACAACTCAACTCGAAAATGTTACGCTCAGTTAGTTGCTTAGAGACTACAAATATGTAACTAACTGAATTGGCTCTATTCGTTCCAGCATTGTCATTATCATCATCATCCATCATTATCATCATCATCATCATTCAGATTAATTAAACCACTGAAACAATTCATGGAGTACATAAGTAAAAGTCAATAAATTTCAACGCCAAGGTTACACAGATGTGCAAAGCATCACTCTAAGCAGTCCGCTGTCCTTTTCGGACTACCCCTGATTAACAGCTGAAAGTGGCCGAACGGAAGACTTGAGTTCGAGCCAGTCCACGCTCGCTTGTCCTCCCAGATACTGAGAGCGAGCTTACGTTGCTCAATGGTGAAAACGCGATGTTTCTCACTTCCAATTCGACGAACAGTGAGCGACAGCTTTGAAGCCCCCTTGAAAATCTTGACGTAGTCGTCGTGGGAGACTTCATTCTTCAGCACGCTTCGTTGGATGCCTTTTGCTTTTGCTTTGCATGCCGCCGAGCTTTCAGCGAGGAAAGAATAGAGCTTGGGCCTTAGCAGCACCCACTCAATCTGTTGCAGTCCACCAGCTTCATCTTTAATGCAGCCTAGCTTGGCCTTTAGCCGATTCGAGAAGAGAGGATGATTAGTGAAAAAATTGGAGGTGTCCAAGAGGCCTTCGGCATGCAGGATTGGCAGCACTTCTCTCTGCAAACTAAGGTTCTCTAAGCTCAAAAACAACGAGTCTGTATCGCCACCGCAAACTCGAACTCTTGCTCCATCACGGAATTCTAGCATGGGTTTTATTTTGTCATAGTAAAGTCGATACATGATGATCTTGGAGCGATCTAGAACACACTGCCCCATGAAATTGGGCGATCAAGAGTTACTTCGTGCTTTTGAAGCTCAAAGATGCTGAGTGACGGCGTAATGATTGTGAATGATGCGACATTTGGTTGAGAAGAAACAGTCTTGGCTTTTTTCTTGTCAGTACACACTCTGATGTCCCGCCGCTTGCGCACGTTCTCCATTGTTTTGCCAAACAGGGAGTTATTTTTCAGTTTATAGAAATCCTTCTCGAAATCATTTTTCGCCATAGAGCGCTTCTCGCTATTCATCTTAATGTAGTCCGCGAAGACAGGTTCTTGCCTGAATTCGATCATCCTGTGGAGCCCATGCAACTTCATTCCGTGCGATAGATAGAATCGGAGAGCAGACGAGTGCAGTACATAGGAAAACTTGTTGTGGCATGTGAGCATTAATTTTTGTACTCCACGGTAGCGCGCAACGGTAGGATTCTCAGTCGTGTTCGCGTCGGGCTGCTGCTGCTGATGATGCTGAGAATGATCATTGTCATGTTGAAGCAGTACCCATAATTCTCGCATGTACTGCGGAAATTCTTCAAAATTCGGACACCTTTTCTCTGGGGCGAATGGAAGATCCTCCGTTGCCGTGTGGATTTCGGCTGGGTAGAGCAAATCCGCTTCGACAAGGTAGCCGATTGGAGCGTCATCATCCAGGGAAAGAAAGCGGCACTCGGACCAGGAGCACAGCTCCTCTTGACTGAGCCAGCGAAAGCCGCCAACAGGTAGGGGCATTGTGAGCGCATGACCATAAAGGTTATTAGCATCAACAGCCAGTAAACTCCTACCTGCTGGTTCATTATCATCATCACTACTTTCGCTCTGGACATGATGTACATTGACAAAAGACATTCCACCCCGAATTCCTTTCTCAAACATTTTATACATCTCGAGGTCAGTTAGCAGTTCGATCTTGACTTGAGAAGACTTTAGTGCAGAAGCGAATGATAGCCTGGAGTTGACACAAAATGCACCGGATCTAGCTTGTCTTCCTGCAAACTCAGCCTTCGAAACCCTTCAAAGATATCTGCTAGTTGCCTGATGTCCAGCTCCAAGTAGCAGAGCATGTAATCGCGCAATGTTGTAGATTCGAATTCAGTCCAGGCCTTCTGCGCATGCCGATACTCCGCCTCGGTACAGTGGCTGTTGGTGAGTCGGTTAAAAAAGCTTTCTACTTTTGGTAGTTGGCGATCATCAAGCACATTCAAATTCGAGAGATAATCATAGGGAAAACTCCCTTACTAAACAGTACATCGCTTGAGAGATTTGGATACTTTGATCGCATCGCATTAGTGATGGGGCAGTTGTCCTCCGGCAAGTTCTTAATAAGTTGAGAGAGACTGCTGTGTAGGAATTGCAGTGAGTCGATGAATTGTAGCGTGAAAAACAGGGGCTTTTTTACGCCATCTTTCTCATACTCATCAATCTGGAACTCGACCCTCATGGAGAGGTACGACTCAGCAGTTTGGGGGATGACGCTCACCCTCCAACCAGTCATGTCACCCAGCGCAGTTGAGAAAATCAAATGCAGGTCATATCCGCGAAGATTGTGGAAAACTATTGGCAAAAATCGCCGTTTCAGCCGAGCAAGCTTGTTACACGAAGCGCAGGCAGCACCCTTGTATTCACCGCTGAGGTGGTCGTGATCCCAGTGCTTGTCAGAAGATGAAATGAACACTGCATTGCATAAATAGCACTGTGTGGCATCTTGAAAGCTGCGCCTGTTGTCATCACTGTTTCTGTCAGCAATCTGATGACTAAACTCGGTATTCCAACCATAAACTTCACGAGCAAGACGTTCGAGTGAGGCCAAAAACTGTTTCACGACAGAATTCGGATTGGGTCCGCTGCAGAGGAAAACATCCTCACTCGGCCTCAGAATTTTGCTGCTCATACCCTCTCTTGGAATAACAATGTAGCCAGCAGCTACAGGTACATGCTCAGTTAACTTGGTGACAGTAACTTCTCTTTCAGGCTTCACTGGTTCACGTGGGGTGTTCAGAGCTTCAAAATCTGCGTAGACAACAAATGGGGGACTGATTGTCTTTTCCCAAGCCATGAACTGCATTGTGTTGCTACTTGCATCAGGCATGCGCTCCATGATGGCTGGTTTCAGTTGAGGATTGCAGCTGTCTCGATGCTGCTCCAACTCTTCCTGGAATCGAAACGGAGAAATGCACTTCTCACACCATTTGCGATTCCTCAGACCTTTTTTGCTGTTCAGGAGCCGGTCCAGGTTCGAAACTGCACACCAGTGTCCAGTCCCACAATTCTCATCACCACCATCATCATCATCAGCATCATCGGAGCTGGAGTTGCGAAGCAAGAGTAGAGGAATAACCTTGCGAGAGGCACAAATCCCAGGAAGAGGCTGGCGAATGACATAGGCCTCATCATCTTCCCAGCTAAAAACTGTGAAACAGATTTCGGAATTCTTTTCCTCTATAACGTCTAAATCGGAAATTGCGACTGGTAGTGCGATGCCGCTCAGATCGATTTCATCCAACCATCTGCTGTAAGTTGTTAGTCGATGGCAAGACTTCATCACACCTGGATCTCTGATGTGCAGGTAAGCGAGACAGGCAAACAGAAAGCAATTGTTTCCATCGCTCGGTGGGTTGATTATGGCCTTCTTAACGGCCAGCTGATTGGGCAAAGAAAAATTCGCGCATCGTCCACGATAGTAGCGAATGCGATCAGTGAGGGCAGAGCACAGATCAAAATAGTTGATTTGCTCAACTATCCAACCGCTCCCATTTGAATTGTAGGCATCAATCTTGCGTTCCAGCTCAGAAAACTGCTGCAACCACCACAATTCAAAATCTCTTAGATCAGAGAGAAGCTCAAGACCGCATGCGATCCACTTATCTTCTGCATTGATTACCGCAGCTTCCTTGATTCTCACCATTCTGATGTTGAACTTGAGCTGCGCTCGAATAGAATTATTCTCGGATGAATCGAATCTCATCTCAACAGCCTGTAGCACTGCAAACTTCGTTGATGATAAAAAATGAAATGGCTCGAGATCTCTTGATGCTGGAGTGAAGCGTCTGACCTGCAGCGTGTCATCATGCGCACTAGCGTGAATAGCCGAGCTGAATTGAATGCCTGCATGAATTAGCATGTTGTTGGGTGTACGCGTTTCACTCGACAGTTAAAATTTATAAATCATAATCCTAATTCCACCTCATTATGGTGCGGGAATCGGTTAATCAGGAATCAGTGAATCGGGAATCGGAATCGGGAATCGGCGAATCGGAATCGGTGAATCGGGAATCGGCGAATCGGGAATCGGTGAATCGGGAATCGGCGAATCGGGAATCGGTGAATCGGGAATCGGCGAATCGGGAATCGGTGAATCGGGAATCGGCGAATCGGGAATCGGTGAATCGGGAATCGGGAATCGGGAATCGGTGAATCGGGAATCGGCGAATCGGGAATCGTGAATCGGAATCGGGAATCAGGAATCGGTGAATCGGAATCAGTGAATCGGGAATCGGGAATCGTGAATCGGGAATCGGTGAATCGGGAATCGGTGAATCGGGAATCGGTGAATCGGGAATCGGTGAATCGGGAATCGGCGAATCAGGAATCGGTGAATCGGAATCGAATCAGGAATCGGGAATCGGTGAATCGGGAATCGGTGAATCAGGAATCGGCGAATCGGGAATCGGTGAATCGGGAATCGGCGAATCGGGAATCGGTGAATCGGGAATCGGCGAATCGGGAATCGGTGAATCGGGAATCGGCGAATCGGGAATCAGTGAATCGGGAATCGGCGAATCGGGAATCGGTGAATCGGGAATCGGCGAATCGGGAATCGGTGAATCGGGAATCGGCGAATCGGGAATCGGTGAATCGGGAATCGGCGAATCAGGAATCGGTGAATCGGTAATCAGTGAATCAGGAATCGGGAATCAGTGAATCGGGAATCGGGAATCGGGAATCGGTGAATCGGCGAATCGGGAATCGGTGAATCGGGAATCGGTGAATCGGTGAATCGAGAATCAGTGAATCGGTGAATCGAGAATCAGTGAATCGGTGAATCGGCGAATCGGGAATCGGTGAATCGGCGATTCGGGAATCGGTGAATCGGGAATCAGTGAATCGGTGAATCGGTGAATCGGGAATCGGTGAATCGGCGAATCGGGAATCGGGTTTCGTGACTACTTTTGCTTGTATTTATAGAGGGAAGAGTCTACTTTACTGGCTTTACTAATCACATTGGATTGACTCACTGGTTGGTTCGATTTCGATAGCAAAATTGGTAGACTCAAGCGGCCGATCACTTGCTGATGATGATGATGAAGTGTCTCTCGAAGAAGCCATCTCGGTTCGGTTGATGACACGGCTTAGAGCATTTTCGATGAGAATTAGAGGAGGAAATTTGCTGAAATACATATTTGTGAAATTATTTTTTCTTGCAAAAGTAAATTCAAATCCCTAATTTGTGGATATACGCTCGTATTAAGTGTACATATTTTCGAAAGTTGTACTTCGGGTCTTGTCGTTACGTGCCAAATTTCGGGGTCTCATAAAGGGTTTAATAAAAGGGTCTTATGAAACGAATTCTAAAAATTCAAAATAACTCAAAGCTGAAAACTTTTCCAAAATTCTGCGCTTCATTGCGCTTTAAAACTTATATTTTAAAAATGCAATGATACGCTACATTATTAGAAGCACAAGTTAAAGAAGGAGATTACAAACCCAACCAGAATCAAACCCAATCTGCATTCACACCCAAGCACAGCTTGCAATTGATCAACGCGCACTGCCTGACGGATAATCATGCATCTCGCAATTTAATTCAACACAAAATGTTGCTAAATTAATATTTAACGACTGGTACATTAGAATTATTAGTTTAGAATTGAGAATTGCTCAGGCGAATACGGAAAGCCCCTCCCAAGTCAATCCAATATTCACCCGTAACACTGTTGGGCAGAACCAGCTGGATGCAGAGAGGTGCTGGCTGCTGCACTTCATTAGCGGCCGCAGGCTGAACCTCAGTCGTGGCGGCGGTGGTGGAGGCGCAGGGCCTGAGTCCATATCGCGAATCAGGTCGGACAGGCTGACTTCGACCGCAGGCTGAACCTCAGTCGGTGGCGGCGGTGGTGGAGGCGCAGGGCCTGAGTCCATATCGCGAATCACGTCGGACAGGCTGACTTCTGCCACCATCCTGGCACGCTCCATATTTTTTCCGGGAACAGGGATTGCACGCCGCTGCTGCTGCTGTTGCATTTCTTGCTGCTCCTGTGCTTCAGGCTCACCATCGAGGTTCTCGAAGAAAGCGGTGTCCAGCTCATTCAGCTCGAAGTCAGGGGTGCCACCTCCATCAGCAGCATCAAGCAGGGGAGCTCCCACATCACCGTCGAGTAGACAGCAGAAGCAGCAGCAGGCTGGGCGTTGGCTGGTCACCAGTGTTCGTTGATCGGCCGCATAAGCTCGTGATAACTTGACTCAAAGTGCTCACCGGCTCTCGAATGCGTTCTGCCGCCCTGTTGCGTTCCTCTTGACGTGCAACTTCCAGAGCAGTAATGCGTGCCTGCTCGCGGTCCTCAGCAGAGCTCCAGTTAACAGTCGAATGATTTTTATGCCTTTTGATTTGCGCCTCTAACGGTGAAGAGCTCAACGGACTGGCATTCATGCAGTAGCCATCGGGTGACACTGCAGCCTTCATTCGCTACATGGTGCTTTAGTCACGAGCATACTAATATTGCAGGTGACACCACACCTCATGAACGTAGGATGGGCACCGAGAATGGCTCATGGTTTAAAATTTAATCAAGGGTTTTTTGTGAAAATTTGAAATTTCGAAGTCCGTTTAAATATCAACAAAATCTATTTTTAATGGCTCAGTAGAAGTTTTCAGTCCTTATATTCAAATCACCAGGCAATATCGCCTATATACACACACAGATATGTTTACACGTTACATATGTGTATGCACTAATTATTTTCTTACCGTTATTGAACGATAATAATAATAAAACTGATAACATTCCCCCGTCGCGTGCATCAGATAGTTCTAAAGACCTCCACCCAACTGACCCACTTCCCCGCGGCCAAATCAGCAGTATCAAGAAAAACAATAAACAAGGCAATAAACGCTCTTTGCAAGCTCACTTTCACAACAAATTCAGTCCAATTGCGAGACTCGTACAAAAGTGGGCGGAGGAATCATGAACATAG
>NIVC01001313.1:0-315372 GCA_002269645.1 Macrostomum lignano | reverse complement strand
GACAGACAGACAGACAGAGTTTTGATTTTTATATAGGTAGAGATATATATATATTATAAGGCCTAATATTTAGACATTTGAAAGGCATATAAATATATAGTTAGAGCAAACTCTGATCTATATTTGAAGAGGCATTAACTTGAAATTGAAATTATAATAGCTATCACAAAGCAAAAGGGTATTTTGCTTAGAACAAAAATGACTTTTGCTTTACACCAAATTGCCAAAAGGACTCACATTGAAATGTCTTGTTATTGAAGTAAAAAGCTGTTTGCTTCCCAGTTTAGGAACAGTCAGGTCAATAGGACAGTCAGGTTTAGGACAGTTAGGTTTAGGATTAGGTTAGGACAGTTAGGATAGTTTAGGTTTAGGACAGTTAGGTTTAGGACCTGACTTTAGGACAGTCAAGGTCAATAGCAGAGAACTCAATGTACATAAATAGAGAACAGGTGTTCAATCTCAGACTTGCAGAAAACTTAAACTCGGAAGATCAAAAACTCCTTGATGGAAATAAGAGAGAAAGGGTCCTATTTATAGCATGGGATTCAACTCTGCCCATGGATGCACAAGACCTTGTGACTCCCAGAAAATAGGACTAGGACTAGGACTTTTGGTTAGGACTCCAAAAAGTAAGGCCTATCATGTGACTTGCTCACATGACAGGGGAAAGAGAGACTAGAGTGAACCAAGAACAGACCACAGCAGAGAAGCTGAGGGCTAAGAATAGAGGTGCAGAAAACAGACAAAATGGAAAAGGGAACAGCAAGCAGGCAGACAAAAGGGACAGGAAGCTGACCAGCAGCAAATAGCAACCCAGGGCGAGAGGCTGAAGGCAAGGGCAACTGCTGACAAGGGGACGCCTAACACTAAACTAGCAGATCACTACATAATTGAAACAATTATAATCTTTAAAAAATCAATATAAAGAAATGAAAAAATAAGTGTCTACAAGTATTTCATTTGACATTTATTAGACTATTTAAATTCAAATATATATAATCTATTAATAATAAAAATAGGCTTAATTGACAATTATTGCCACTATTATGTTAGAGATTAAAATAAGCTTAAACTATATAACCATATGTCTTTCATTTCAAATGCTTAGATTTTAAGACTGGTAATTAGTAGTCCCTAAATATATAGGCCTTGATAATTCTGCATTGATATATATGTCCCACACTTGAGTTGTTAGCTGTTTAGGAGATAAATATTAAACTTAGCTAGCTAGTCATCTAGCCTATCTATTTCTTATATCTCTATCTTGTATCTTATTCTTAGCAAACTAAAAATTTGTTTAAAAATAAAAAAATCTATGAAGGAATGAAAAAACTTTAGTTTTAACTTGAAAACAAATCAATTTGGCATACTTGCAAATTGAAATGCTTGTGGAAATAGCATTTTTAGGTATTCTATGTATATATAGTCTTCATTTTTAGTTTGAGGTTATTCTAATTTCCTAGAATCTATTTACTTAAATGAATCAATAAATTTACTTAAATTAAAAGCAATTGAAATAGCAAGATTTTGTCAAGTATTACTTGAGAATCTATAATTCCTAGAAATACCAACAAAATGAAAGAATATAATATTTAGTGCAAAAAATCTAAGACAATAGAGCAAGGTTGGAGTTTGAAATTAAAACTACCAAATTTTCATTCTACTTAACTACTCAACAATACTTGACTTGATTGATTACTTGGCCAAAACCCCCAAAGTTTTGTCAAGTACTTGACTTGACCAAAACCTGAGTTTTTTCATGGTCTAATGTAAACAATTTGTATTATGTGTCAAATATGTTTATTCCTTTAGTTTTCTAAATTTATCAATATTTATCTTTTATATGATATTTGTGATCAATAAGCAATGATTTACAAATAAAATTTGCATCAATATTAAGTACTATAAAAAGCTTTGCCTAGATTGTAGCCTAACTTGTCATGAAGTATCTTTCCTTTTGGACAATATGACGTTAGAATTCATTCATAAGAGTTCAACAGTTTGCAGGCATAAGAGAATATAAAATATCTTTATAACTGGGGTCTGTCTAAGACTTATAAAACAGTATATTATTATATAGAATCAACTAAAATTAATAGAATTCAGAACCAATTTGAGCCAATAGGGGTTTTTGTGATTTAACTTTGATACACAAATTTCAACCACAGTTTGTACTAATGAGTAATTTTTTGCCAAACAGCTCTCTTATTGTTGCTACCCAACCTAGATCTACCCGCGCGATGACATTCTGCAAGCCAAGCTGGACCTGTTGGAGAAAACCAACATGGTTGATTACATTATCGAGACCTATTTGACCCTTCACGGCCTCGATGACGACGCCGATGTGCCCGAAGAGTATCAACAGAAGCGCGCGGCCGTCCTAGAACAATTGGAAGATTTCCGCGAAAAAGAAGAAGTTCTTGTCCGGATTTTCAACGCCGAGAACATGAACAAGCTGCGCTCGGAGAAGGACCACACTAAGCTGATTGAAACCCTTGCTGCTCAGTTTGGCTACAAGCCCGAAATGCTTGATGACATGTACGAATTGTCTCGGCTGAAGTACAGCATTGGCAACTACAATCAGGCCAAGGGCTTCCTGTCCGTGTTCAGGATGCTGGCGCCGGCCAGCGATCCTCGCGTCTCGTCGGCCATGTGGGGCCTGCTGGCGTGCGAGATTCTTAACGACAATTTCAAGGTACGGCATTTTCTAGTTATAGTAAAGAAAAAAAAAATTAAAAGGGGTCAGAGCGTCGGACTCGCGACTTGAGGCCGGGGTTCGATTCCCGATCCCACTAGGAACAATTTGTGTCCTTGAGCAAGACACTTAACTCTGCATTGCTTCAGTTCCCCAGCTGTAAAATGGGTTCCAGCATTAGCTGGGGTAATTGAAGGTGTGTGTGGCGACCCCCAGCCCTTGGACTGAACAGCCGTACGCAGCCTTCAGATGCGCCGCGCAATAGCTGCGGCTGAGCTTTCGGTTGCACATCTGGTGCAGTCGGGCAGGTGAAATCAATTATTACTATTAATATTCTTAGTAATATTAAAATTAAAGTATTAATTTTATTCTGCGGATTCTTACTCTCCTTTATTTTGAGTTTTTTGGCATTTTTCTGCTCGTTAATTTCCCCTAAACTCCCCTAATGTCAGTCTCGTTCTGGAATTTCTATCCTAATTCCATTTTGATTTTGGGAATTTTTCTTGCGATCTTTTTTGAGACTATTTTGGGAATTTTTTATTCCACCCAATCTCCCTTCCCATCAATCCCATCTGTTCCATCTTTTTAATTCCCAGTATATTGGAAGGTAAACTATACTGTCAAGATCTGTTTAACCACAGGACGCGCTTGCCTGCCTGGACGAGCTCAAAGAGATGATGAAGAGCGACCGAGTCATCCCGCTGCAGCTGCTCCAGCAGCGCACCTGGCTACTTCACTGGTCCCTATTCGTCTTCTTCAATTACAAAGAGGGCGACAAAGACGGCACAGAGCTGCTAATTGACATGTTCTTGGACAAAGACTACCTGAATGCCATCCAGACTCTGGCGCCGCACCTGCTGCGCTACCTGGCCGTCTGCGTCATCATGAATCGCAGCCGAAAGAAGCGCAACTTCTCCGACCTCATTCGAGTTATTCAACAGGTTTGAAGCATTAGCGATGAAGCCGATTAGGGTTGGGAAGTCAGCTCTTTTAAGTCTGTCAGTGTGCGATACGTACGTAAGCTACAGCGTGTGCATGAGTGCGTGACTGTGTACAGCATTGGTGCGCTTGTGTGTGCTCAGGACTCAGCGGAATGGGCAGCATTGCAGTCAGCGCTGGTTGTAGGACCATGTCGCCGAGGGCGTTGCGCCAAGGTGCCCGCAGCCCTCCTGCCCGAAGAACTTAAACTAAATTATGTGCTGAAGAAATTAAAGGCTCGTACACTTATTTGACCTTTATTGGCATGGCGGAAAGGACATCTGTTGGACACTTGCTATATTGTCTTGGAAATTTGGTGTTTAAATGTGACACAAGTCAAATATATCTATCAAAATGTAACCTTTGTAGCATTCTCTCCACTTTACTATAAGTAGGGTATTTGGGGGATTGTTTTAGCAACATTTAATGCTAATCCTTGTTAAATTTCCATACTGCTATCAACAGGAGTCGTACACCTACCGCGATCCGATCACGGAGTTCCTCGAGTGTCTCTACATTCAGTTCGACTTCGACGGAGCCCAGGACAAGCTGCGCGCTTGCACAGATGTTATTGTCAACGATTTCTTCCTGTGCCACCGACTGGACCAGTTCCTGGAGTCCGCCAGGCACCTCATCTTCGAGACATTCTGCCGGATCCACCAGGTGATCAGCATTGACATGCTGGCGCAGAAGCTCAACATGAACCCGGAGGACGCCGAGAAATGGCTAGTTGACCTGATCAGAAATGCTAGGCTGGACGCCAAGATTGACTCCAAGCACGGCTTAGTAACTATGGGCTCTCAGCACATCTCGCCCTATCAGCAGGTAATAGAGAAAACTAGAGTGCTCTACCAGCGGACTAACAATTTGCTGTATTGCTTCGAGAAGAAGTTCGGCTTGCGCGGAGACGCCCTGGACCGGCCTATTCACAACTGAGAGACTCGCGATTGGCCTTGTGTCTCTGTGTGGCTTTTCTGACTGAATCGGATGTGTTCTGCTACTATAAAATAACTGAGTAGTGGTTTTCGTAGGTTTAAAAAGATCCGCTTTGAAAGTTGATAAATCCTTAATCCTTCTATTAATGAGTAGAAATCATTTTGAACTAATTAGCACCGTGTTAGTTTCTAGTGACTTTAGAATAAGGAAATTTTACAACCCCTAAAAACTTTTACAGATCCTAAAATTCGTAGCAACAATCTCGTAAATGAATACAGAATATCCACATAAATGGTGGATTCTCTGTGTTGCAAGTTTTTGGTGATTGATGCGCATTTTACACTACTAATGATAAGAACTTAGTAAGTAGTTTAATTTTATAAAATGTTTTATAAAAAAGACTAGATTACGTAGTTTGACAATTTAGGAGAGTAACATTTTGCCGATAAGGTGGCTAGAATCGTGATTTAGCAAAAGTACAAGTACTTAAACCGATATAAGGAAGCAAAAATGTCCATGAGTATTTAGTGCTTATGAGAAGATGGTTCCAGTAGTCCATGGTTTGCTGTTTCTCTGTTTATTTTCTTGTTTTTATTTTGCTCTTCAAAACGCTTTGCTTGGTTTGTGGGAATTCTCGCGCAGAGATAGTTAATCATTCGATTGTTGTCTCTGTATTGAATTGGATTCAGCTAATTTTTTTGCCGTATTGACTCTGTTGAAATGAATAGATAAAAATATAATGTAAACTGTGCGATTGGCATTCTAACATTGGCAATCGAGTGACTATGCTGGAGTGGTTCAGGATCAAGCTGCAGTTACTTGAGCTGAAGTTTGGATTTAAATTGACTCAATGGTTTGAGTTTATCATTTCGAATTTTGAATTTACCATTTTTTATTATGTGTAGTAATGATGTTCAGTGACTTTAGAAATATGGAATTTTAGTTCAGTTCAATTAGAGTTTTTGCCTATGGATTTAGGACTGGGACTTTCATGAAATTGGAATCGGGAATTTGAGATTGGGATTTTCATAAATTTAGTATTAGGATTTTCATGAATTTAGGATTGGGATTTTTATAAATTTAAGATAGGGATTTTCTTAAATTTAGGATAGAAGATTGGGATTTTCATAAATTTAAGATTGGGATTTTCATAAATTTCGGATTGGCATTTTCATAAATTTAAGATTTGGATTTTCATAAATTTAGGATTGGGATTTTTATAAATCTAAGATAGGGATTTTCATAAATTTAGGATAAGGATTTTTATAAATTTAAGACTGGGATTTTAATAAATTAAGATTGGGATTTTCTTAAATTTAGGATAGAAGATTGGGATTTTCATAAATTTAAGATTGGTATTTTCATAAATTTCGGATTGGCATTTTCATAAATTTAAGATTTGGATTTTCATAAATTTAGGATTGGGATTTTTATAAATCTAAGATAGGGATTTTCATAAATTTAGGATAAGGATTTTTATAAATTTAAGACTGGGATTTTAATAAATTAAGATTGGGATTTTAATGACTTCGGGGTTAGGATTTTCGCGAATACTGTAATTAAGACCAACATGTCCTTTTTATAATAGGAGGAAATTAGAAAATTTATCCCATTATTAAAAAGCTGCAAAACAAAACATTTCTGTTTCTGCACTCGCAGCAGGCCAAAGGCTACGCAGCCCTGGGCCTCGCCGCCCTCTGCTTTGCCGCCCTCTATCCCCGCCTGCTGCAGCCGCTGCTTCTGGCCGCCATGGGCCGCCGTGACGAGGCTAAACAAGCCGCCGAGGCCGCTATGGCGCATCCGAGGGACCGCCTTAGACCGGCCGCTGCGCTGCTTGACACCGTCGACGCCGACGATGCACAACGGATGGCCAGCGCGGCGGAGGCGGCCGCAGCGGCAGTTGCCAACGGCGGCAGGCCTCAGCCAGCTTTTCATCCGCCGATGCATCAGCAGCAGCAGCATCATCATCATCAACAGCGGCATCAGCAGCTACAGCAGGCATCCGGACTGCATAGCAACAGCCTAGTAACCGTGGTGCTGCCATTGTACAGCGTAGCCATCTTGGGCTTCCTGTTGTACACTCTGATGCGCATGGCTGGCGGCAGCGGCGGAGGCAGCAGTGGAATCAATCGGCAGTTTTCACCCGAGTGGCGTCGACAGCAGCAGCGGTTGCTAGCCAGTCTGGTTGCTAGGCAACAGCAACAAGCATTGGATGGCAACGGGGACGTTTCTGTCCATAGCAACGGTTCGGCTGGTGAAAATGGCGGCGAAAGCCTGTCTCTGGCCGCCATCGAGCGGGATCTGCAGAAGCTGCTTGGTCGCCTTGACAACGGCGGGAGCGATAACGGCAATCGTGAGCAGTTGAAACTACAGCTGGCTCGCACTGAAGCTGAGATGGTTCGCCTTCTGGAAGGCATACGCCAGGCTCAGTGATTCGATCGAGTGCCGTCAGAGTCTTTGAGAAGGCAATATAAACATTTGTTTACTTTTTTGGGTGCATAGGTACTTCCGCAGTTAAAAGTGCATAGGTACTTCTACATGCAGTTAAAAGTGCATAGGTACTTCTACATGCAGTTAAAAGTGCATAGGTACTTCTACAGTTAAAAGTTGAGACTTCACAATTCAAGCTTGTTAGTCAAGAAGTTCAGTACTCTCATATTGATATGCACTAGTGTACTGAGCTAGTTAAAGAGTAGTATATGACATTGTCAGTAATTTTCATTTTTTATTTCTTTGTTTCTCTTGTCCATTATTATAATTTGAATCTCGTTTTATTGTTTATAGCTTGTTTGCTATACAGAATTATGCATAGGATTTTAGCATCTAAATAGTACTTATATATGCTTGTTTGTTGCCTAATCAGTTGAGTCTTCTAAACAGCGGATCTAATCATGCTCTAGATTTGCATATAGCTAATTGTGATGACCAGTTATTTGTTCCGCAATCCATTTTACTGTCTTTATTTTTTTGAGCTATACCCATGTCACCCAAAATAATGCTTTTTGTTACTGAATTCCAGATCGTATTGTAAGCTTACTAGACTGCTCTCTTATTTTCTCTTTTTTATGAGTAGGTTAACGTCCTTATATCGCCCCTAAATATTTGGATTCATGACGGAATCCTTAGATTCACCCTTGGAATCCTTAGATTCACCCTGGGTATCCTTAGATTCACCCTTAGAATCATCAGATTCACCACCCTTGCAATCCTTAGATTCACCCTTAGAATCCTTAGATTCACCCTTCGAATCCTTAGATTCACCCTTAGAATCCTTAGATTCACCCTTCGAATCCTTAGATTCACCCTTAGAATCATTAGATTCACCACCCTTGCAATCCTTAGATTCACCCTTAGAATCCTTAGATTCACCCTTAGAATCCTTAGATTCACCACCCTTGGAATCCTTAGATTCACCACCCTTGGAATCCTTAGATTCACCCTTGGAATCATTAGATTCACCACCCTTGGAATCCTTAGATTCACCACCCTTGGAATCCTTAGATTCACCCTTGGAATCCTTAGATTCACCCTTGGAATCCTTAGATTCACCCTTAGAATAATTAGATTGACCACCCTTGCAATCCTTAGATTCACCCTTGGAATCCTTAGATTCACCCTTAGAATCCTTAGATTCACCACCCTTGGAATCCTTAGATTCACCCTTGGAATCCTTAGATTCACTCTTGGAATCTTTAGATTCACCCTTGCAATCCTTAGATTCACCCTTGCAATCCTTAGATTCACCCTTGCAATCCTTAGATTCACCCTTGCAATCCTTAGATTCACCCTTGCAATCCTTAGATTCACCCTTGCAATCCTTAGATTCACCCTTGCAATCCTTAGATTCACTCTTGGAATCTTTAGATTCACCCTTGCAATCCATAGATTCACCCTTAGAATCATCCTTGACCACTTGCCTCTATTCAGGACCAGCTGCCGGCCGAAGTGCTGGAGCGGGTTCTGGACAATCTGCTTCATCTGAGCGATTTGCGCAAACTGCGTTTAGTCAATCGGCGATTATGTCATTTAGTTGACTGTCTCATTGAGAGAAGGAAATGCCACTTTCGGGTGAGTGTTCTGTTTCTTTTTTTAATGGAGTAATTTCAAACTGACTGACTCACTGACTCACTGACTCACTGACCCCCAGGCCGCGCTGGACGGTCGGCACGGCCTCTGCTGGAGCCGCATCCGTCACGTGACCGGTCAGCCCAGCCCGTTCTCCAGCCTGCGCCTATCGGCAGCCGTAGCCAAATGCGGCAACTACGTCTATTTATTCGGCGGGGTGTCCGAACCAAATCAGGTGCCGCTGAACGACCTCTGGCGATTGTCCATTGAATCCTCGGACAGCGAGTGTCGGTGGGAGCGGGTCATGTCCTCCGGCCAGTTCCCCGAGCCCCGGTCCCACGCCAGCCTCACCTGCTATGCCAACACCCAGCTAGTGCTATTCGGCGGCTACCTGTTCCACGCCAGTCCCCGCGCCTCGGTTGTCGGCGATGTACACGTGCTGGACACGCGCAGCCATCGCTGGCAGCTGCTGCTACTCAGCGATCACGCTGCTTCATCAGCCAGCGCTGCCGATCCCCGGCCACAGCCGGCTATTGAACCGTTAACTAGCCACGCAGCCTGCGTGTTCATGCGCAAATACCTGCTAATTACTGGCGGCCTGACCTCGCAATCCGTGCTGTCCGATCGGATCTGGCTGATCCACCTGTCCGATGGCACCTGTCTGTCTGCACCGCACGCTCTGACCTACGACAATGACGATCGTAGCAATCCCGCCGGCGGAGGCGACGATAATCCAGAGGAAGCTGAGCAGCCTCATCAGCGCCGCTACCCTCTGCCGCGTCACAATCACGCTATAGAAGCCCTTGACGACTGTCGAGTAATCATCTGCGGCGGCGAAGTTCGGCCTAATCAGTTCTGCTCCGAAGTTTGGCTGCTTTCTTGTTCGGCCAGTCCGGACGCTGGACAGTCGGCCATCCTGTCCGAGCTCACCTGGTGCCGGCTGGCGCAGCCGCGGTCGCCCTATTCGCCGCCAGCTAGCCGGTACTTGACCGCCTGTCTGCTGCCCGCCAGCGGCGCCGACTGCTCTGACGATGGCTACAGGCGATTGGTCTGTCTGAGCGGCGCCGGTGCCGCTTATGCCGCCAAAATTGGACGACTGCGCGAGCGGACACTGGTTAGAATGCTGGCTCAGCAGCAGCGGCAGAGGGTGCTATTGCAGCAGCAGCAGGCGAGCCAGCGACCTCCCGGGGCGTCCATTCGTGGCAATGCAAATCAGCGAAATTTAATGCGGCTTCAGCGATTGCAGGTGATTTGAGATATGCTTTGAACTCGTTAGAATTTGGATCCCGGGTGCCACATTTACAGCCTGTGTTTTTCCAAGCTGAAAGAATCTAAATTTTAATAATTATTAGGATTTTTAGGTTAAAAAAGCCTACAGTTAGGGTTGGGGTTTGGGGTCGATAGTTTTGGCAGTAAAATTTAATCAATTCGAGTTAAGCAGAATTGGCTCCGGTTAGTCCTGACGGATAATGTAAGCGTGACTTTCAAAACTTAAAACTAATTAGCATTAAGCATAAATGTAGTCAACTAGGTCACGTGGTATCTGCCGGTGCCGGTGCGCACTTATATTATAGTTAAACTACTAACCAGCATGATTCAGCAGACATCAAACCCCCACCCGGCCTAGGCCGGTCTGGGCAGACAGACAAACCCGCCACCCAATCAGAACGCAAGAACCCTAACCGGCGTACAAGCCGCATACACAACAGTATCAATCCCAAGCTTGATGTGTCATAACATCCTAGCATTCTTCCATTTCTCGCACCCTTACAAGGAGTACCAAGACCGCCTGGCGCTCCTGCGGCCGCATCATCATCGATTTGACGGTCCCGACGGCGCCAGCGGCAACCGGCTGCGGCATTCGTACCTGTGCCCCTACGTGCTCCGGATATCGGTGGACAGGCCCAGCGAAGACAGCCACTGGTTGGAGGTGCCGGCTTCGGCTGGAGTGAGCTTCGATTCCGCTCCGCTGGACCTGCACCGGTACACTGCGCTGGCCTGCCAGCATCAGCTGTTGTTATTGAACTGTTTCTGCGCCCTGCAGCGCCATTTCCCTGTTAGTCATCCGTTTGTCCAACCGGTTGGACTGCTGTCTGACGATCAACAGTATCGGAATGCCGCCTGCGAGATGTTTCTGTTGTATCCGGCTGGCAGGACCTGACTGACTGTTTTACTTAGGGTATATTTTCATAAATACACCCCTTTTGTACCAGATTGCTTTTCCATTAGTTGCTACCTGGAAGTAGCTAATCCAATTTGGTTGCTGCCCGGAAGTGGCTAATCCAATTTGGTTGCTACCCGGCAGTAGCTAATCCGATTTGGTTGCTACCCGGAAGTAGCTAATCCGATGGGTGCTTCTCGGAAGTTGCTAATTCGATGGTTGCTACCCGAACGTTGCTAATCCGATGGTTGCTACCCGGAAGTTGCTTATCGAATGATTGCTTCCTGAGCGTTAATTATCGATGGTTGCTACCGGGAAGTTGCTAATCGATGGCTGCTACCCGAAAGTTGATTACTGAAAAGACTCTCAATCGAAACATTACAGTTCAGATAATTAGTTTATCATAGCAACCAGTGGGTAGCAACATGTGCTAGTTCTATGGCAGTATTACTTGCTTGTATCAACGACAGTGTACTACTGTGGATGGCTTTCGGCTTTAAAAAAATTCTCCCAGCTCAGTAATTCACATGTAACATTTTCGTTCGCATCTTCCCAGCATTGTACTGTTACTTGCTAATTAATTAATTCACGGCGGGTCGTCAATGCCATTTGTGCATTTATAGTATGAATATCTGTAATGTATATACACAGATCAGAGTGACTATGACTTCGATCGTTTCAATTTATCTTTGTTTATTAATAATTAATATAGATTGTTGTTCTTTGCTTAACAGAAGCTAGAAAGTCAGGGCCGGTGTATACCTGTGCGGGCATGACTGTTTAGCAGTTGCCCTGAATCCCACCTGAAGCCTTGTACACATGATAAAATCCTATCTTTGTTTTCAGCCGCTGACTGAACCTGTTGTTTGGCCCATGCAACAGCAGCAGCAGCAGCTGGCAGCAGGGTTCCAGTTTGCTCGCTAGTTACACTACTGTGTTGTAAGTAGTACGCTTTCATTTTAGTTGCGTTTTCTATCGGGTTAACGATCTATAAAAAATGTTTCTTATCAATCGTCTTCCAGAAGCAGCAGCAGCTAGCAAAGCTAAACAAAAGCAACAAAAGTTGCAGCAGAGGCTGCTGCCAGAGGGATGGCATCCGCCACCGCCGCCACGGCATCAGGTGGACACCATCATCATCAGCAGCAGCAGCACCAGCAGGGCAAGCCGTACCAAGCCTACAAGCTCATTACGGACCCGGCGCTGAACCAGGCGCACGCAGCCAAAATCTATCGCTACGATGGTCGCCTGCAGGCGCCGCCAGGCTATCACGGACCTCTGCCGTCTGTTGGCGCCGACGCAGCTGCGCCGCCCCGCGATCCGCGCCATCAGCATCACCACGGTGGCGGGGCCGGCTTCCGTCAGCGGGAGCCGGCTAATCTTCCTCTGCCGAAGTTTAAATATGACGAGTATTATTTTGGCCGACCGTTGGACAAGGAGGTGACCTTTACTAATATTAATGACAATTTGAAGTCGCGCGATCTGGAAGATATGTGCCGACAATTCGGCGAAGTTGAAGAGGCCAAGGTGTACTTTCATCCGCAATCGAAGAAACACCTGGGCATTGGCCGGGTGCTGTTTACCGGCACCCGCGCGGCCAGGGAGTGCGTTGATCGCCTTGACGGAGTCAGCAAGCTGGGCAACCAGATGAAGGTGTTCCTAGACACCACTGGCCGGATGAGGCGGAAGCTGATCCACGATCTGCTGCATCACAATGCCGATGAGGCTAATAAGAAACTGTTGCAAGCCGCTGCCGGCGCTTCCGTCACCTCCGCCGCGCTTGGCGACTTCGACGCAGCTGCTGCCACCGGCGCCGGCGCGGCTGGCGGCAAAATCCATCAGACTCGACCAGCTGTTGGCGGCCACATCTACGGCGGAGATCCCACGTCTGTGAATCTGAAAGACCGTCTGCAGAGATTGCTCGAGGGTGAGTGCTAGTTAATAGTAGCTTGTCTAATCAGCGTGGATCTGTTTAAGGTCACGGAGGGGTCAGTGTGGACCAGTTAGGGTCACGGAGGGGTCAGTGTGGACCAGTTAGGGTCACGGAGGGGTCAGGATGGACCAGTTAGGGTCACGGAGGGGTCAGGATGGACCAGTTAGGGTCACGGAGGGGTCAGGATGGACCAGTTGAGGCCACCTGCTGTAATTTGATGATAGAAGGTGAAAATTAATTAAGTTGACCAAAGCGTATTTGCAAGCCTACTTCCACCCGCAATCTTTTATGCAGGCACCTCAATAGCCAATTCCGATCCGAGCTCGCAAGCGGCCCAGCTGGCCATGGCCGTGAAAGTGCCGCTCCTGCCCGCGCCGCCGATGCCGCCAGATGCGGCTGCTGCTCCTCAACAGCCTCCTCCGCCGCCGCCGCCGCCGCCCCCACCCCCACCGCCGCCTCCGCCGCCGCCCCCAGCTCCAGCGGTGGAAGTTGAGCCTCCAGACACCAGCGTGCCAAGCCTGTCGCCTAGCAACGCTGAGCAGGTGAGCCGGCGCGTCTTAGAAGGCGTCCTGAACGATCTGCGCGAAGTACTATTCAAAGATTTGACTAAACGAGCGATCGAGAATCACGCCTATCAGCAGTTCGAGCAGTGGTGGAGCCGGCACTCCGAGTCCGATGGCTCTAAGCCGCTCTTTAATCCGCAGCAAATCGCTAGCAAGCTGGACCAGTTCGAGCCGTCTGTTGGCCAATCATCAGTCATTGATTCGTCCTCTATGCCGCCCGTTGATAATGACGTTGCTAAGGACGCTGAATCGGTTGACAGCGCAGCGGCGCCGGCCAGTACCACAGGCGCAACCGCTGTGGCAGCCACAGCCGGCGAGGATCTGCTGTCTTCTGCAGCATCAGCAACAACAGCAGCAGCAGCAGCAGCGTCTGGCGGGCAGTTTAGCTCAATCTCGAACCTGTTCTCCCTCACCGGATTCTCTTTCGGTCGAGGCGGCCTGCGAGCTAATTTGCCAAAAATCCAACGCCGACAAAAGCCGCAGTCTGCGCAGCAGCAGCAGCAGAATCAGCAGCATCAGTCTGGGCAGAAGCAGCAGAAATCCGATGCCGGGGACGCCGCATCGGTGAAATCCGACCGGGACAGCGGCGCTCGATTGGTCAAGTCCGAATCGCGCGACCAAGACAGTCGGCAACATCGCCAACAGCGAGACAGCAAGCGCGGGCATCATCGGTCGCGTCGGGACAGTCGCCGCTCCGATGATCTTGGCGGCGTCGATTTGAAAAAGAAGTCCTTGTCTGGCTCGGATGAGGACTCCAAGTCTCCGAGCCCCGAGCCGGCTGCTCCCGCTGCTCGGGCGTCGTCTGTCTCCTCGTCGAGCTCCTCCTCCTCCTCGTCCTTGTCCTCCTCGCCGGCCCACTCGGACACCGAGGACGCCAAGACGCCGCTATCCACCAAGCCAGCCGCCCCATCCGGCCGCGTGGCCACGAAGATCCGCGCCAAAACCCGGGAAGCGCCGCCGCAGACGCCGGTCCCGTCGCTGGCTCAGCGGGGCGGTCGTCGCGGCGGTCGCCGTACAAAATTGTCGGCAGCGCCGAGCCACCGGGCCAAGCAGAAACGCGGCCCGGCCAAGGTCATTGGCCAGCCGGTTAGTGGCGACGAGGCCGAAGATGACAGCACCGTCGACAGCGCGGCCGCGTCGGTGAAGGTCAAGACTGAGCCGTCCGACAGCGAGTCGGGAATGTCTACAGATTCGGAAGCTGAGGACGATGGTAAGGCTGCCGCTGTCGCCTCCGCAATGGATGATGATGACGACGAAAGCGACGAGGCCAGCGAATTCCAAGGCGACAGCGACAGCGATGAAGAAAGCGAAGATGAAGACGATGATGACGAAGTCGAGGACACCGACGATGCGTCAGAGGCTAGCGACGCCGGGGAAGCTTTTAATGATGCGTCGAAAACAAAGGCGGCAGTGGCGGCGGCTCCGTCACGTCCTGCTCCGACCGGCAGCAGTCGGCGAAAGTCTGCGCTTGTCCCGCTGGTGTCCTCGCCTCCGCCTGCAGCCGCTGTGCTGCCGTCGTCGCGTAAGCGACCGCCAATTGCGTCGCCGCCGCCTCAGCAGATTCCGGAGCAGCCGAAGACGCCGCCACCGCCGCCGTCTGACACGCATCCGCACCTTCCCGCTGGCGATGTGGATCTTGGCAAGCGAGAGCCCGGCCCGCTAGGCAATCTAGCGTCTGTGCCGCCCGAGGCTTCTGTCGCGCCCGATCCTGCACTGTGGCCTTCGCAGCTGGTGTCCGAGCACAACTACTGCTATTATCACAGGCCGCCTCCGCCTTCGCCAATGCCCGCCAACAAGCGCAAGCCGTCGCTGACCTCGGCCGCCGGAGTGCGCGAACTGGTCGGCCTGTTCCCGGCTGGTCCGCCGCCAGCTAAACGGCAGCGACCGCAGTTCTTGCCGGATGCGGACACCTACGATTCCGTGTTGCTGCCTCCGCCGCCGCCGCCGCCGCCTCCTCCGCAATTCGAGCAGCGCTCTCCCGAAGCTGAAACAGCGCTGAACGAGCGCATCCTAGCCGGCGTAATGTCCGCCGAGGAGCACGAGATGCTCAAACAGGCGTTTGATTTGCTAGTAGCCGAAGGCGGCCTGCCCTGCGCAGTTGAGACCCACTGGACCGACCATCCGCCAGTTGGTCAGCCGGCGCGCGAGACCGGTCCGCGCGAGCCGCATTCGACTGGCTGCGCCAGGTCGGAGGGCTTCTACAAGCTGACTGGCAAGCAGAAGGAGCGCTCCGCTCTGGCGCTGGCGGCGGCCATTAACGCAGAAGCCGGACAGGCTGATGAAGCCGAGGCCGAGCAGGAGGAGCGAAAAGCCAAGCTGTCCCTGACTAGGGAGGCCAGGTCTATGCAGCGCAGAATTCTGGCCGAGTTTGCCGATATCGAAATTGGTGGGTTGCTGGTGGGAAGAGGGATTCAAATCCCAAATGTTCCACTTGCTAGATTGGGAATCCTTTGTGCTCTAACGCTAGCTGTGGATGGAAAATCCCCACATGCGGCGCTACTTGGATCGGGAATCCCCCGTCCGAAATTATCTACAGATCATGAAAACCTCATGAAACCCTCATACTGTAGCAAATGGGCTTTTCCCACCTGTAACCTGAAGACTAGATAGGAAATCTCACATGTAACCTGAAGACTAGATAGGAAATCTCACATGTAACCTGAAGACTAGATAGGAAATCTCACATGTAACCTGAAGACTAGATAGGAAATCTCACATGTAACCTGAAGACTAGATAGGAAATCTCACATGTAACCTGAAGACTAGATAGGAAATCTCGCATGTAACCTGAAGACTAGATAGGAAATCTCACATGTAACCTCTAGATGGGAAATCCCGCCTGTAGCCTGAAGACTAGATGGGAAACCCACCAGTACCTATGGACTAGATGGGAAATCCCACCTATAAACTAAGTCCTAGGACTGTATCAGTTAGTGCTATATGTCTAAAAAACATTTGATTTTTTCCTCACAGGCGACCTATTAAAGTTCAACCAATTGAAGTTTCGCAAGAAGAAGCTGAAATTCGATCGTTCCGGCATTCACTCTTGGGGCCTGTTCGCCCTGGAGACCATCGCCCAGGATGAGATGGTGGTTGAGTACACTGGCCAGATTATCAGGCGCTCCATAGCCGAGACTCGCGAGCAGGCCTACGAACGGGCCGGCATAGGCAGCAGCTATCTGTTTCGCATTGACGATGCTTTTGTCATTGACGCAACCAAATGCGGCAATAACGCCAGGTTTATCAATCACAGCTGTTCGGTGAGTCTGCATTCTGTTGCTCAATAGCTCTCAAGACACTGAGAGCTCCTTTTACGGTCATCCAAGACATAGATAGTCTCACTCAGGTCAATGAGTGTTTGCGAAAGCCGCTTAAGGTTGTTTAGTGCGCTAATAACTCATTCACGACCGTTCAAGACACGGAAGATTTCTTTAAGGTCGTTCAAGGCATTAAGAATCCCTTCAAAGCCATTCAAACTCGGAGAATCCCTTTAAGGTCATCCAAAACACTAAAAACCCCCTCTAAGGTCATTTAAGACTATCCCTTCAAGGTCATGTAAGACTCTATCCTTCAAGGTGATTTTTAAGACTCTATCCCTTCACTGTCATTTAAGGCTGTATCCCTTCAAGGTCATTTAAGACTATCCCTCAAAGGTCATTTAAGACTATCCCTCCAAGGTCATTTAAGACTATCCCTCCAAGGTCATTTAAGACTATCCCTCCAAGGTCATTTAAGACTATCCCTCCAAGGTCATTTAAGACTATCCCTCCAAGGTCATTTAATACTATCCCTCCAAGGTCATTTAAGACTATCCCTCCAAGGTCATTTAAGACTATCCCTCCAAGATCATTTAAGACTATCCCTCCAAGGTCATTTAAGACTATCCCTCCAAGGTCATTTAAGACTATCCCTCCAAGGTCATTTAAGACTATCCCTCCAAGGTCATTTAAGACTATCCCTCCAAGGTCATTTAAGACTATCCCTCCAAGGTCATTTAGGACTCTATCCCTTCAAGGTCAACCAAGTCACTGATAACCAATTCAATGTCATATAAGGCAAACCCACAGCTTAGTCACAATAAAAGAAGTTCCTCAAGGTCACACGGAAAAATCCCAATGCCGCATAATTTCCCGCAGCCGAACTGCTACGCCAAGGTGATCACAGTGGAAGGTGAGAAAAAGATTGTCATCTACTCTAAACGCGAAATCCGCCGCAACGAGGAAATCACCTACGACTACAAATTCCCCTACGAGGAGGAAAAAATTATCTGCCTATGCGGCACAGCCAGCTGCCGCGGTACGCTTAACTAGTCAGTAGTGTGATTTGCGCGCGACCGTTAAAATTTAATATTTTTCTCTAAAAATATCACTCTTCACTAATAGAATATTTGTATGAATCAAATGAATCAAATGAAATGAATTGTAAAATAATGTCAATTTGCAGGCAGCTTCTCTATCTTTACTACTAACTCAGTAACTATAGGCGTGTATATATTCGTACATATATCCATTTACATGTCGCCCTCAGCTCCCTTATTAATAATGGTGATCTGTAGCAACAGAGCTTTTTTTCTAATGCCTGTAATCGAAACTGTTTTGTTAAATCAGTAAAATATATCTATATTTTAAATCCGTGACACCTGCCTGCAGATGTGACCTTTCAATGCCAGTTTTCATTAATTTGAATAATAATATTGTTTCTTTTTTAATTCCGTCAATCAAAATTTCGCCACACATGCATATAGGTTTTATTTCAACAGCTAAACCTTTCAAATCAGGACCCTGTCTCTCCTTTGAGTGCTAGTAAAAATACAGTTAGCAACCATTATGCCTGTGCATCTCTTCTGTTCTGTTTCTAAAATAATGCTAATTTGTCATTTATGATGTCATTTATTCTTTTCTGTGTCTTCTAGCTTTGGTTCAAATCGCAATTTTGCATACTAGTGTGTTAGTGAGATCTGGTACAATTAACTTAATATATTTGTTTCAAATAAATATTATATCTTTATGAACTCATTGTGCCCAACTTGTTTCCTACATACGACTTGCAGGATTGTTTTTTGTTTTTGGATTCTTAACTCATGTTTACCATAAATTTCTGTCAATGTTTTTTATTGAAATTAGTTTGACTAAGTGCGTTAGTATTAACTTGCGTAAGTACTTCACCCTCTCTTTGTCACTCTTCAATGCCATTCACTCTGTAGAAGTCACCCTCTCTCCTCTCTCTCTGTCACTCTTCAATGCCATTCACTCTGTAGAAGTCACCCTCTCTCTCTCTCTCTCTGTCACTCTTCAGTGCCATTCACTCTGTAGAAGTCACCCTCTCTCTCTCTCTCTCTGTCACTCTTCAATGCCATTCACTCTGTAGAAGTCACCCTCTCTCTCTCTCTCCTCTCTCTCTCCCTCTCTGTCACTCTTCAGTGCCATTCACTCTGTAGAAGTCACCCTCTCTCTCTCTCTCTGTCACTCTTCAATGCCATTCACTCTGTAGAAGTCACCCTCTCTCCTCTCTCTCTCTGTCACTCTTCAATGCCATTCACTCTGTAGAAGTCACCCTCTCTCTCTCTCTGTCACTCTTCAGTGCCATTAACCTCTCTAATGTTACTACTTAGACTTGGTACACGGTATAAGCTACATGTACGCACTACTTACTAAGTAGCTGGATTCAGTACAAAGAAGTTACGTGTGTAATATAAGCCATAGGCTGTATATTGCTTGTCAGTTGAAGTGCAATAGAGAAAAAAGCGAGATAAGATTTCAAATAGCATGTACAAGGTTCATCAGGGGTATAGCAATTCACCTGTTGCGACACCCGAGATAATAGTCTTCTCGTATTTGTCCGCGCACGCGCTGTGCATTTTGTACAGTTGGCACGCAGTGTATAATATATGCCACCCTGTCGCAGCAGTGAGAGGGTTTGTCAGAGAAAATCATTGCTGATCGAGCCTGTTGAAACTAGACCTGCTTCAGGTAAGTTTTGCCACTTTTGCTGCTTATTTCTTTAACTGAGCAAGACCAAATTTGAGATATAGATTCATTTGAGTGAGAGACGCCATTTCATCTGAGTGAGAGGCGCCATTTCATTTGAGTGAGGGGCGCCATTTCATCTGAGTGAGAGGCGCCATTTCATTTGCGTGAGGGGCGCCATTTCATCTGAGTGAGGGGCGCCATTTCATCTGAGTGAGGGGCGCCATTTCATTTGAGTGAGAGGCGCCATTTCATTGAGTGAGGGGCGCCATTTCATCTGAGTGAGAGGCGCTATTTCATCTGAGTGAGGGGCGTCATTTCATTTGAGTGAGAGGCGCTATTTGATCTGAGTGAGGGGCGCCATTTCATTTGAGTGAGAGGCGCCATTTCATTGAGTGAGGGGCGCCATTTCATCTGAGTGAGAGGCGCCATTTCATTTGCGTGAGGGGCGCCATTTCATCTGAGTGAGGGGCGCCATTTCATCTGAGTGAGGGGCGCCATTTCATTTGAGTGAGAGGCGCCATTTCATTGAGTGAGGGGCGCCATTTCATCTGAGTGAGAGGCGCTATTTCATCTGAGTGAGGGGCGCCATTTCATTTGAGTGAGAGGCGCCATTTCATTGAGTGAGGGGCGCCATTTCATCTGAGTGGGGGGCGCTATTTCATCTGAGTGAGGGGCGCCATTTCATTTGAGGGGTTGCCAGTAAACCAGAAAACGCCAAAGCTACTGCCAGGGGCACTATATGTACATGCTTTTTCCGGCCGATTGAATTCAGAATTTTGAGCCTTTTAAAGACTATATTGCATTATGTTAATTGTATAAGTTTATCGCATCTGTTAAAAATTTTTAAAATAAAAATTGCAATTAAGACTCACAGAGGCATCGCGCGCACAATGTCTTCATCCGACACCAACCAGTCCTCCGGCGCGATCTACCATCACGTGTCTCCCACGGTCACTCTGGTCTACCGGGTGGTCTCAGGCCTCGCACTGCTATTCGCTCTGTCCAGCATCCTCATCACCCTCATCCAGGGCGGGGTGGTGTCGGCCAGCTTCTTCCTGCTCACCCTGAACCTGCTGCTCAGCTGCAGCCTGATTGGCCAGCTGTGGTGGTGGCACCGGACCGGCGACCTGTCCGAAGATCGAATCTACGTGGTGTTCGCCGCCATGGGCATCCTGGCCTTCCAGTGCCTGACCACCATCATCTGGGTGTTCAACTACCAGCTGAGCCAGGCGGAGCTGATCCCCGGCACCGTGCCGCCTGTGACTGTGCACACCGCCCTGCCGAATAGCACCGGCTTCACCGTCACTCCCGTCACCGTCACTGTGCAGTCGTGATGCGAAACTTTTCTAGATATAACTGCAAGGACTGTCTGTTAAGACAGTAATTGCTTGTGCACAACTGTTTACTACCGCATTAAAATCGCTTAAATTAAACTCAGCTTCAAGGAGCATCTTTAAATGCTTCAGCTGAGTGTTAAATAGCTTCTCTGTGTCATTCCGTTGCTGGGTTGTGGCTCATTAAGTGATTTATTACCATTTATTACCATTACCATTTATGACTTATTACTCCCACTTATTTATACCATAGACAAATCTCTCTCTTAATATGACTTTTAATAAGAGGTAAATCGCAAGTCACCTTCTTGGACCTCGTCACTTAGTGAGCCATAACTCAGCGGCCGAATGACCTGGAGAAGCTTTTGAACACTACTCAACTGAAGCATTGAATTTTGCCCGTCTTGAAGCTGAATTTTAATTTCAGCGAGTTCAATGCGGTAGTAAAAATTTATGCGCAATGATCGCTATCTCAACGAACAGCCCTTGTGTATACGTATAGTATTTAAATTCATTTGGAACTATTTATACTAACTCAATAGTTTGTAGCTGATGGTGTAAAATATTTAACAGTATGAGAGCAGGGGGGCAGAGCCGAAGTGCCCGGGTTCGAGTCCTGGCAGGAAAAGTTTTGCCACAGGCTTGTGCGATTGCACTATAGGTGGGCATGCCTCCATGCGTGTGCTCATAGCTCAGCTGCCGGTGCTGGCAGAGTCTTCACGAGCTCCTCCTATGGAGCAAGAAATAATTATTTGCTAAACACCCTTTGGCTACTAAAAATCTTTCACTTTGTCCACCTACATGTATATACCATTAACCGATGGCTACGCCCCTTGACAGTTAACTGTATGAGTCAATGCTCAAGGTGCTTGAGCGACTGTTGTAAGATAAGGCCATTATACTGTATGCAAGTGCGTATTTGATCACTAATCACTGATCTCTATCACTGATCTCTGTCACTGATCTCTGTCAGTGATCTCTGTCACTAATCTCTGCCACTGATCTCTATCACTGATCTGTCACTGATCTCTATCACTGATCTGTCACTGATCTCTATCAGTGATCTCTATCACTGATCTGTCACTGATCTGTCACTGATCTCTATCACTGATCTGTCACTGATCTCTATCACTGATCTGTCACTGATCTCTATCAGTGATCTCTATCACTGATCTCTATCAGTGATCTCTTTCACTGATCTCTGTCACTGATCTGTCACTGATCTCTGTCACTGATCTCTATCAGTGATCTCTATCACTGATCTGTCACTGATCTGTCACTGATCTCTATCACTGATCTGTCACTGATCTCTATCACTGATCTGTCACTGATCTGTCACTGATCTCTATCACTGATCTGTCACTGATCTCTATCACTGATCTCTGTCACTGATCTCTGTCAGTGATCTCTGTCACTAATCTCTGCCACTGATCTCTATCACTGATCTGTCACTGATCTCTATCACTGATCTGTCACTGATCTCTATCAGTGATCTCTATCACTGATCTGTCACTGATCTGTCACTGATCTCTATCACTGATCTGTCACTGATCTCTATCACTGATCTGTCACTGATCTCTATCAGTGATCTCTTTCACTGATCTCTGTCACTGATCTGTCACTGATCTCTGTCACTGATCTCTATCAGTGATCTCTATCACTGATCTGTCACTGATCTGTCACTGATCTCTATCAGTGATCTCTATCACTGATCTGTCACTGATCTGTCACTGATCTCTATCACTGATCTGTCACTGATCTCTATCACTGATCTGTCACTGATCTCTATCAGTGATCTCTATCACTGATCTGTCACTGATCTCTGTCACTGATCTCTCTCACTGATCTCTATCAGTGATCTCTGTTTCTGATCTTTATCACTGATCACTGTAACTGATCTCTGTTACTGATCTCTGTTACTGATCTCTGTCACTTATTTCAATCACTGAACTCTCTATCACTAAATCATATAGAAAGTTAGTTTTAGTTATGTTTTTACAATATATGTAAAGGGTTTTGTAAAGGCCTATAGCGGCAATGGTCCTGTGCTGCAGATCCTGTTGCTCAGTAGTTTATAATAATTATAATAGTTTACAATAATTTATATAGGATCCGCCTCCTCGCTGCATCCGCCGGACGCCCCCTAGCTAAGTCAAGTCAAGTCAAGTTTATAATAACCAGTATAATAATTAATATATACTGGTTTAGCAATGTAAAAGTTGGAGATGTTGGCGTTGATATTAAATAACTTTCTCAAAAATACATTTACAGTTATATCTGATCAAAAAAGTAAATTTTCTTTTACAATATTTTGTCTCGTCATAATGGATAAATAACTAATAAAGTACCTACAAAACAACTACGAAACCTAAATGTACATGTACAAAACCCTAATGTGGCGTTTGTAGATGTGCATGTAAATTCCAACTGAAATAATTATTTTACCATTTATTTCAAAATTAAATGCAGGAGAGACATATATACTTCCCTCGCTCCATTTCGCCCGAAAACACCACATGTATACATTCATTTTCCAGGCTTAGGAACAAAAATTGGCCAGAGGGTTGTCGTGCGATTCACACCAATGCGGGCCAAAACCCCCCAAGGTACAGAGAGTGTACTTGCCTGACAGTTAAGGGCTGTTGTACACGTACCCTGTGTTGAGCGTGCAGTACATTGCATGAGTGAATGCATGCCTGCTTTACAGTATTGGCGCGCTTGTATGTGCTCAGGTGTCACTATAAAAGGCAGAAAAATGCCTCAGCGCTGGTTGTGGGATGATTTTGCCAAAGGCGTTGCGCCAGAGTTCCCACAGCCCTAGCTCCTGTGAATATGAAATTTGATATAGATGTCATATGAACCATGCAATGTACATGTAATTTGTGCAGACTCATCATCCCTGCTCTGCCTCGATCACTCGGTAAATAGTTTCCTAGCTCGCATACATCGGTTATTCATCAGTCATAGTTTTAGGGTTGCAGAATACTTTCTTTATTCAACAACATTCATTCTTCAGTTTCTACATTTATGTGCTGTGCGGATGTATTTTAGTAAACGAAAAAAAAAATTAAACAAACGTATAAAAATCTATGCATTTTTAGCCAAAACTCTCGAGTTTGTATACAAAAAATGAAATTTGAAAAGCAAAAAAGACAGTCAGTTATCTATTTTACAAAGTGTTTGATGTATGCTAGTGTTTTGGTTACTATTTTTGGCAACAACAGTTTGCATTCCATTGCCTTTCCTTAAAAATCTAAAATACGATTAGGATCAAATAGGTCTATAAAGTAGCAATTCGAATTCCGTCTGTTGGACTGGTTGTGTACTCAATAAACTCAGAATCAATTATTAAATACGTAGACAATTTTTTCTGGCTTACTTGAATTTCGCCTATAATTGTGTTGTGTCCAACTGCTTGTGCTTAATAATGTATTATAATGACAATGTATTGACTTAGGTCTTAAAAGTAATGTTTTATAGATGTTTTATGCAGAAATATAAAGTTGACAATTATCATTTTATTATAGTCGTATTTTGTTAACCCACTTTGTATAATAATTTTTAAATAGGCCCTAAGTATGCTGTGACTTTAATTATTTTTATATTGTTTTCAAAGATACAGATAGTCTTTGTCTTTGACTTTGTCTTTAGTAATAGTAGTTAGTTAAGTTCTCTTATGTTCTGAACTGAAGGTTTCACATATTTTTAGTCATAAAAATATTTTCTTTAGTAAGCCTAATAGCTAGGCCTATATATAAATAAGAACTAAAACTTAACTTTTTGAATTTGAAAAAGCAATCAGGTTAGGTGTATAGCCAGAAATTTTCTTTGGGAGGATAGGGCCAGATAGGCCACTCCTTGGGAGGGAAATTTTCTTTCGAGAGGGGGAAGGGTGGGATGCGGATGCCCTTAAGGAGAAAAAAAGACTTCAAAAAACAATGTTTTTGGCTGTTCAAAAGGGTTACACCCCCCCCCCCTAGATCCTCCCCTTTCCTATTCCCCTAAAAGTAATATTTTCTTTTATGTTTTTTGTTCATATTATGGCTATAAGTATATCTTTTATTTGGTTTGTTTACTAAGATAGATACTTGCTCAGTGGCATAACCAGGGGGAGGGGGCAGTTGTCCTCCCTTAGATAGAAATCAAGAAAAAAGCATAGGGAACCAAGTGAATCTTACCAAAATATAGAGCTACCCTTCTAACCCCCTCTTTGGGTCTTAACCCTCTAGAATCCATCCACCTCAACAAATATGTGGTTGTGCTACTGTTCCTACCTCAAGTCTATCATACTTTTTATTTAGGACCATTGGTCCATTGTGATATAATACTTTATAGTAGCTATTCTTTTTGGATTTAAATAATAAATATTTTGAAATTAAGGTTATTAGATAATTTTAGCACAGCTTCTTAGCAAAAAGAAATATTTAATATTATTTTTTACAATAGTTAGCTATTGCAGTATTAGTAGCTAGCTACGACCTAAATTGAAACAAGTGAATCAGCTATCATTTCTTGGAATTATAAATCATTTTATACTACCAAATATTTATATAGTATTCAAAACTTATAAATTTCTCATGCTACAAGCATGCCTGGCAACGGCCTGGCAACCAATCAGCAGCCAATGCTGTGCAGCTCGCCAAGTCTTCAACTCGACCTGAAGCAGCAGCAGCAGCAGCAGCTCCCTCTATCCCATGTCGAAGTGGAGCCATCAACAGAGCCGGAGCCCTCTGCCGCATTTCCTAACTCTCAGCTGCAGCTGCTCTCAGGCGCTGCCATTTGGCCTCCATCTGCTTCATCGTCTGCATCTCTGCGCGACAGCTGGAGCTCCTCGGCCGGCTCCAACGGCTCCGGCCCCGCCATGGCATCCCTCGCCGTTTCGCCGTTAGGAAATCCTCAGCAGCAGCAGCAATCCCAGTCTCTTCCCATGCTGCAGCATCTGCAACAGATGAACCAGCAGATGATGCAGCTCGGTTCGATTAACAATTGTAATCCAGCATCCTCAGTTTATTCTCTGTGCGGCAATGTTGCTGGGCAGCCAATTGCTGGCGGTCCATTGCAACAACAGCAGCAACAGCAGAGAGGTGGCACTGGAGCCTTCTGGCAAGGCATTGTTGGCTGTTTCCGGCCGATGTGGAATGCGGTTGGCCGAACCGCTGCTGGTAAGATCACGTGATTATGTGTCTGCTTAAGTTTTTTTAGATTTAGTTTCTTATTGCAGCTCCCTATTATAGCTAATTAGATGACGAGGCATTTACTTATCACAAAGTAGTAATAGTTACTCTCGCCGTTTACTCCAACATCAATACGTTGGCATTCCATATTCCCTCCCTCAGTGCCTGCGTCAAAGCAGCCCCAGCAGCGGCAGCAGGCAGCGGACTGGTGCGCCGACGAGTCCGAGGTCGTCGAGCTGGGGTTCCTGGCCTCCGGCAGTCAGGGCTCCGTCACCCTGGTGCTGCACCGCGGCCAGCAGGTGGCGCTGAAACGATTCAACGATCCCGACGCGGCGCTGCTGGTGCCGCTGAAAGAGCTGAGCCACCTGGGCCGCCTGAGCCACCCGCATGTGGTGAAATTCTTAGCCTGCCTCGATGGCGGCGGCGGCCCCGGCTTGCTGATGGAGTTCTGTCCCCATGGCAACCTGTTTGATTACTATACAGTGAGTCTGGGCTGCTGGCTGTTCTTTTGCGTTTGCAAATTCTAGATGTCATTTTTCAAATTTTGAATGCCATTTTTCAAGTCATGAATGCCATTGCAAATTCAGGATGCCATTTTTAAAAATCCTGAATGCCGTTTTTCTAAATTCAAGAATGCATTTTTTAAATTCATTTGAGATTCTTCTGGTTTCGAAACATGTTTTGTAAGCCAAAAAGGTGACATTATTTTAGCATCCGGGTGCCACTTTGTTTTTAAGACTAGTTGCATTTAATTAAAAATTATCTCAAACCTGTTCGAACCCGCGCTCAGGTCGGCACGGACTGCCTGCCGGCCGCTCGCATCGCCGACTGGTCCCGCCAGCTGGCCAGCGGCATGGCCTACCTGCACGAGTGCCGGATTCCGCACGGCGACCTGAAGAGCCCCAACATCCTGCTGTGCGAACTGGACCGGCTCAAGATCTCCGACTTTGGATTGGTGCCGCCCAACCGAGGTGACGAGGCCGGTTCTGGCCATAGACAGCAGCAGCAGCAGCAGCTCTACGGCACAATGCGCTGGATGTCGCCGGAGCAATGTCGCCAGGAGGCCTGGAGCTACCCGGCAGACGTGTACAGCTATGGAGTCATCCTGTGGGAGCTGCTGTTCATGGAGGTGCCCTACAAGTGCGTGGATCCGTGGGCTGTGATGCTGGGCGTTGGCCAGGGCAGTTTGTGCCTGCCTGTGCCGGGCCACACGCCCGGGTTGCTGGGCAGCCTCATGCAGACCTGCTGGTCCACCGAACCCAGCCAGCGGCCGACATTTCGGGGCATTGTGACCGCGCTGGCCGCATCGGGCCTGCCGGACCTGCTGGTGCTGACTGACGGCGATCTGAGAGTGCTGCGGAAGGTCTGGTCCGCCGAGATTTCCAGGGCAATGTCCTCCCGGGTGCGGAGGGAGGACTTTAAGGTTGGTGCTGATGGGGAGCTTGTCTTTGTTTATGTTGTGTTTCAAATCAACGGAGTCTTTGTTGCAAAATAATTGAGTCTTCAAGTTCTGAATTGATAGGTATTGAGTCTTTGTTGTGAATCGATGTTGGCTCTTTGTAATGAATCGATATTTAGTCTTTGTTGTGAATCGATATTGAGTCTTTGTTGTGAATCAATACTGAGTCTTTGTTGTGAATCAATACTGAGCCTTTGATTAATACCTGTCTTAAATTTTATAGATCTAAATTTTTATTCAGCTTCAAAATCGCATCTCATTCGCTCCTCAACCTGTCGCCGACTCTCCAGGCCAAGCTGGAGGCCGACCTGCTGCGCCGCCGCCGCGACGAGCTGCACCACGCGGCGGACATCCGGCTGCTGTACGAGAAGCGGCTCCGCCGGCTTGACGAGCTGCAGATGAGCCTCACCAACTCGCAGATTCGGCAGCAGCTGCGCGACCGCGCCGAGGCCCAACGATCCGACCGGCTGCGCGAGGCCGTCCGCGACCGCTGCTGCCGCCGGTGCCGCCGCGCTCTGCGAGGCCTCGTCGGCGAAGGTGGCGACGCCGTCAAGGAGGACAACGACAGCGGCGACTGCCGGATGGCGGACAATTGCGCCAAGACTTCGGCGGCTGCTGCGTCTCGTGGAAGTGGCGTCGTCTTGGACCGCCCGATCCGCGCCGCCATCAGCCTCGACTGCTTGGCCGCCGCTGCCGCCGCCTCGGCCTCCTCCGCAGCCACTGAAGCCGCCGCTGCCACTGCCGCCGCCACCAACGCAGCTGAAGAGGCTGAGTCGCCGTCATCGCCTGGCCGAGGCATCGGCGACCGAGGCCAACCGTTTCGACGCGCCTATCGGCGCCGTGCGCCACCTGCTGTGGCGCCTCAGCAGCAGCAGACGCCGCCGCCACCGGTGCCGCGTCCTCTGGCCAGCGAGGGCGAGCCGCAGCTCAGGCCGCGTCCCGGCCGTCGCAGCGGCGCATCGGAAGCTTCGACTTCCTCGGCGTCGACATCATCCCCGTCGACGTCCATGGCGGCCGGTTCGGCGCAGCTCCGGCTCAGCACCGACCTGCTCACCCAGGAGCTGCAGGAGCACCTGGCCGGCGATCGGCTCAGCGAGTGCGAGGCGCGACTTGGTGGACTCGTGTCCGAAGCGGTGGGTTTTTTAGCTTTTCGATACATATCGGCTAAATTAGTCTACTTGGGATTCGATAGTTACTATAGCTTTTCGATACATATCGGCCAAATCAGTCTGCATGGGATTCGATAGTTGCTATAGCTTTTCGATACATATCGGCTAAATTAATCTGGGTAGGATTCTATAGTTACTATAGTTTTTCGCTACATATCGGCTAAATTAGTCTACTTGGGATTCGATAGTTGCTATAGCTTTTCGATACATATCGGCTAAATTAATCTGGGTAGGATTCTATAGTTACTATAGCTTTTCGATACATATCGGCTAAATTGGTCTGCATGGGATTCTATAGTTACTATAGCTTTTCGATACATATCGGCTAAATTAGTCTGCTTGGGATTCGATAGTTGCTATAGCTTTTCGATACATATCGGCTAAATTAATCTGGGTAGGATTCTATAGTTACTATAGCTTTTCGATACATATCGGCTAAATTGGTCTGCATGGGATTCTATAGTTACTATAGCTTTTCGATACATATCGGCTAAATTAGTCTGCTTGGGATTCTATAGTTACTATAGCTTTTCGATACATATCGGCTAAATTGGTCTGCATGGGATTCTATAGTTACTATAGCTTTTCGATACATATCGGCTAAATTGGTCTGCATGGGATTCTATAGTTACTATAGCTTTTCGATACATATCGGCTAAATTAGTCTGCTTGGGATTCTATAGTTACTATAGCTTTTCGATACATATCGGCTAAATTGGTCTGCATGGGATTCTATAGTTACTATAGCTTTTCGATACATATCGGCTAAATTAGTCTGCTTGGGATTCTATAGTTACTATAGCTTTTCGATACATATCGGCTAAATTGGTCTGCATGGGATTCTATAGTTACTATAGCTTTTCGATACATATCGGCTAAATTGGTCTGCATGGGATTCTATAGTTACTATAGCTTTTCGATACATATCGGCTAAATTAGTCTGCTTGGGATTCTATAGTTACTATAGCTTTTCGATACATATCGGCTAAATTGGTCTGCATGGGATTCTATAGTTACTATAGCTTTTCGATACATATCGGCTAAATTGGTCTGCATGGGATTCTATAGTTACTATAGCTTTTCGATACATATCGGCTAAATTGGTCTGCATGGGATTCTATAGTTACTATAGCTTTTCGATACATATCGGCTAAATTAGTCTGCTTGGGATTCTATAGTTACTATAGCTTTTCGATACATATCGGCTAAATTGGTCTGCATGGGATTCTATAGTTACTATAGCTTTTCGATACATATCGGCTAAATTAGTGCGGATGGGATTCTATAGTTACTATAGCTTTTCGATACATATCGGCTAAATAAGTTTTCATAGGATTCAAGTTAATCGGGTTTCGATGCAGATCGGTTAAACTAGATTGATTAGAAGAGAAGTTCTTTTAATTGCAGCCTTTCGATACGGCAATCTTTCCTACTGTTGAAACTTACGGTAGCAGTTGATTTTTATGGCACATGATTTTTACAAACATTTAGCTTGTGCATTGGAGCATATTGAGCTGCAGGGTTTCTGTTGGGGCTGGGCTGCATTTTGGCGTGACGTAGCCATTGAAAATAGCTGATAGCATGCAGCTCAGTTGCTGGGGACTCGGCTATTTTTAGATAGAGAGAGAAATACTGAATTTTCTTCACGTTGCCAACCCGCACACTTTTTCTCTCGTCACGCGTTTCTCTTGCCGCCCACCCCAACCTCCCCTCTGCTCGCTGCTTTTTCTGCTGGCTTATCTGCTTTTGCTCTCCGTGTAGCCCTGCCCTACTCTGCTTCTAGGCTAGATAGGGCTGGCCATTGCCCTTCAATTGAGGCTCTGTTATCTTTGTGGAGTGTTGCAGAAAACTTGCTAGCTTAGATCGAGTGTGTTTGCTGCTATGAAGCAGGGAAATCTTTTTAGCGCTTGAAGCCAGCCGCTTACGAAGCGCGCGCATTTGTTTGCTTGCACTGAAGAGGCTCAGGCATCTTTGAGCACCGCTCTGGGGTGGGCGCGTCTTTATTCTCTCTCAATACCAGTATTTCTCTATTTTTCGTCTCTTTTTTAACGTTAAAAAATAATGCAAACTACCCTACTTATAGTAGAGAAGTGATGAAATTCATCTAATTATTTTTCTATCGACGCCACTTGCAGCACTCGGAAGCGGCAGCCTCGGGCCACTCAGATCTGGACGAGCAGATTGACCAGTTGCGCAATTTGAGCATTGAGACTCAACGACAGCGACTAACGGTGGGGCCAGTCAGACTGAATTCTTCAATCTTGTAGCCAGCAATCATTCCTTGTTTATTTTTGCAACTGCATGTACCTCATCGGCGCCACACCATCTCTGTATACTACTATTGTACGAAAAGATATCAGTAGCACTTTGCGAGCATTCCAAATATTTTTTTGACATGTACGATTGTTCGAGTTTTATTGGCATATTTTTTGTGTACTTCGTCATAAATTGCATAATTATTACTTATAATGGTGTGGATTTTTGCGGCTGTGAAACAATACGAAAGCTCTTGGCTAGTGCCTAATGGGTTGTAAAGTTTGTTGAAATATTGCGTGCTAATGAATATTATTTTTATAATTTAATGTTGTTGATAATTAATTCGATGCCTATGTTTTTGACTGTTCACTTCTTTCACTGTAGATTGATAATTTTAATTACCAATGTTCACTTTAGACAGCACCAGTGCCTACTATAATTTATAATTATTATAACTATTTTTAATCTTGTGCGAGCAGATTCTTTTTGTCTACTATTAGTAGTTTAGCGTATATTTAAAAAAAAATTAACCTATTTTGAACCAACGCAAGGTAAATAAAAGTAAATTATGGCTGTGTAATATTTTTCTGTATAAACTGGTGATCATTTTTATCGATAAAAAAATGTTTATCTTATCTTGCTGACTTCTCAAGAAAGCGAATGGAATTCCTTTCTTGCTCATTTTCAACGAAGTTTAGTCATTTTGTGTCTAAACAAATTTTGGTGCATGTGCTCATTTAAACATTACCAAAATCACGTGACTATTTAAAGTTTCTAATTTACAGTTTCAGGTTGGTTGCAGCTTACAATGTACTTGAATCCCAATGCCTCCCTGAGGTTCATAGTTTTCCTCTATTTAATAGGTACCATAGCTCTGCATCGGCCCGTGTACCTGTCTGCCCCACCCCCTGCGTGCAGAACTGCTGAACTCGGGGGGGGGGGTGGTTCAAGTACAAGTGCGGCAGACGGCAGTTGTACACTCAACCCTGACTGGGGGTGTGCGCGCTGTCCACCCAGCTGTCTTATGTATACGAGTTTCTATATATATACATGAGCAATTAATGTCATAGAATTAAATTAGCCGGTAGAATTGAGTTAACGAAGACAGATAGACACACAGATTCTCAATTTATATTTGAAAGCATTAGTTTGTACATGTAAATTAAAGACTGACTATGTCATCTTCTGACGGATCTACATGTACCACTGAGCCCGAAGTCAGTGCTCGGACAGACCAGCATGTAAACAGTGCCACTCGTTGTAGCAGCAATAAAGGTGAAACAATAGTTTTTCATTGCATGAATGTCTATAGCATATTGTACAGCTTTTTTAGTTGCATTTTCTTGGTAGAAAGCCTAGGTTTGGAGACAGCAGTGAATTCTCTGGGGATAGACCACTGACAGACAGTGAGATCTGGGGGATAGACCACTGACAGACAGTGAGATCTGGGGGATAGATCACTGACAGACAGTGAGATCTAGGGGAATAGATCACTGACAGACAGTGAGATCTGGGGGATAGACCACTGACAGACTGTGAGATCTGGGGGGATAGACCACTGACAGACAGTGAGATCTGGGGGATAGACCACTGACAGACTGTAAGATCTGGGGGGATAGACCACTGATAGACAGTGAGATCTGGGGGATAGATCACAGACACACAGTGAGATCTGGGAGGATAGATCACAGACACACAGTAAGATCTGGGGGGATAGACCACTGATAGACAGTGAGATCTGGGGGGATAGATCACAGACACACAGTGAGATCTGGGGGGATAGATCACAGACACACAGTGAGATCTGGGGGGATAGATCACAGACACACAGTAAGATCTGGTGGGATAGATCACAAACACACAGTGAGATCTGGGGGGATAGACCACTGATAGACAGTGAGATCTGGGGGATAGATCACAGACACAGTGAGATCTGGGAGGATAGATCACAGACACACAGTAAGATCTGGGGGGATAGATCACAGACACACAGTGAGATCTGGGGGGATAGACCACTGATAGACAGTGAGATCTGGGGGATAGATCACAGACACACAGTGAGATCTGGGAGGATAGATCACAGACACACAGTAAGATCTGGGGGGGATAGATCACAGACACACAGTAAGATCTGGGGGGATAGACCACTGATAGACAGTGAGATCTGGGGGATAGATCACAGACACACAGTGAGATCTGGGAGGATAGATCACAGACACACAGTAAGATCTGGGGGGATAGATCACAGACACACAGTGAGATCTGGGAGGATAGATCACAGCCACACAGTAAGATCTGGGGGGATAGACCACTGATAGACAGTGAGATCTGGGGGGATAGATCACAGACACACAGTGAGATCTGGGGGGGATAGACCACTCCCGGCGGTAAAAATCACGTCGAAATGACGTCGAAAAGCGACGTCGAAATTTCATGTCGATTTGAACCACGATTTCGACGTCGAAATTTTCGCCATCAGATGTAGAGTGTGCGACGTCGCGTTTTCCACTATTGATGGCGAAAAGTCGACGTCGTTCATATTCATGATGACCGCAAGTAGATGGCGATTTTCGACAAAGTGACGATTTTTTATCTACATATACTAATTAATATTGATAATATAACTGTAGTACATTATTTTTATACAATAGTCATAAACTGACGAACTACATGTACGAACTACAAACGAACTAAGCTGACGAAACATAAATGTTAATCCATACACTAAAGTCACTAATCTACCTTAATAGGAAAGAAATGTTTAAGCATAAAATGCCAAGCAAGGCTGTATGACGTTTCATTTGCTATCCAAACCAGATCCTATTATCCCGCAACCATGAAAAACAGTGTATTCAATTCACCAGCAATTATGGAAACGATCATGGAAATAGCATCAAAGCTATTAAGAATAGAAAATAGACGATGGAAAAATGAGGAGCAACAATGGTAACAAATGCAACTACATTAATTCAACAAATTGGAATCGTGAAAGGGAAACACTGAAAATCAACGGCGTCTGCGCGGTTACTCCACACGGAAATTCAGCTTTTTAGTGGCCCTTAAAAAGCGTCCTGCGCGGTCACGTAGGACGTCCTCAGCCGCCGAGTTGACAGAGGGGCATTTGCATGCATTTTTGGTAGAGTAAGCAGCGGCTTTACTAAACAAGTAAAATGCTATACAATGTTCTATATATTCCTGGGCCATATAGAGCATTTATAAAAGTTTTTATAGCATATATAGTTACATAGTATATCCTGTTTTCATTACATAGAAAAAATAGATAATTATAGTATGGGTAGTATTTCATGCTCTAGATGCTGGCGATAAGGTACTTAAATGCTATAGCTGTTCTAGTTATTTCATGAGCAGCTATGGGTTGGGCTATGCTTTTATTTAGAATGTAACAAACATATATTAGAATGAATAATTAAATAATTAATGTTTAAATGGGATAATTATATATACTATTTAAGCTAAAATTATACTTACGTCTTAAATTTCCTAAAAAATTTCATAACTAAATATTATTTTAGCTATAGAATTGTGCTTTTATTACATTTATAAAAGTTAATATATTATTGTTTATTAAATATTACACTATTATTCATTTCCAATAAGCTGTACTAAAACGTAAAAAGTTGCTAATTTATGGCTACTTTATTATTAATTCGCTTATCCTGTATAAAAGGGTAAAACGGTTAAACCTATCCGTCCTATAGGCAACAGTATTATAAAACATCGAACTTTAAATGCATAAATTGTATATCCCATTAATTAATTAGCGAAAAAAATGAAACGCAATGAAAGAATATGAATTTCCATGTGTGTTACAGAAAATTTACGTTAAAGATATACGTATGGATCGCAGTAAAATAATTTGGAAGTCTGCAATTGACAAATAATAGATCGACATTCAGCATGGCGATAATTTAAAAAAGGTGTATCTCGCGATGCGTTGAAACAAAAAAATATTGTGTCCGTTTTACTGAACTTATTGATCCTTTCAATACACTGAAAATCACGTTGAAAAAAAAATTTTTTAAATATCACTAATAATCATTTCTGCAAAAACGAGGATAAAAATTTCATATCGAAATTTCGACGTCGAATGAAGGTTCAAACGACTACTCATTTGTCGCAAGTTTTGAAAGGCGAATATCGACGTCATTTCGACGAGATTTTTACCGCCGGGCTGACAGACAGGGAGATCTGGGGGATAGACCACTGACAGACTGCCAAAACATATTCCGCATATTTTGTGATACATCGATAAGATAAGGTGGTGAAACACCTATAGGCAACTAAATTAGGACTCTTGTTGGTTTCTTAGAAATAAGCTGGGGCCAGTAAGAAACATATTTGTCGTATTGCTATTGCACTCAATTAGCTAGCATACTGGAGACACCGGATTTGTCTATGGCAAAACCCTTTCAGCGCTATGGCAGGGAAGCCTCTATGGGTTCTCTACACGACATGCGTTCCTTACCGGTCCCCCAGCTCTTTTCAGTTAAGAAAACCTGCTTAGCTAAGCCCATAAGCTTATGGTCACAGCTCGCACTCAAGCTAGCTATAGTAAAGCAGCAGCTGCTGTTGCTGGTCAAACGTCCCGCACTGTACTATCCCTCCTTATCCAGTCACCCCCTCAACCTCCGCTGTAGTTGTCACTCAGAAGTTGCGGCGCCGGTCAGCATATTGCAATGTCTTGATAGACAGACCCTCAGCCAAAGCTACAGAATGCGATTCGGGGTCTTATGAAGCCAGCCTGACCAGAAAAATGGACGACCAAAGCTTGGAAAACTACGGGGATTTCCCCACGTCCCACCACCCGATGTACGTCTCGTGGAAATTTCCAATCCGCGCTTCGAAGAGGAACTTTTTTGAAAAGTGCAGCCTCCAAATCCTCAGGCGGTCCTTTTCTAATCCTCAGGCCTTATCTTTATGATTTAACTCGCAAAATAGGACTTTCGTACCTGACCATATAATAAACCGTATGCTCTATAAAAAATGGTTGAAAAATTGAAATGGAAATTGGTCCGACTCTTACAACCCTCTCCACCCGAAAAGAGCTCAGAGCCGCCTCCAATTTTGGCCAAAACTAATCTGCTGCGGAGTCCAATTAAGTTTTATGACCCAACGTGTAATTAAATTTTTCTGCTTACTTGGTCGCCTGTTTGGTCGCAATAAATTAAATGGAATCCAGCCTAAAAACCAAGATGGGATACTTGCGGAAAAAGCTACTGTAGGTAGTGCAATGCGAAATACAGCACCTGTTTCACAGCGCAGGGCTGAGAAATTTAGAATTTAGTAAATCTCTAGAGCGTTATGGACAAACGTACAAATATTAGAGATTTAGTATATTTAGAAGTACACAGGATAGAATAAGGGGAACCTACTAAACTTACTCTACTACTGTTTTCTCATTATAATAAGTAGTATATATTGCACACGGTTTCACAGACAAAGTGAAGAGCGACGGCTTCTGGAAGGCGGTGAAGTCGCCATCCAGTTTTTCGGCAGCTGCAACGGAGAACTGTCGGATTTGTCTGCAGTCAAAATCTGAGGTCAGCGGCAGCCTGTGCAAATTCTTGTGGACTCTGACCTGCGGCAATGAGCCCAATGCCCTGTTCCACTTGGAGTGCTGCTGCGGGGTCGGCACTGGCGGGTTCATGTGCTTCAGGTGCCTTCAGGTGAGGCTGCGAGATCTTTGTGGGGATCAGGGATTGAGGAGCTCTGGAGGGGAGACAGACAGACAGACAGACAGACAGACAGACAGACAGACAGACAGACAGACAGACAGACAGACAGACAGACAGACAGACAGACAGACAGACAGACAGACAGACAGACAGACAGACAGACAGACAGACAGACAGACAGACAGACAGACAGACAGACAGACAGATAGACAGACAGACAGACACTAAGACAGACAGACACTAAGACAGACAGACAGACAGACAGACAGACAGACAGACAGACAGACAGACAGACAGACAGACAGACAGATAGACAGACAGACAGACAGACAGCTCCCAGCAGGCAGCTAGATTGTCCTTCCCTGGCCACCATGTGCAGTCATTCCAGAGAAGCCAAGGCCGCCTGTGCGACCTGTGCAAGCGGCCTCTGTTCTCCGACTCGGGGCCGGAGCTGCTGCTGGCGCTGCTGCACGGCAGTCGGTACCTGGCCCTGGCCTCGCTGCTGTCCCTGCTGCTGCTGCTGCTGTCCGGCTGTCTTCGTCCCGAGCTTGTCAAGTCGATGAGCGGCGCACAGCCGCTGCTTCCCGCCGCCTGCGCGGGCTTCCTGGCGCTCAGCGCCGCCCTGTTCGCGCTGTTTGCGCGCCAATTTCGCGCCGGAGTTTGTCCGCCCTGCGGGCGCCATCGAATGACCGACGGCGACGGCGAATCCGGCGACTTTGTCGCCAACAACGCCGACATCGAGGCGCAGCAGGCGAGGCGAGCGCTGATCGAAATTTTGTAGGGAGCTCAAATTCGCGCCAAATTTTTTCTCTCCAAATTTAAGGTTCTTTAACACCGTCGTTGAAACTTTGTGACAGAGAAATACTTACTATATAGGTAGTATATATATTGCAATAGTATAGATTGCATACTTACTATATAGGTAGTATATATAGTATAGATTGCAGATCCAATAAAGCTAGATGGGCCTCTCATGCATGCATGCTTGGGAAATCTCTCGAGCTACTTCAGTTCAGTAGCAAAGAAAGAATATGAAAGCTTTTTTATGAAAAGATAGACAGTTTTAAGTGACTTGTAGAAATAAAACAACTTGCTAATTGGGGCTGCCGCAATGTACATTAGCCCAGCGCCATAGGAAGTGTACATGGAAGGCCAATAAAAATCTTTCATGAAGGGCGTTGCCCAGTGGTCTGGCGCGGCGCTCTGATGTGCCAGCGGTCCAGGCTCGATTCCAAGTGCAGTCACATTAATTTGGGGCTGAATTGGAACTCGGCTTGGCTCTGCTCATGCAATTAACGGCCTTAAAGGCCAACCCCCAAGGCACAGTGAAGTGTACATGCCTAACGAGAAATATAGTCAGGGCCGCTGTACACCTGTGTGAGTTTGTGCCTGTGCGTATGACTGCGTACGTATCCGCGCGCTTGTGTGCCTGCTCAGGGGAGTCGGCGGAACGGGCAGTAATTGATCGTTAATCGTTGATCGTTATCTAATATTTCCGGGTTTTGGCGCGAATTTGAATTGCATGCTGTGTACGACAGTCTAGACTTAAAAGTCGATAAATTTGACAAAAAGCTATTTGAATAATGCCTGCAGTAGCTTTCTATTGAAGTTTTTGTAAATAGTTTAACTTTTATTAGCGTATTCACTGGACAATTTTTTCATTTTTCATAATAGTTATTTAAATTCGAATATATTTTATCGAATTGTTTAATTTATCATTAACAGGATCGATGTTGAAATTCTGTAAGCTGTGCATTAAAAATATCTGAATAGTCCTACTGTTAATGAGTAGTACAATAGGGTCTTTAAAATAAATACTAAATAAAAAATCGCAATCAATCTGAAGTGGATTTCGAGTGACACATTCTCACAGTGCCATCCAATTCAATCGTGCAATCAAGTAATGCGAAATAGACTTACAGTATCAGATAGATATGGCTGCCACGTGTGCCAATTCACTTGGGCAGTTGCAGTGAACTGAACACTAAAACCAATTCACTTACATAAAAGTTGCGAACCAGCTGTGACCCGCTCGAGACCCGCCAGGGATTATTGGAGCAGTTTCTTGCAATGCCGGTCTTAAAATAGACTGGGACGGTTTCAAATATATTGCTGATGAGGAGCGTGGCATGCAGAGGATTCTGTAAGAGCCGAGGCCACCAGCTCACAGCTTCCGCATGCTGCCTGCACTGGGTCTTGAGGCTGCATTGAAGCTGCACATAGTTCTGCCGCTGCTAGTGAGCAGTTCTGGCTCTTCTGCGGCCGACCTCACTGGACTGGGCAGCGAGTACACATTGAACTTTAATAATCAGACTGCATTGTCAGGTGAGTGCAGCTGACTGGTGTGTTTGAAGCAACGCGTTCTCAAACTTTTGAGCTGGGAAGTGCTTCAAAGTGCAAGTAATCCTTGAATTATTACTGAATTAATTGAATTATTGAATTATCATCCTCATCTATTCACATCCTCATCCATTCACATCCTCATCCATTCACATCGTCATCCATTCACATCGTCATCCATTCACATCCTCATCCATTCACATCCTCATCTATTCACATCCTCATCCATTCACATCCTCATCTATTCACACCCTCATCCATTCACATCCTCATCCATTCACATCCTCATCCATTCACATCCTCATCCATTCACATCCTCATCTATTCACATCCTCATCCATTCACATCCTCATCCATTCACATCCTCATCCATTCACATCCTCATCCATTCACATCCTCATCCATTCACATCCTCATCCATTCACATCCTCATCCATTCACATCCTCATTCATTCACACCCTCATCCATTCACATCCTCATCCATTCACATCCTCATCCATTCACATCCTCATCCATTCACATCCTCATCCATTCACATCCTCATCCATTCACATCCTCATCCATTCACATCCTCATTCCATCACGCATTCCCTTAGCATTCCAAAAGCATTTCACAATCGCCCGCATAGAAGTGCCAGCTGCACTGGCACGATTGAAAGCCCAGCGAGCACACGCAGACCAGCTAGAAGAATTTGAAAGACCCCCACTTGGCTTTCCTCGCAAACAAAAGTCAGGCTGAGCTCACAATGCGCAGCATGAATTCGTGCTGCCGTGTTCAGGGAGACCGGGTTCCACCGTGGCTTGTGGGCTGCGGTATCTCAAATCGAAATTCATGCGTAAAAATCCCTTTCCAGAGTAGGTCCATGCCCCTCTCCACCAATGACCTGACAAGACCTCGGCAGGGAAAATCTACTCGGGAGGGGGATTAGCTTAAAAAAATTCTCAAATCAGAATCGGACCTGCTCAACAGAGCATAATATACAATATAGCTCAGTTATATTGCCTGCTGTTCGACCTATAGTTATGCCCCAGAGAAATTGCGCCATGCCTGCGAAATGTTGCGGCATGCTTGTTGCTATGGCGTTGCTAGGGTACTACGCTTTGACAGCCAGCTGTCAGCAGCTGACGATGCCGCATATCAGTACCGATGAGCAGCGACTGCTCACTCTGCTGATGCTGAACTATGACTCAGCCTCCAGGCCAACGTTTAACGCCAGCAACACGGTGGAAGTCCGGTTCCAGCTGGCTCTGATTCAAATCTCTCAGCTGGTGAGTTACTAATCAACGCGACATCGTTAATGCGTACTTCTCTCCCCGAATTTTTGTTCTGCTGGTGCCGGAGCGCCGGTACCCGATGAGCAGGCCCTGATGAAGCGGATTCTGGCCGGATACGACTCGGCCGTCCGGCCTGTGCTCAACTCATCCAGCCAGGTGATGGTGAAGTTCGGCTTTGCACTAATCCTCATCGCGGACATGGTTGGTTTCCCTCCCCTTCTTTCCCTTCCTTGGGCCGGGTGATTTGGGTGGTTGTTATCAGTGCCAGTCACGTGACAGGGGTCGAAACATATTGTGGTGGTTTTCATCTGTGCCAGTCACGTGACAGGGGGTAAAACATCTTGTGGTGGTTTTCATCTGTGCCAGTCACGTGACAGGGGGCAGAAACATACTGAGGTGGTTTTACATCTGTTCCAGTCACGTGACAGGGGGCAGAAACATACTGAGGTGGTTTTGCATCTGTGCCAGTCACGTGACAGGGGGGCAGAAACATACTGAGGTGGTTTTCATCTGTGCCAGTCACGTGACAGGGGGGCAGAAACATACTGAGGTGGTTTTCATCTGTGCCAGTCACGTGATAGGAGTAGAAAATTTGAGGCAGAAAAATTTATCAGAGCGAGTCTTATCATGGAACCATTTTTAGTACCGTATAGAGAGCTTGTTGAATCCCCCATTTTGAATTCGAGCGCGCACACAGCTAACTAAATACGACTGTGAGTGAATTTCAGTACTTCACGCAGAAAGGTAGCGCCGAGTGGGTGTGTAGGGATCTCAGATAAGTCCCTGCATACACATGATCTCGACAAAGCAAAGGTGAACAAAAAATGTTTTGATTACTCATTAGGCACTGAAGACCAGCTCATTCATATTTTATACTACGAGTATGAAGTGTCTTTAAAAATTTCCTTTGGATTTTACAGGATGAAGTGAACCAGGTACTTACAACCAACGTCTGGCTAGAACAGGTGAGACTTGCCTTTGAGGATTAAAGTAAATGGAGAAAATGATGAGGTAGCTTTTCCATGTTAGACGCGTGCATCTCGAGTGATTCACGTCCATCAGGGCCAACCCACAAGGCGCAAAAAGTGTACACTGGCTTTACTGGGATGAAAGTCTGGGCCGCTGTACACCCTTCTTGAGGGGTCGACTGTCGGCTGAACCTGCCTGTAACTGCATGCATAACCATGGACTTCCTCCGTCATGTCGCATTCAGGAATGGCAGGACGAACGGCTGCACTGGGATCCCAGCGACTACAATGGCCTGCAGGTGTTGCGCGTGCCCTGTCAGAAGATTTGGCTGCCGGATATTGTGCTGTACAACAGGTGAGATCATGCTGATATTGTGCTGTACAACAGGTGAGATCATGCTGATATTGTGCTGTACAATAGGTGAGATCATGCTGATATTGTGCTGTACAACCGGTGAGATCATGCTTATATTGTGCTGTACACCAGGTAAAATCATGTCGGATATTGTGCTGTACAACAGGTGAGATCATGCTGATATTGTGCTGTACTAGTACAACCGGTGAGATCATATATCTGCTAAAAAGTACAATAGAAATATCCGCAGCATTTTGTGAGCATTTATCAACTGTCAGCTCATATAGTTTCAGTCGCATTTTAGATATGCAAAAATCTCAGTTGGGGATTTCTCTATCTGGGGATAAATAATGGGTACTACATTGGGAAGCGCATGACTCTTTTTTTCGGCAAGCCGAACGCTTCGTCTTCTGAAATCCCGACCAGAGGAAAGGTGATCGATTGCCCAGGGCTTTTCTATGTTTATGTATCCGGGGCGTATCTATGGGGCTCTGTCTGGCCTTAGCGGGTCAATTTATATTCTCCTCAGATCCCCGTTAGCTGTTCGGGATTTAACAGAGATATGAGTTGCGAGTTTGACTTTCAGAGTCAATTATTTAAGGAGTTTAAGGAGTTCATTGCTCTGAAGTTTGTTGTTTGGCTAGATTTACAGTGGCTTGAAAATTACTTTCTTTACTATGGTTGTGGGGCGCCGTCCCTACACTATATGGATAGTTGTGGGGCGCTATCCCTACACTATATATGGATAGTTGTGGGGCGCTATCCCTACACTATATATGGATAGTTGTGGGGCGCTATCCCTACACTATATATGGATAGTTGTGGGGCGCTATCCCTACACTATATATGGATAGTTGTGGGGCGCTATCCCTACACTATATATGGATAGTTGTGGGGCGCTATCCCTACACTATATATGGATAGTTGTGGGGCGCTATCCCTACACTATATATGGATAGTTGAGGGGCGCTATCTCTACACTATATATGGATAGTTGTGGGGCACTATCTCTACACTATATATGGATAGTTGAGGGGCACTATCTCTACACTATATATGGATAGTTGTGGGGCGCTATCCCTACACTATATATGGATAGTTGAGGGGCACTATCTCTACACTATATATGGATAGTTGAGGGGCACTATCTCTACACTATATATGGATAGTTGAGGGGCGCTATCCCTACACTATATATGGATAGTTGAGGGGCGCTATCCCTACACTATATATGGATAGTTGAGGGGCACTATCTCTACACTATATATGGATAGTTGAGGGGCACTATCTCTACACTATATATGGATAGTTGTGGGGCGCTATCCCTACACTATATATGGATAGTTGAGGGGCACTATCTCTACACTATATATGGATAGTTGAGGGGCGCTATCCCTACACTATATATGGATAGTTGAGGGGCGCTATCTCTACACTATATATGGATAGTTGTGGGGCGCTATCCCTACACTATATATGGATAGTTGAGGGGCGCTATCTCTACACTATATATGGATAGTTGTGGGGCGCTATCCCTACACTATACATAGATAGCTGTGGGGCGCCGTCCCTACACTATATATGGATAGCTGTGGGGCGCTATCCCTACACTATATATGGATAGTTGTGGGGCGCCGTCCCTACACTGTATGGATAGCTGTGGGGCGCCATCCCTAAACTATATATGGATAGTTGTGGGGCGCTATCCCTACACTATATATGGATAGTTGTGGGGCGCCGTCCCTACACTGTATGGATAGCTGTGGGGCGCCGTCCCTACACTATATGAATTGCTCCCTACACCATCCTCCTCAACAATGAACTGCAGCGCGGACGACTTCACCACAGGCTACATGCAGAGCAAGGCGATGGTGGACTCAAGCGGCACCGTGTTCTGGCCTCCGCCAGCTAAGCTGCGTTCTACCTGCAAAATCGACATCACCTATTTCCCGTTTGACGATCAGGTGTGCACGATGAAGTTCGGATCGTGGACCTACGATGGTTATCAAGTTAATATTACTAAAAAGTGAGTTAACGAACGCATCCTATTACTGTGCGTAGAAAGAGTCTATATGAGTCTGAGTCTATATGAGTCTGAGTCTATATGAGTCTGAGTCTATATGAGTCTGAGTCTATATGAGTCTGAGTCTATATGAGTCTGAGTCTATATGAGTCTGAGTCTATATGAGTCTGAGTCTATATGAGTCTGAGTCTATATGAGTCTGAGTCTATATGAGTCTGAGTCGCATTCAGCACTGCACTCAAATCCGCCATTCTAGACGAGAAGAGGTGGACTTCGCCAACTACGTGCAAAGCGGCGAGTGGAACCTGCTACGAGTCGACGTGGATCGTCAGGAGGTGAGCAGCGCAGATTCTGGCCCAGTTTTGCTAATCACAGATGGACTGAGACTGGCAGGGAGAGGGGATAAAGAGAACATCAAGGGATATAAAGTAGATGAGTAGGAGGGAGAGGGTAAGGGAGAGGGAGAGGGAGAGAGAGAGAGGGAGAGAGAGAGAGAGAGAGGGCGCCTCCAATCCCGGGCACTGACACGGTAGAAAGTCAGAAAGGACTGAAAAAAGTCAATTTAAATTGAGTAGCCGATATTTCAAAATTAAATTTCTTCGTCAGGGCTGTAAGCGAGTGAAGTTTATTTGGCGCGAATTGCCATCAATATATAAAGGCGATATCGCCAGGGAGAGACGATCGATAAATTGATGTGCTCAAGCACTTAAAACAGTACGCATGGTCAGTACATAAAAACGAGTCCGAGACTATGAGAAAAGCGGGGGGTGGCTAAAACTGTACAAGTGGGCCTAGACGACCTTTGAGTGTAGAATAAAAATTGTAAAAATAAATGGCAAAATAAATAGATAAGGTAAATAAAAGCTATTATTAAATGCTCAGAGCAAAAAATGCAGGTGCACCGTACACAGTGTCAGAAAAATGAATAAAAAGCAGAGAATAAATAATCTGAATAAATCAAAATAAAGTCAATGAAAAAATCACAGAGGGGAAAAATAGCAGTAAAAGAGCCTTTGTACAGGCGTCAAAAGGGGCCTAGTTGGCAGGATCGAGCCGACTATGAGAGAGCAGAGTCCGGAGGCTTCTCCCCTTGGTGTAGGCGGGCAGCACCGGGGTCTCGCAGTGGCGTATCACCCTGTCCTTCACTTTGGCAGCCAGGGCGTCGGAGGTCGCACAGTGGGGCAGGATCAGCGGGATGGCCGGTTTGTGCAGTATGCCGGCAAGTTCGTTGGCGCCGTGTGGAACATGAGTCCTCAGGACCTCGATAAACTTGGCCTGGCGCTGACGCCGCTCGTCAGCTCTGGGTCCTGTGCCATCGCGTGTCCAGATGCCGGTGAAGGCGAAGTCCGTCAGACTGTGGCCACCGCTGGTGAAGTGGCGCGCTACCGGAGTGTCACGGGTGTGCCGGATGTCACCGATGTGCGCCAGCATGCGACCACGGATGCTGTTGGCGGTCTCGCCGACGTAGACCGTGTGGTCGCACCGGCGGCAGAACACGGCATAGACGGCGTTCGTGGCGTTGCAGTCGATCCGCTGACTGATGATGATCTGGACTGTCGTGGCTGCTGATCCGGGGCAGACGGAGGTGAACCTGGCGTGCGCCTGGCAGCACTTGCAGAGTCGGGCCGAGTTGCACGGCAGGAAGCCGAACTCCCACCGTCTGGTCGGGTAGAAGCCGAGCTCCGTCAGCACGTCGTACTTGATGGTGCGGAGGAAGCGCCGGCTGTAGCCTTGGTGCTGCACCAGATTCGACATCAGCCCGGTGCACGCTGCGTCGAAGTCGGCCATCCGGGAGCATCGCCGGGCGTACCTGAGGAGCTGGGACTTTACCACGCCCCGGAAAGTTCGCTTAGGATGGAAGGAGTCGCGGTGGATAAGGACTCGGCTGTCGGTGGGCTTGAAATATACCCTGGTTGCCAGGCTTTTGCTGTCGCCTTCGCGGTCCCAGAAGACGGTGGTGTCTAGGAAGTTCACCTCTGTGCTGCTGTAGCTCAGTTGAAGTCGGATGTTGGGGTCGAGGGCGTCCAGGTGTTGATGGAACTGGACCAGCTCCGCCTCTGTGCCACGCCACACTCCAAAGACGTCGTCGATGTAGCGGAGCCACAGGCTGGGCTTCTGCGGGCTGGTCTCCAGGCCTCTCTGCTCCCAATAGCCCATGTAGATGTTGCTGTAGCTGGGCGCGAACGACTTCCCCATGGCAGTGCCTTTCACCTGCAGAAAGTACCTGCCGTCAAACTCGAAGTCGTTGCGCTCCAGGTTCAGCTTGAGCAGGCTGAGTAGGCTGGCGTCTGGGCGCCGGCTGTCCGGGTGCTCCCTAAACGCTCTTCGCACGCACTCGAGGCCGGCCTCCGTCGGGATGTTGGTGTACAGGCTGGCGACGTCCATGGTGTTAGCCCAGTTATTAGCCTGTGATTAGCCCAGTTTTGCTAATCACAGATGGACTGAGACTGGCAGGGAGAGGGGATAAAGAGAACATCAAGGGATATAAAGTAGATGAGTAGGAGGGAGAGGGTAAGGGAGAGGGAGAGGGAGAGAGAGAGAGAGAGAGAGAGAGAGGGAGAGAGAGAGGGAGAGGGAGAGAGGGAGAGAGAGAGGGAGAGAGAGGGAGAGGGAGAGAGAGAGGGAGAGAGAGAGAGGGAGAGGGAGGGAGAGAGAGAGAGGGAGAGAGAGGGAGAGAGAGGGAGAGAAAGAGAGAGGGAGAGAGAGAGGGAGAGGGAGAGAGAGAGGGGAGAGAGAGGGAGAGGGAGAGAGAGAGGGAGAGAGAGAGAGGGAGAGAGAGAGGGAGAGAGAGAGGGGGAGAGGGAGGGAGAGAGGGAGACGGAGAGAGAGAGAGAAATAAAGGTGACGGAGAGGGACAGAGAGGGAGCGAGAGGGAGAAGGAAGAGGGAGAGGCAAAAAGACAGTCAGGGTGAGGGACAGGGAGAGAGGAGGAACATGTGGAGTTTCAAGGGATAAGAATGGCATTATTGCAGCTGCATAAATGGCACAATAGCCGGTCTCCCGCCGGGTCCGAATTCCAGACGGTCTACCCCATCAGCCCGGTGCCCTACCCGGACATCAAGTTCCACATAGTGATCCAGCGCCGCACCCTGTACTACCTGTTCAACATAATCTTTCCCTGCCTGTGGCTCACCCTGCTCAGCCTGTTGGGATTCTGGCTGCCGCCCGACTCAGGGGAGAAAATCACTCTGGGCATCACTGTGCTGCTGGCCTTCTCAGTGTTTATGCTGCTCATAGCTGAGAACATGCCGGCAACTAGCGAGTTCGTGCCTCTGATCGGTGAGTATGGACACTCGGGCTTTCACATCCATTCACATCCTCATCCATTCACATCCTCATTCCATCACGCATTCCCTTAGCATTCCAAAAGCATTTCACAATCGCCCGCATAGAAGTGCCAGCTGCACTGGCACGATTGAAAGCCCAGCGAGCACACGCAGACCAGCTAGAAGAATTTGAAAGACCCCCACTTGGCTTTCCTCGCAAACAAAAGTCAGGCTGAGCTCACAATGCGCAGCATGAATTCGTGCTGCCGTGTTCAGGGAGACCGGGTTCCACCGTGGCTTGTGGGCTGCGGTATCTCAAATCGAAATTCATGCGTAAAAATCCCTTTCCAGAGTAGGTCCATGCCCCTCTCCACCAATGACCTGACAAGACCTCGGCAGGGAAAATCTACTCGGGAGGGGGATTAGCTTAAAAAAATTCTCAAATCAGAATCGGACCTGCTCAACAGAGCATAATATACAATATAGCTCAGTTATATTGCCTGCTGTTCGACCTATAGTTATGCCCCAGAGAAATTGCGCCATGCCTGCGAAATGTTGCGGCATGCTTGTTGCTATGGCGTTGCTAGGGTACTACGCTTTGACAGCCAGCTGTCAGCAGCTGACGATGCCGCATATCAGTACCGATGAGCAGCGACTGCTCACTCTGCTGATGCTGAACTATGACTCAGCCTCCAGGCCAACGTTTAACGCCAGCAACACGGTGGAAGTCCGGTTCCAGCTGGCTCTGATTCAAATCTCTCAGCTGGTGAGTTACTAATCAACGCGACATCGTTAATGCGTACTTCTCTCCCCCGAATTTTTGTTCTGCTGGTGCCGGAGCGCCGGTACCCGATGAGCAGGCCCTGATGAAGCGGATTCTGGCCGGATACGACTCGGCCGTCCGGCCTGTGCTCAACTCATCCAGCCAGGTGATGGTGAAGTTCGGCTTTGCACTAATCCTCATCGCGGACATGGTTGGTTCCCCTCCCCTTCTTTCCCTTCCTTGGGCCGGGTGATTTGGGTGGTTGTTATCAGTGCCAGTCACGTGACAGGGGTCGAAACATATTGTGGTGGTTTTCATCTGTGCCAGTCACGTGACAGGGGGTAAAACATCTTGTGGTGGTTTTCATCTGTGCCAGTCACGTGACAGGGGGCAGAAACATACTGAGGTGGTTTTACATCTGTTCCAGTCACGTGACAGGGGGCAGAAACATACTGAGGTGGTTTTGCATCTGTGCCAGTCACGTGACAGGGGGGCAGAAACATACTGAGGTGGTTTTCATCTGTGCCAGTCACGTGACAGGGGGGCAGAAACATACTGAGGTGGTTTTCATCTGTGCCAGTCACGTGATAGGAGTAGAAAATTTGAGGCAGAAAAATTTATCAGAGCGAGTCTTATCATGGAACCATTTTTAGTACCGTATAGAGAGCTTGTTGAATCCCCCATTTTGAATTCGAGCGCGCACACAGCTAACTAAATACGACTGTGAGTGAATTTCAGTACTTCACGCAGAAAGGTAGCGCCGAGTGGGTGTGTAGGGATCTCAGATAAGTCCCTGCATACACATGATCTCGACAAAGCAAAGGTGAACAAAAAATGTTTTGATTACTCATTAGGCACTGAAGACCAGCTCATTCATATTTTATACTACGAGTATGAAGTGTCTTTAAAAATTTCCTTTGGATTTTACAGGATGAAGTGAACCAGGTACTTACAACCAACGTCTGGCTAGAACAGGTGAGACTTGCCTTTGAGGATTAAAGTAAATGGAGAAAATGATGAGGTAGCTTTTCCATGTTAGACGCGTGCATCTCGAGTGATTCACGTCCATCAGGGCCAACCCACAAGGCGCAAAAAGTGTACACTGGCTTTACTGGGATGAAAGTCTGGGCCGCTGTACACCCTTCTTGAGGGGTCGACTGTCGGCTGAACCTGCCTGTAACTGCATGCATAACCATGGACTTCCTCCGTCATGTCGCATTCAGGAATGGCAGGACGAACGGCTGCACTGGGATCCCAGCGACTACAATGGCCTGCAGGTGTTGCGCGTGCCCTGTCAGAAGATTTGGCTGCCGGATATTGTGCTGTACAACAGGTGAGATCATGCTGATATTGTGCTGTACAACAGGTGAGATCATGCTGATATTGTGCTGTACAATAGGTGAGATCATGCTGATATTGTGCTGTACAACCGGTGAGATCATGCTTATATTGTGCTGTACACCAGGTAAAATCATGTCGGATATTGTGCTGTACAACAGGTGAGATCATGCTGATATTGTGCTGTACTAGTACAACCGGTGAGATCATATATCTGCTAAAAAGTACAATAGAAATATCCGCAGCATTTTGTGAGCATTTATCAACTGTCAGCTCATATAGTTTCAGTCGCATTTTAGATATGCAAAAATCTCAGTTGGGGATTTCTCTATCTGGGGATAAATAATGGGTACTACATTGGGAAGCGCATGACTCTTTTTTTCGGCAAGCCGAACGCTTCGTCTTCTGAAATCCCGACCAGAGGAAAGGTGATCGATTGCCCAGGGCTTTTCTATGTTTATGTATCCGGGGCGTATCTATGGGGCTCTGTCTGGCCTTAGCGGGTCAATTTATATTCTCCTCAGATCCCCGTTAGCTGTTCGGGATTTAACAGAGATATGAGTTGCGAGTTTGACTTTCAGAGTCAATTATTTAAGGAGTTTAAGGAGTTCATTGCTCTGAAGTTTGTTGTTTGGCTAGATTTACAGTGGCTTGAAAATTACTTTCTTTACTATGGTTGTGGGGCGCCGTCCCTACACTATATATGGATAGTTGTGGGGCGCTATCCCTACACTATATATGGATAGTTGTGGGGCGCTATCCCTACACTATATATGGATAGTTGTGGGGCGCTATCCCTACACTATATATGGATAGTTGTGGGGCGCTATCCCTACACTATATATGGATAGTTGTGGGGCGCTATCCCTACACTATATATGGATAGTTGAGGGGCGCTATCTCTACACTATATATGGATAGTTGTGGGGCACTATCTCTACACTATATATGGATAGTTGAGGGGCACTATCTCTACACTATATATGGATAGTTGTGGGGCGCTATCCCTACACTATATATGGATAGTTGAGGGGCACTATCTCTACACTATATATGGATAGTTGAGGGGCACTATCTCTACACTATATATGGATAGTTGAGGGGCGCTATCCCTACACTATATATGGATAGTTGAGGGGCGCTATCCCTACACTATATATGGATAGTTGAGGGGCACTATCTCTACACTATATATGGATAGTTGAGGGGCACTATCTCTACACTATATATGGATAGTTGTGGGGCGCTATCCCTACACTATATATGGATAGTTGAGGGGCACTATCTCTACACTATATATGGATAGTTGAGGGGCGCTATCCCTACACTATATATGGATAGTTGAGGGGCGCTATCTCTACACTATATATGGATAGTTGTGGGGCGCTATCCCTACACTATATATGGATAGTTGAGGGGCGCTATCTCTACACTATATATGGATAGTTGTGGGGCGCTATCCCTACACTATACATAGATAGCTGTGGGGCGCCGTCCCTACACTATATATGGATAGCTGTGGGGCGCTATCCCTACACTATATATGGATAGTTGTGGGGCGCCGTCCCTACACTGTATGGATAGCTGTGGGGCGCCATCCCTAAACTATATATGGATAGTTGTGGGGCGCTATCCCTACACTATATATGGATAGTTGTGGGGCGCCGTCCCTACACTGTATGGATAGCTGTGGGGCGCCGTCCCTACACTATATGAATTGCTCCCTACACCATCCTCCTCAACAATGAACTGCAGCGCGGACGACTTCACCACAGGCTACATGCAGAGCAAGGCGATGGTGGACTCAAGCGGCACCGTGTTCTGGCCTCCGCCAGCTAAGCTGCGTTCTACCTGCAAAATCGACATCACCTATTTCCCGTTTGACGATCAGGTGTGCACGATGAAGTTCGGATCGTGGACCTACGATGGTTATCAAGTTAATATTACTAAAAAGTGAGTTAACGAACGCATCCTATTACTGTGCGTAGAAAGAGTCTATATGAGTCTGAGTCTATATGAGTCTGAGTCTATATGAGTCTGAGTCTATATGAGTCTGAGTCTATATGAGTCTGAGTCTATATGAGTCTGAGTCTATATGAGTCTGAGTCTATATGAGTCTGAGTCTATATGAGTCTGAGTCTATATGAGTCTGAGTCTATATGAGTCTGAGTCGCATTCAGCACTGCACTCAAATCCGCCATTCTAGACGAGAAGAGGTGGACTTCGCCAACTACGTGCAAAGCGGCGAGTGGAACCTGCTACGAGTCGACGTGGATCGTCAGGAGGTGAGCAGCGCAGATTCTGGCCCAGTTTTGCTAATCACAGATGGACTGAGACTGGCAGGGAGAGGGGATAAAGAGAACATCAAGGGATATAAAGTAGATGAGTAGGAGGGAGAGGGTAAGGGAGAGGGAGAGGGAGAGAGAGAGAGGGAGAGAGAGAGAGAGAGAGGGCGCCTCCAATCCCGGGCACTGACACGGTAGAAAGTCAGAAAGGACTGAAAAAAGTCAATTTAAATTGAGTAGCCGATATTTCAAAATTAAATTTCTTCGTCAGGGCTGTAAGCGAGTGAAGTTTATTTGGCGCGAATTGCCATCAATATATAAAGGCGATATCGCCAGGGAGAGACGATCGATAAATTGATGTGCTCAAGCACTTAAAACAGTACGCATGGTCAGTACATAAAAACGAGTCCGAGACTATGAGAAAAGCGGGGGTGGCTAAAACTGTACAAGTGGGCCTAGACGACCTTTGAGTGTAGAATAAAAATTGTAAAAATAAATGGCAAAATAAATAGATAAGGTAAATAAAAGCTATTATTAAATGCTCAGAGCAAAAAATGCAGGTGCACCGTACACAGTGTCAGAAAAATGAATAAAAAGCAGAGAATAAATAATCTGAATAAATCAAAATAAAGTCAATGAAAAAATCACAGAGGGGAAAAATAGCAGTAAAAGAGCCTTTGTACAGGCGTCAAAAGGGGCCTAGTTGGCAGGATCGAGCCGACTATGAGAGAGCAGAGTCCGGAGGCTTCTCCCCTTGGTGTAGGCGGGCAGCACCGGGGTCTCGCAGTGGCGTATCACCCTGTCCTTCACTTTGGCAGCCAGGGCGTCGGAGGTCGCACAGTGGGGCAGGATCAGCGGGATGGCCGGTTTGTGCAGTATGCCGGCAAGTTCGTTGGCGCCGTGTGGAACATGAGTCCTCAGGACCTCGATAAACTTGGCCTGGCGCTGACGCCGCTCGTCAGCTCTGGGTCCTGTGCCATCGCGTGTCCAGATGCCGGTGAAGGCGAAGTCCGTCAGACTGTGGCCACCGCTGGTGAAGTGGCGCGCTACCGGAGTGTCACGGGTGTGCCGGATGTCACCGATGTGCGCCAGCATGCGACCACGGATGCTGTTGGCGGTCTCGCCGACGTAGACCGTGTGGTCGCACCGGCGGCAGAACACGGCATAGACGGCGTTCGTGGCGTTGCAGTCGATCCGCTGACTGATGATGATCTGGACTGTCGTGGCTGCTGATCCGGGGCAGACGGAGGTGAACCTGGCGTGCGCCTGGCAGCACTTGCAGAGTCGGGCCGAGTTGCACGGCAGGAAGCCGAACTCCCACCGTCTGGTCGGGTAGAAGCCGAGCTCCGTCAGCACGTCGTACTTGATGGTGCGGAGGAAGCGCCGGCTGTAGCCTTGGTGCTGCACCAGATTCGACATCAGCCCGGTGCACGCTGCGTCGAAGTCGGCCATCCGGGAGCATCGCCGGGCGTACCTGAGGAGCTGGGACTTTACCACGCCCCGGAAAGTTCGCTTAGGATGGAAGGAGTCGCGGTGGATAAGGACTCGGCTGTCGGTGGGCTTGAAATATACCCTGGTTGCCAGGCTTTTGCTGTCGCCTTCGCGGTCCCAGAAGACGGTGGTGTCTAGGAAGTTCACCTCTGTGCTGCTGTAGCTCAGTTGAAGTCGGATGTTGGGGTCGAGGGCGTCCAGGTGTTGATGGAACTGGACCAGCTCCGCCTCTGTGCCACGCCACACTCCAAAGACGTCGTCGATGTAGCGGAGCCACAGGCTGGGCTTCTGCGGGCTGGTCTCCAGGCCTCTCTGCTCCCAATAGCCCATGTAGATGTTGCTGTAGCTGGGCGCGAACGACTTCCCCATGGCAGTGCCTTTCACCTGCAGAAAGTACCTGCCGTCAAACTCGAAGTCGTTGCGCTCCAGGTTCAGCTTGAGCAGGCTGAGTAGGCTGGCGTCTGGGCGCCGGCTGTCCGGGTGCTCCCTAAACGCTCTTCGCACGCACTCGAGGCCGGCCTCCGTCGGGATGTTGGTGTACAGGCTGGCGACGTCCATGGTGTTAGCCCAGTTATTAGCCTGTGATTAGCCCAGTTTTGCTAATCACAGATGGACTGAGACTGGCAGGGAGAGGGGATAAAGAGAACATCAAGGGATATAAAGTAGATGAGTAGGAGGGAGAGGGTAAGGGAGAGGGAGAGGGAGAGAGAGAGAGAGAGAGAGAGAGAGGGAGAGAGAGAGGGAGAGGGAGAGAGGGAGAGAGAGAGGGAGAGAGAGGGAGAGGGAGAGAGAGAGGGAGAGAGAGAGAGGGAGAGGGAGGGAGAGAGAGAGAGGGAGAGAGAGGGAGAGAGAGGGAGAGAAAGAGAGAGGGAGAGAGAGAGGGAGAGGGAGAGAGAGAGGGGAGAGAGAGGGAGAGGGAGAGAGAGAGGGAGAGAGAGAGAGGGAGAGAGAGAGGGAGAGAGAGAGGGGGAGAGGGAGGGAGAGAGGGAGACGGAGAGAGAGAGAGAAATAAAGGTGACGGAGAGGGACAGAGAGGGAGCGAGAGGGAGAAGGAAGAGGGAGAGGCAAAAAGACAGTCAGGGTGAGGGACAGGGAGAGAGGAGGAACATGTGGAGTTTCAAGGGATAAGAATGGCATTATTGCAGCTGCATAAATGGCACAATAGCCGGTCTCCCGCCGGGTCCGAATTCCAGACGGTCTACCCCATCAGCCCGGTGCCCTACCCGGACATCAAGTTCCACATAGTGATCCAGCGCCGCACCCTGTACTACCTGTTCAACATAATCTTTCCCTGCCTGTGGCTCACCCTGCTCAGCCTGTTGGGATTCTGGCTGCCGCCCGACTCAGGGGAGAAAATCACTCTGGGCATCACTGTGCTGCTGGCCTTCTCAGTGTTTATGCTGCTCATAGCTGAGAACATGCCGGCAACTAGCGAGTTCGTGCCTCTGATCGGTGAGTATGGACACTCGGGCTTGTGTTGCTATGGTAACAAAACAAATTGTTTCTGGGGAAATACTTAGAAAGGCGCTTTGATTGGAGTGGGAACTGTACCTCGCTGTACATTGGCCAATTCTGTACATTGATCAGCTCTGTACAGTGACTAGCTCCTGTACATTGATCAGCTCTGTACATTGACTAGCCGCTTCCGGACATTTGCCCTCCGGCACTTCCCCTCCGGTACTTGCCCTCCGGCACTTCCCCTCGGCGGCGTTTGCCCTCCGGACATTTGCCCTCCGGGACATTTCCCCTCCGGACATTTGCCCTCCGGACATTTCCCCTCGGGGACATTTGCCCTCGGGGACATTTGCCCTCCGGACATTTGCCCTCCGGACATTTCCCCTCCGCACATTTGCCCTCTGCAAATTTACCCCCTCGCACATTACTCACCTCACCTCCTCCTGTACCCACCCGTCGTTCCTCCAGCACCAACCTCATCCTCCCGCCTCTTGCATCCATCAGGTTCTTCTCCAGCCAACAACTCATCCTTTTCTAGTAAGCAATATATACCCGCGCCCTACCCTATCCCCAGCCTTACCTGTACTTTTCCAGAGGGGAAATGTCCCCGAGGGCAAATGTCCGGAGGGCAAATGTCCGGAGGGCAAATGTCCCCGAGGGCAAATGTCCTCGAGGGCAAATGTCCGGAGGGGAAATGCCGGAGGGCAAATGTCCGGAGGGCAAATGCCGGAGGGAAAATGTCCGGTAGCCTTGACTAGCTCCTGTACATTGATCAGCTCTGTACAGTGACTAGCTTCTGTACATTGACTCTATCGTCTTTAAATTTTTTTCTCATTCGGGTTGAGCCATAGACATTGTCTTGTCTACCGAACTGTCATTTCCGTGAACGATACGCTGCGAAAATGTCTTACCAAAAGCTTTTACCCACAGACAAATCGAATAATGACACCAAGGGCGTGAAACATCATGGCTCCGTTGAAGAGCTACGTTAGACATTCCGGGAACTTTTGGGACACCCCTCGTAATTGGAAGTGAGACTATCAGCTAACCTCCTTTTGTTTACGCTCGTACATGTAAAGTGAAGAAATTTACAGACAAACGTCCTTGAGATATAGGGCCATCATCTGAATTATTATAGAAGTCACGGTGCTTTAGTCTCTCCTCGTGAAATAAAACCCTAAATGCAAAACTTTATGCTAATTTAATAATGGATCTTCTACGTGTCTTAAGGTAGTGTTTTTATGTAGCATTTTAGAAGTCTGAACTGAAGCTTTGACTCAATTAGAATTTCTGCCGCGCACTTGCAGGCATCTACCTGACAGTGACCATGTCGACCACCTCGCTGTCAATCGTGCTCACCGTATTCGTGCTCCACCTGCACCATGTTGGCCCGAACGACCGGCCGGTGCCGCGGCAGCTGCGCAGCCTCCTGTTCAACCGGCTGGCGCCGCTGCTCTGCATGTCGTCCGTGGCGCGCTACCAGCGCAAGGCCGGCCGTCGGCGCCAGCGCTACGAGGAGTCTCGTCGAGAAGTTTCCGCCGCTGCGGACGCCGCTCAGACGGAGGCCAGCAACGGCTCCGGCGGCGGAGTGGAAGGAAAGTCAACCACGATGGAGGCGGACAAGCGCTACCGGCAGTACGACCGGATGCAGCGGCACCTGCGCTACCTGATGCGCAAACAGGCCGAGGATGAGGCCGCCCAGCTGCTCATCAACGATTGGCGAATGCTGGCCTTCATCGTGGATCGCATGCTGTTCTGGCTCTTCCTGGTGGCAGCGTCCGCGTCAACCCTCATCATCTTGGTCATCATGCCGCTGTTCAAAGAGGTTGTGTAGGCCGATCGATTCTGCATGAAACTTCGTTGCGGCTTTGCATGAATGACATTGTTAACAAGAGCAAGACCACTGTGGGGTTCAGCCATAGACAGCAAGCCCTCAGCATGCAATAATGAGGCACTTGCAACAACAACGCGTGCAACAATGTCCACATAACACTAGTGTCAATGGGGCGTTGGTTGTTGCATTGTAACTGTGACTGCAGCAATGCACCCACCATATATAACTTTTTGCAATTGAATTCTTCCAAACTATACAACAAAATCTTTCGACCACTAATGCTTTCTTAACGGGAGCTAAATTTAGATAATTCCATAGACAGCAGCTGCGTTCGGAGCTGTGCGAAGAACGTACACGATGGAAGCCTGATCTTTCTTGATGAGTACCTACATGGGCTGAACCTTTGGACGGCGAGAACTCAAAGATGGGCACATCGAGGTTGCAGCCTGCTGTGAGAACAGTATGTGGCTAAAACAAAACTCCACTCTGTGATTGGCCCCATATCTCTGCAATGGGGACTTCTTAATTATGCATTTGTGGGGGGAGGTTTTTGAGCTGAAAATTTAGCAAACTTATTAGTAGAGCTGGATGTTCTGGTGGAGGCTGAGTGGGGTGGAATTATCTTTGATGGGGCCCGCGCTCACCTTAAGTCTCTGCTGGACTGTCATCATTGACGTGACGCGAAAGTCAGGAATCGAATGTTGTTTGAACGAGTATAAATTCTTGCGATATATTTGCAGTAGTAGAATTGTCTAAGTTGCTTGACGAGACACAGATCGAGAGCAATGGTTTAAATATTGCGACTATTGAAAATATTGAAGTGGAGTATTGAACTATATTGATGCACTGCATGATTGAGCAAGTGGAGGGATTTAAGGGGCGAGGCAAGGCTAGAGCAATGATGTACACTGAATTGCACAGAGTACGCATTGGTTTACAGAGTACATAGAAGTTTAGCATTGAATAAAGTTAAGTGACTGAGTTAGCAGAATAAAGTTAAGCAAAAAACCGCACACAGTTACCCATGCTAGCAAACCAACGAACCGTCACTTCAATCATGTTTTGCATTTGCGCGAACGCAGCTGTCTATGTATGGCATGATCTTAATTTAGCTCCCATTAAGAAGGCATTAGCGAACGAAAGATTTTGCAGTTTGTTGGACGAATTCAGTTGCAAAACACTTAATTGATCCTCATAGAAATTTAACTATTACTTTTACTAGAAGTGCTGATCTAGACAACTTCTGACAAATAAAACTTGTTAGAATGCAGTTGCAAAAAATTGAAAGTATATTTCAATAGTAAATTCAGAAGTTATTAAATAAACATTTGTTCACAGTGGCGATTGAAACAATAGATTTGTTTAATTATAGCTACGCTCTGATTCTTAATGACGCACTACTTTTATTTGAGTGTCAGTTTAGCGTTTTTTAGATAGATTTGCGCTTGAACTAAATAAGTCAAGCGAAATCTGTAGAATTTGACTACAAAAGGCCACCTGTTGAAGGTCCAGAAGCTCCGTATGGGAGAAAGCCAATAACCTATAAAATCAGGCCGCTGATGCAGACACACGTGGTCGACGTGCTGATATGAAATTTGGAGGCTTGGCTAGTGATTGGCGCACAGGGATGTATTGAAACTACGTATCGCGCCGTTAGAGCCGGGTTTTGGAGGTGAGGTGGGTGTCAGAGCCAATGCAAATTCAGCGCCTATCTAAATACATTAGACCGATTCTAATTGGTCCAGAGTCATTATGTGAGACATTTATACTCTCATGTAAATCTAATTATACATGTAATCACTGTATCGTACAGAAGCGACGACCAGTACAATATAGTACGCATAATTAGCGCTCCGCAGTTGTTGTACGCAGAAACGCGCGCGCCCCCAGCCCCGCACAATGCAGCATTGGTGTAGCGCAGAATTAACTGTACATATTAACTGTCCATATACCAAAATTGGCAGAATTAACGCGCGCCGACCCACCCCATAACTGTCCATATTATTACTTGTCCATATTTACTGTCCATATACCAAAAATTGGCAGAATTGTAGCGTCCGCCCACCCCATAGCTGTTCGATCAAACCCAAACTTCGTGTACGCACAGAATTGTAGCGCCCACCCATCCAAGAAAATATTCTGTTGCCTCCCACAATTAATTGGCGGCCCCACGCGGAGGCATGATGAGTCAGTCAGCCGCTGTAAATCGCCGCTATCCACCCCTCTGCTGCAGCCTGTTATATCCACTCACACCATACTCCATCCCTCTAGAATTCTGTCCTCCGTAGCCACTCCGGGGCAATTACGTCATACCCAACCCCTCCTCAGAGTCAAATAAGTTTTCAAAAGGCGTATATATATTTACACAAAAAGCCGGCCGAGCTTTGATACGTATATATTTATTTAGCATACACAATTGGGTGACGACCCAAAACGTTTGAATAATAGCGAGCAGGAGCATTTTGCAAACAGTTTACAATCAAGTATGAGTAGGGGTCGCGAGTAGCATCCTCATACGTTTTGACAAAACTTTTTGGATTAGTTGGGACCAGCTGCCTTGCAATATGAGACACTGTGCTGGCATCCCGTACATTGCGGAATAAAACAAGGTAGTTCGAATTGAGCGACTGAGTTCGGTGCTCCTTACCCTTTGCAAACAGGTTTTGCACAAGATACCAAAGTCGGAACCCCACGTGGGAGACTTTGCGCGTGAAAAAAGTTGTAAAAGCGCCACTCTTTTCCATGGCATGCATTTGGTCGTCGACGACAAGCAGAATATTTGGGTCAGGGACATATTGTTCAGGATCAAATGTACACGAACGAAAATTTACAGGGTACGGCAATTCAAACAGTTCAGGATCCGGATAGTGGCCAAACCAGTCTACGCGAATCGGCTTCGGATCTTGAAAAAATTCTTGTCTCAATAGGTTTTTCACAAGTGTGGTCTTGCCGCTTTGAGCCACCCCAGCAAAAATTGCAGACGTTTTGGGGGCAAATTTTAAAGAGTCGGGGTCTATTGTTTGATACATTTTGATAGGCCGCCCAATCATATTTATGGATGATGCTGCTTTATTTGTAGACAGTGATTCTGCACCATCAAGTCGTTCTCGTAAAGATTTGTGCTATAACAGTCGCGCAATATTTTTTCAATTGACAGACCCTCCAAAAAGTGTTTTTCAGCCACAAATATTACATGAGCCCCGCAGGTCACACTTAGCGGATGCTGTACAGGATGCCGGTTCATTGCAACCTCCGCGGAGACATACTTTGCGATCCACAACTTTAATAAATCTGGCACAGGTTCGATACACAAGGGGTCAAAAAATGTCACGCTCTCATCGGCATGAAGACAAATTAAAGCCCAGTGAGTGCCTGGTAGATTGCCAGTGTCAAAGTTAATCACGTATGCAGCAGGATAAACAGGCTGCGGAATCCTGTCAACGGGTGTTACTCGAACAGGGACAGGCAGTATTAGACGTTCTAATATATCTAGACTATTCATATCGGCATGAATATGGCCGTTATTTGAGAATAAAAAAATGTTTGTTTCTACACGTAGTCTAGAATAACCTGACGACCGCGAGTGATTTGCACAGTATTGTCAAAGTAGCCAAACACCAACACGTTGATTCCTGCGGCCAAGGCAGCAGAAAACTTTATTTGTAGCGTCAGATTCCCTCGCTCGCGAGGCATGCTATGCCCGCCCAGCTCCATGTCGGGCATGAGATTCCAGGCGAAGAAGCAGTAGCCAGCTCCATAGTCGGAATATGATACGTCAATATCCAGGTCCCGATTCATCTTTCCTAGGCTTTTTAGTAGCATGGCATACTCGCGAGCATAGTTATGAACACCGAATCGAGGAGTAAACGGTTGTCCACACAGACTGACTCCGTCCTTATACAGTGCCACACTGTCGGCACCAAATGGCTCAAAATTAAACGGGTTATGTGTAGCCACACCGTTGTACGCGCCGCTGTTTACCATGCCAACAACCACTAGTTTAGGCTTTTGTTCAGGAAATATATTGTTGATTGACATGTCCCGAACACCGCCAGCCACTGAAGTATTGTGCACAACAAGTCGCTCAATCGGATAGATTGCATTCTGTTTGCCTAGTTGTTCTTCAATCTCCAATGCCAATTGGGGGTTTGCCTTGACGCGGCGCACATGTAGTTTGGCACTCTCGAGTACTAGCCGCGCATCAACCCCGTCCGCGTGGTTTTCCAGAACGAAGCCGGAATTGTGCATGGTCAGCGTAATTACCATATCAGTGTATGGCAGTAGCATTCGGTCGTTGGTAACAAAAAAGTCTAAACTAAGAGGTCCATAAAGGTGAAAGGTGCGTGAGTTTGCTGCCATCGCCTTGCGGGCTACAAAGCCAGGATTTCCAACCACAGCCATTTGACCTCCAGCGTCCTTTGCGTAGCCCATCATTCTCAGTTGATTGGTTTTTGAATCGTGTCCGTAATTCAAACACGTGCGAATATAGGCCTTGTAAGCGTGGTTGTTATTGCTCGACTCTACGTGTGTCCCGTTGATTGTCAACGTGACGTTTTTAAACATGCTTTCAAGGACGTAATTGACCGGCGCAACATTCGAATCAGCAGCAAGATTTGTGCCATTAGATTGCCTAACGCGGGCCTTAATCTCGAGGTCAATGTCGTTAAGATCGATAAACGTCTCACCACCAACAATCCTAAATTCGACCACGCTGGCATTTTCAACACTGGCAACAGGGTGAACTTCTTCAGTGGTGGCGCTAATTGCAGCAATTTGGTGTGCGCGAGGAGCAAATAGCTCGAATTCCGACTTTGTACACAGGCACTCAGTCATTTTTCTTTCAACAGCGGCTTAGTGTGGTGCTCTAATAGACAAATCAGTTATTGGCACGGGCTTTTTTATTTATAGAGTCGAAAATATCAGAATGCTGCAGTCTTTTTCTCGTTTTTTTGCTAGTCATCTTTCTTCGTCTTTGTCTGCCGCTACCACGTTGTGCGACTGTGTCCTTGAAAGCATCTTTAGCTGCCTGGACAGAGTTACGCAATGCTGCTTCTTTCAAGTTCCCGCCTTGATCGAGTGTGTCGCTAACTGTTGTAGCTAGGGCTCGTGTTCCGTGGCGAAGAATATTTTTGCCAAAACTCTTTAAAATTGGCAGGGCAAATCGGGCAATGCTGCCAAACAGGCCGTTGCCGCGCTGTGCACCGGAAAATACCGGTAAAGCTCCTCCGATCAAGATTGAAGGCATATTGTCGATCAGTTGCTACCTTTTATTCGTGAAAACTTCTTTATTTATACCTCCCACAATTAATTGGCGGCCCCACGCGGAGGCATGATGAGTCAGTCAGCCGCTGTAAATCGCCGCTATCCACCCCTCTGCCCTGCGCTGGCTGCTATAGCTACCAGCAGCAGTGTTACGCAACAACCCGGTCGAGCCACAATGCTAACTTTATAGCCAGACACGTCATCAAGGTCTGAAAACACAAACTTCTATGCATGAAATATTCTCGTAAATGCCAAACCAATTTTGTTCAGACAGCAAACTATAAATAAGAAAATTTGGATTCTCGGCCGTTTATCTAAATTCACCAAGTTCAATTAACAACCCAATCATGTGGAAAACGCAGTGTTTGACAAGCAATTTTTGGTTGCCAAAGCACAAGAGGATCAGACCGACAAAGCATGAACTGCCAACAACTTTGAGCAAGGATTTCAACACACCTCCAACGCCAGCACCGAAAATAGGTACAAGTCTCATTTTTTCTGGAATCCTCGATAACGACAACACCGTAAAAAGCTCGTTAACTTGTAATTAAAACAAAAACTTATTGAGACTCTCGGGTATATAAGCACCAACCCGGGGCACCAAGCACCCGTACTTGCAAATTTTTTTTCGGATTCTCGGCAGTTTTTCAAGCTCGAATAACATCCCCACCACTAGTGCGAACAACGCAGCAAGTGCTTGACAAGAAATGAGCTGGATTTCCGGAGACTACCCCCTATTATCGAACGAGGAAAAAGACGAATATGAGGCCTTGAAAAAATCTGCTGACTGGTTGTGCATTTGCCACAGCAAACCGATTTCCGAGCGATTAGTCACCTTCAATGCCAAGGTCGAGGAAATTGATCAAGGCCCCTACGACAGCCAAGACTACGCAGCAGCCAGGATAAATGAGCAACTACGGGACAAAATGAGATTCAAAGCTGATTTAGCACGAATGGAGAGATTACGAGCCACAAGACTACACAGGCTCCGATAGATTAGATAAATAGAATCTAATAGAATCTAATAGAATCTAATAGAATCTAATAGAATCAATTAGATAAACGTACTGGCTCCGATACTAAGTGAAGAGCATCGCCAAAAAATACGTTTTCGGAACCATCAAGATCTGTATAATCCGTCGTGGGAGGAGCAACAAAAGATTTGGAATTTTTGGCTGCCCAAGCACAAGAGGAACAGGCCGCCAAAGCTTGAACTACCAGCAACTTGGAGCAAGGATTTCAGCACACCTCCAACGCCAGCACCCGAAAATAGGAACAAAAGGTTCATTTTTTCCGGAATCCTCGATAACGACAACTCTGTAAAAAGCTCGTTATCGTGTAATTAAAACAAAAACTTATTGAGACTCTCGGGTATATAAGCACCAGCCCGGAGCATCTGCAAGCGCCCGTACATGGTTTTGTCTCGCATAGAGACGCCTAACCGCAGTCACTTCTGTGAAACTTGTCTCTGCCTGGCTGAAAGCTTGTAATGAGTGAGTAGGCTGGGTTGGAGGGTAATAGTGGATCGGGAGGGGCTGTGGGTAGCTGTATAGGAAGGCAGGCCTATACCTGTACCAAGGTGCTCTGACGGTATCCCTCAGGCGCCCTCTGAGCGTACAGCCAGCGACCCTATTAAAGCTGGAGTGTGCCAGAACCAGGACTGAGTCTGAGCAGGACGAGACCGTTGGCACGGTCATAATAGAAATGGCGGGTTGGCGAAGCAAAGGGTGAAATAGTCCCGGCGATTAGCCCTCCTGCCGCTTCAAAGATAAGAGACTGTCTGTTGGCAAGAGTACCCGGGGTTTAGTTGGGGGGGAGGCTCCTTCGGGTTGCCACGGCCGTGGGGGCGGTCTTATGACCGGTATTTTTGGCCTATCTAACCCAGGAGAAGGCACGGGCTCCCCTGAATGGTTCACTCTTCTCCCTCTAGCCTCGGGGAGGTTTATGATTTGTACCCGGGGGTGGTGGGCGGTCGGCCCCAGCATGGTAGCCACGGCTCTAGGCCTTCGGGCCACCCCTAATAGGCTGGAGTCTATCAAACCTGGTTTTTGGGCACGGGCTTCCTGACTGGTATGTCGTTCCGCTGTCACTGTCCCCCGGGGAGGTTTGGTTTTTTTTATTCAGCCCTGTACAGTCCTCTATAGTCTAACTTGGCTTTTAGTGTACATTAGTACACTCCCTAGTAGGAAACTCATTTAGTCTAGTGGCGTAAGAGCCTATTTCAATGGCTGAGGCGCCGGAGCACTTATCTTAGTTAGTTAGTCTGCAAGCGCCCGTACCTGCAAATTTTTCTAAACAGACAAGAGACATGGAGACAGTGCAAGACTTCAACTGCGTCAAGCGAGAGCTGCTGGCACTCAAACCGCGAGGTCCGAGCTTCAACGGGGTTGAAACGTTTGACATTGAATATGACGAACAGGGACCTCTCTACTTGGCCAATGCGGTCCCTGTTTTGATCGTCAAGGGCGTGCGTACTGACAACGAAGGTCGCGAATTCATCATCATTGCACAAAAACACATTGAAAGCTGCATACCCTACACTTTCAACACTGTGGCGGAGCACCTTTCCAGCGAAAGTCTAGCTCTGCTGGGCTACAACCCAGCGTTTGGAGGTGACAGTGCAGCGTTTGGGCTGGCTCACGACTTTAAAATGTACGACCAAAACGGACTGCCTGTAGAGGATTACAAAAACAAGAGCGGCTACTACAGGATTCTGTTTACTCTCGACACGGCCGTGATTCGAGACGCTGTTTTGACCGCAATGCCAAAAATTCAACAGCTACAGTTTGTCGAAGAAGCCAAACAGGCATTCGATCGTTGCTATTGGACGCCACCTCCAAAAATCAAGGTAGGCGCCAAGAAAGTAAGCAAGAAAGCAAAGAAACCACCAAAGCTTGTCAAGGAGAAGCAGCCAAAGGTGCCTAAAAATCAGGCCAGAAAGCGACAGCATCAATCGAAACTAGTAGCAGCCAACGAATCAAAGAAGCGGTCGAAAGCCCCCAAGAAGGATACGAAAGTAAAAACTGCCGAAAAATCTACTTGCAGAACGTCGAGTGTGTGAACCGAGTGTTTTGCGCGAAACGGAGCCGCATGCCCGACTTGGACTGGGCGAGCGCACGGACATTTTGCAGACCAAGAGCTCTTATCAATTTGCGAATAGGAAAATGTACAATCAACTTTTTTCAGCGTTCTTTGTCTGCAATTGTATTCGGTTGTCGCTCAGTCAACCAAGTTTTGCGTCTTTTTCCTCAATGTAAACCAATTTCTGTTGTTGTTACCACTAGTACTTACCGCGCTGAAGTAGACAGATTGCCAAATTTTTTCCAAATTGCATACTCCGGGTCCCGCTGGGTGAAGTGGGAGTGTGAAGTTTTCAATGGAATAGTAATAAAGTCTCCATTTCGCAATGCTAAATGTTTATTATGCGGAAAGAATGGCCGCCTTGTTTTCCTTGGAATACGAAACTTTAAAGAGCTCTGTCAAATGTACGATCATGTGACTAGCGTTTTGCATGTCTAATCCATGTAGCTGTTGCGTAACTTTACTGCTTTACCACTGTACCGAATTTGTATGTACGTACAAGCTGCTATGAAATTGTCTATAAATATATTGTGCATAAATTGCAGTGCACTGCAACCAACATCTTTTTGCTAAACAAAATGACAAACGGAATCTCCAGACTATGTTCTTGTCGCGGCGAGCTCGCAGAGCTCGCCAAAGCCCGTCCCACTCTTCGGCGGGCCATTATTCGAGGTGCAGGCAAGGAACTGATTCATTGTCTCTGTGAATTGAGTCACAACGTGCTCCGGGGAAATATCGATCTTTCTCCGAAACAGTATCTGCGATTAAAGCGATACAGAAGATCGTTGCGTGAATTGGCAGACACAAAATTGTCTATAAATAGGAAGAAGAATATGCGTCTCTCGAATCCTCAAGTCGGTGGTTTTCTACCCATCCTTGCATCCGTTGCTGCACCGCTAATATCAAGCCTGTTTGGCGGACTACTTGGTCGCTAAAATGAATAAATACGTTGTTGTACCAGAAGAAGAATTTAATAGACTAAGTCAAGGCGCACCCCGAGAAATTGCATCCAAAACAGAATATGAAAAACTCATTGAATACAACACTCAACTCCAAAATAAACTAAGTCAGATCAAGCAAAAGAAGAGTAATCGTTTTCCTGAACGACAACAACGTGTTTGGGACATGCTGACAGAAAGATACCCAAATTTGGAGTACAACAAGTCGTGGGAAATTGTATTTGATGGAAAAACCTGGCCAGGAAGCAATATTTTCGATCTATTGAAGGAGATTACATCGAATGAAAGGCGCGACCGCCCAAGCCCAAATATAGTACCGCTTTTTGGGCCCTGGCCGAAGAGGCAGATATTGCAAAAGCTCTACTAGGACGACGCCAACAAGAAGAAGTCAGTGTGAAAAAAGAAGTCGGCACGGATCCGGATCGAGACGATTTTTTAGTCGAGCAAGCAATTGGAACTAATGATTTCTACACGACTTCCACAAAGACCAAGCCAGTGGCCTGAATGAAATAAAAAATATGAAGATCGTGGCAGCGATGCCTACAGGCATGCTTCATACCAACTTCGCGAACCAAAGAGGCGGCAGAAACCAGCAGTAAAATACGAGACGTTAAAAAAACTATAAATAGAAATCATTTTCATGATTTATAATCTGTTTTTGGATCATGGGTCGCAGCTGTAACTTCAAAGCTTTGCTCAGACAAACCGTCTGTGGAGTTCAAGTGTAATTACTCATGCTGTGCATCGACTCTAGTTGCGAATGAGGGTGAAAACCGCTCTTCGGAGAGTGTACGAACAGGGGGACGCCGCTTTTACAAATGCTGCCCGTGTATATCAGGAGGCCAAACGGCTGGTCCCCTCCCTGACGAGACGCCAAACCGACGAATGGCTGAAGACCCAATCGAGCTACACCCGGCACAAGAGGGTTAAAAGAAAATTCCGAACCGGAAAAGTAATGTCGGGAGGCTTCATGGAAACTGTGCAAGCGGATTTGGTGGACATGTCACGATACGAACAATGGAATGATGGTCATCGATATATTCTAGTTGCAATTGACGTGCTTAGTAAATTGGCTTTTTGTCAGTCAATAAAATTGAAAAGCGACACTCCAAAGGCTTTTGAAAGCATGATCAAAGACTTCCCCATTAAGCCTTTATATCTACACGTTGATCGAGGTACCGAGTTTTATAACAATCGCATGCAGAACTTACTGAAAGCCCATAATATCAAAATGTACAGTACAAACTCTGTATACAAGGCAAATATGGCTGAAAGGCTGATTAGGACTCTCCGAAAACGTTTAGCTCGCTACTTTGAGCATAAAAACACGTGGCGTTGGATCGACTATTTGCCAATATTGGTTAAAAGTTACAACAACACAGTACACTCTACTATTGATATGAAACCTTCGAGTGTCGGTCTGCACAATCAAAAAGAATTGTGGGAAAAGCTCTACAAGGATCCTGAATATGATGAACCAGTTTACCAAAAAGGGGACTTTGTCAGAATTTCAAAATCTCGTCGAGCCTTTGACAAGGAAGCATACGATTGTACAGCGAAGAAGTTTACGTTGTGTCTCAAGTATGCCCGGGACCGCCTCATTTTTATCGCATTTCCGACCTATCTGGAGAACAAATCGAGGGTCGATTCTACTATAATGAACTTTCAAAGACGGTTCGACCGGACGCTTTGTTATAGACAAAATTCTGCGTCGCAATGTCATCATCAATGGTGTCGCTCATCATTTCGTTAGTTGGCGCGGCTATCCCGAGTCGTTCAATGCATTTGTACCAGTTGAGGAAGTTATAAATATAAGACAAGGATGAACACACATACACTCGAAACGTGTAGTATATTACAATGCATCTATTCCTACCTAGCAATGCGTGCGTTGAGCACTATCCTGAGAATAATTCGGCACATTATAGCATTAATTTGCCCGACACCCTCCACTTTCCGAATCATGAAGTCTGCATCGAACGGATCTACTTTTGTAAAGAATTCAAAACCGTCCCCGATAATCGAATGGTTGATGTCCTGACCAACGCTCCGAGGATGAAGTGATTGACATTGAGGTGAGAGAAAAACCCGCCTCCACGTATAAACAGTTTGCGTCGGTTTCTCTCGCCGCGGGGCTATCAACAGCCAACGAAGTGGTTGATGCAATCATCGCCGCTCTAAAATATGAGCAAGACGATAATGCGATGATTTGCATTGAGCGTTCACAGGAAGGCCAAATTTCAATTGTGAACAAATCATGGTATGGTGCGAACATTAGGCTGTCCAGTAATGTGTGTAGCATGTTTAAAAAGGTTGACGACGCTGGAAATAAATCAAATATCGAAGAAACGACTTTTTTATTACACCCAAGAAATTCGTTAGTATTCGCTATAGAATTGGAGTCCTCCTCCATAGAGAGTACCATGACTCTAACGTTTGAAAAGAGTGTCTGGCCTTCTAGAACGTCACTGCGGATTGCTAAAGGATTCTACCGCACGCCTGACGAGCTCTTAAATTATGTTAATGGAGCGCTTTGGAGCGTCGTTTCAAAGCTCCCAATAAGTCCAGCGACGAGAGTGGATGCATTCAGCTACAACCCTTTTCTGAACCGGTGTGAGTACAAACCCATTGAAAACATTTTATTCGACATTGGAGAGCTTGCTGCCATTCTCGGCTTTCGCGAAGATGTTTTCAATGAAACTCCAAAGACCGCTAAACGACCAATCGATTTAACAAATGGTGTACAAACTATGTACATCTATTCAAATATTGTCGACTCTGCCATTGTTGGAGACGTCAAAGTCCCCCTGCTTGGGGCAATTCCTTTGAATGAAAAGGTATACGGCGAACGAGAATACTACGAGTTTGTCAATCCATCCTACTTACCGTTGGTGAAACACCCATTCAAAACCATTGAGGTGCAAATCTGTGACGATATGGGCAAGTTAATGGATCTTCGATTCGAGGTAAAATCTTCTTCTTTACCTCGAAGAAGATTCTTCGAGGTAAAACTGTTTTATCGATCAACATTCGTGAAATTAAGCTATAAATAAAGAAGTTTTCACGAATAAAAGGTAGCAACTGATCGACAATATGCCTTCAATCTTGATCGGAGGAGCTTTACCGGTATTTTCCGGTGCACAGCGCGGCAACGGCCTGTTTGGCAGCATTGCCCGATTTGCCCTGCCAATTTTAAAGAGTTTTGGCAAAAATATTCTTCGCCACGGAACACGAGCCCTAGCTACAACAGTTAGCGACACACTCGATCAAGGCGGGAACTTGAAAGAAGCAGCATTGCGTAACTCTGTCCAGGCAGCTAAAGATGCTTTCAAGGACACAGTCGCACAACGTGGTAGCGGCAGACAAAGACGAAGAAAGATGACTAGCAAAAAAACGAGAAAAAGACTGCAGCATTCTGATATTTTCGACTCTATAAATAAAAAACCCGTGCCAATAACTGATTGTCTATTAGAGCACCACACTAAGCCGCTGTTGAAAGAAAAATGACTGAGTGCCTGTGTACAAAGTCGGAATTCGAGCTATTTGCTCCTCGCGCACACCAAATTGCTGCAATTAGCGCCACCACTGAAGAAGTTCACCCTGTTGCCAGTGTTGAAAATGCCAGCGTGGTCGAATTTAGGATTGTTGGTGGTGAGACGTTTATCGATCTTAACGACATTGACCTCGAGATTAAGGCCCGCGTTAGGCAATCTAATGGCACAAATCTTGCTGCTGATTCGAATGTTGCGCCGGTCAATTACGTCCTTGAAAGCATGTTTAAAAACGTCACGTTGACAATCAACGGGACACACGTAGAGTCGAGCAATAACAACCACGCTTACAAGGCCTATATTCGCACGTGTTTGAATTACGGACACGATTCAAAAACCAATCAACTGAGAATGATGGGCTACGCAAAGGACGCTGGAGGTCAAATGGCTGTGGTTGGAAATCCTGGCTTTGTAGCCCGCAAGGCGATGGCAGCAAACTCACGCACCTTTCACCTTTATGGACCTCTTAGTTTAGACTTTTTTGTTACCAACGACCGAATGCTACTGCCATACACTGATATGGTAATTACGCTGACCATGCACAATTCCGGCTTCGTTCTGGAAAACCACGCGGACGGGGTTGATGCGCGGCTAGTACTCGAGAGTGCCAAACTACATGTGCGCCGCGTCAAGGCAAACCCCCAATTGGCATTGGAGATTGAAGAACAACTAGGCAAACAGAATGCAATCTATCCGATTGAGCGACTTGTTGTGCACAATACTTCAGTGGCTGGCGGTGTTCGGGACATGTCAATCAACAATATATTTCCTGAACAAAAGCCTAAACTAGTGGTTGTTGGCATGGTAAACAGCGGCGCGTACAACGGTGTGGCTACACATAACCCGTTTAATTTTGAGCCATTTGGTGCCGACAGTGTGGCACTGTATAAGGACGGAGTCAGTCTGTGTGGACAACCGTTTACTCCTCGATTCGGTGTTCATAACTATGCTCGCGAGTATGCCATGCTACTAAAAAGCCTAGGAAAGATGAATCGGGACCTGGATATTGACGTATCATATTCCGACTATGGAGCTGGCTACTGCTTCTTCGCCTGGAATCTCATGCCCGACATGGAGCTGGGCGGGCATAGCATGCCTCGCGAGCGAGGGAATCTGACGCTACAAATAAAGTTTTCTGCTGCCTTGGCCGCAGGAATCAACGTGTTGGTGTTTGGCTACTTTGACAATACTGTGCAAATCACTCGCGGTCGTCAGGTTATTCTAGACTACGTGTAGAAACAAACATTTTTTTATTCTCAAATAACGGCCATATTCATGCCGATATGAATAGTCTAGATATATTAGAACGTCTAATACTGCCTGTCCCTGTTCGAGTAACACCCGTTGACAGGATTCCGCAGCCTGTTTATCCTGCTGCATACGTGATTAACTTTGACACTGGCAATCTACCAGGCACTCACTGGGCTTTAATTTGTCTTCATGCCGATGAGAGCGTGACATTTTTTGACCCCTTGTGTATCGAACCTGTGCCAGATTTATTAAAGTTGTGGATCGCAAAGTATGTCTCCGCGGAGGTTGCAATGAACCGGCATCCTGTACAGCATCCGCTAAGTGTGACCTGCGGGGCTCATGTAATATTTGTGGCTGAAAAACACTTTTTGGAGGGTCTGTCAATTGAAAAAATATTGCGCGACTGTTATAGCACAAATCTTTACGAGAACGACTTGATGGTGCAGAATCACTGTCTACAAATAAAGCAGCATCATCCATAAATATGATTGGGCGGCCTATCAAAATGTATCAAACAATAGACCCCGACTCTTTAAAATTTGCCCCCAAAACGTCTGCAATTTTTGCTGGGGTGGCTCAAAGCGGCAAGACCACACTTGTGAAAAACCTATTGAGACAAGAATTTTTTCAAGATCCGAAGCCGATTCGCGTAGACTGGTTTGGCCACTATCCGGATCCTGAACTGTTTGAATTGCCGTACCCTGTAAATTTTCGTTCGTGTACATTTGATCCTGAACAATATGTCCCTGACCAAATATTCTGCTTGTCGTCGACGACCAAATGCATGCCATGGAAAAGAGTGGCGCTTTTACAACTTTTTTCACGCGCAAAGTCTCCCACGTGGGGTTCCGACTTTGGTATCTTGTGCAAAACCTGTTTGCAAAGGGTAAGGAGCACCGAACTCAGTCGCTCAATTCGAACTACCTTGTTTTATTCCGCAATGTACGGGATGCCAGCACAGTGTCTCATATTGCAAGGCAGCTGGTCCCAACTAATCCAAAAAGTTTTGTCAAAACGTATGAGGATGCTACTCGCGACCCCTACTCATACTTGATTGTAAACTGTTTGCAAAATGCTCCTGCTCGCTATTATTCAAACGTTTTGGGTCGTCACCCAATTGTGTATGCTAAATAAATATATACGTATCAAAGCTCGGCCGGCTTTTTGTGTAAATATATATACGCCTTTTGAAAACTTATTTGACTCTGAGGAGGGGTTGGGTATGACGTAATTGCCCCGGAGTGGCTACGGAGGACAGAATTCTAGAGGGATGGAGTATGGTGTGAGTGGATATAACAGGCTGCAGCAGAGGGGTGGATAGCGGCGATTTACAGCGGCTGACTGACTCATCATGCCTCCGCGTGGGGCCGCCAATTAATTGTGGGAGGCAACAGAATATTTTCTTGGATGGGTGGGCGCTACAATTCTGTGCGTACACGAAGTTTGGGTTTGATCGAACAGCTATGGGGTGGGCGGACGCTACAATTCTGCCAATTTTTGGTATATGGACAGTAAATATGGACAAGTAATAATATGGACAGTTATGGGGTGGGTCGGCGCGCGTTAATTCTGCCAATTTTGGTATATGGACAGTTAATATGTACAGTTAATTCTGCGCTACACCAATGCTGCATTGTGCGGGGCTGGGGGCGCGCGCGTTTCTGCGTACAACAACTGCGGAGCGCTAATTATGCGTACTATATTGTACTGGTCGTCGCTTCTGTACGATACAGTGATTACATGTATAATTAGATTTACATGAGAGTATAAATGTCTCACATAATGACTCTGGACCAATTAGAATCGGTCTAATGTATTTAGATAGGCGCTGAATTTGCATTGGCTCTGACACCCACCTCACCTCCAAAACCCGGCTCTAACGGCGCGATACGTAGTATTAAACAGTGCGCTTATGGAAAAATCCGACCTTCTGGCAGAATTGTTGAATATCTCGACTGTCCAGAGGGCTGGCGACTTGATTCTTGTTTGAGAAGGTGCGCAACAAAAAGTCAGCCCGTGTTCTTGAATTTCGTGTGCCTGCATTGGGTATATAAGGCCAGGCCAAGGGGTCGAGAATTGGGGCACAATGAGCAAGAGGAACCGGACTCAGCCAGTATCCCCGATTCGTGACGAACATCAACCCCAGGACTCCAACCCACGGTTAGAGATTAGAGCCAAGACACAAAAGCAGAGAACTTCCAGAGGAGACAGCAGATGGACCAGGCAGGGAGGGCAGAGCTCATAACTCCAAGAAACTTGTTGGTTTCAGTGGGCCACGGACCCCTGAATACGAGTAGTAGAAGGTCTACTATTCAGGGGTCCGTGAGTGGGCCTAGATAAAAGCAAGGGATAAAAACAAAATGGGAGGAGCACCTGAACCCTAAACCCGGGGCTCAGCCTCAGGGCTGGCATCAACTGGGCTCTACCGTACACCTTCGTGAATGGTCTTCTTTCCTGCAGGGCGGGTGCGACTGGGGGGCTCAAGTCCCGTTCTAGCCACACTGCAGTCCAGATTCACACTCACTCCAGGTACACCCCCCCCCCCTAAACCAAGGCCGAGGGCCGAAATACTAATTGGAAAGAAAAAAGTTTTTTTAGAATGTGTACATCACCTCCGGTGAGGACACTTGGATTGGGCTAGCGAGTGCTAGGCCCATTGGATTGCGCACAACCCGCAGAAATTCCGCCAGAAAGGACAGCCCATGTAAAAACAGTCAGAGACCGTTTTTGCTACACCGAGTTCCCGATGTTCCCTAATATCAATATTAGGACGAGCGTATGAGAAATACTAAAATTAAAACAGGATGTTAAGGATGTTATCAAAATTTCTAAGTTGTAAAAAAGTTGTAGATTCCCAATTTTTCCTCATGTGCTTGAGTGCTTGAGTGACTGACTTGCTTTAACCAACTATAACTAACCGATATTTCCAGACAAAAAACTACTGACAGTAGTGTAAGAGCAAAGTGAATTTTTTTCCTGAAATGAGCAATAATACACTACAGTTGATTGTCATGCCATCTATTGCTCAGCCGAGTCATATCGCGCATCAGCCGGCTTCTTGAGCTGCGCAATTTCTTTTCTTTTATCTTTCAATTCGTTGTCTTTGCTGTTGAGGTCTCTCAACAGATTGCCGCACATCTGGCGGTGAATCTCCGCTTTGGATTCCTGATGGAGAGCCATCTGGCTCGGATCGGGGGTCTTGAATGCGCACCCCAGTGCAGCCAGCGGGCACTCCAGCATCTGACTGCTGATTCCGGGTGTTCTGAAGTTCAGTTTTTTGTGTTCGATAGCGATTGAGTTGCAATTGCTTTGTTGAATATCTTGCTAAGCCATAAAACTTCTTGTCTTAGAACGACTTCACAAAGACTGCCTTTGCATGAACGCAAGAGATACACTGTAGAGAAATTTCTCTTGACAGCACAATGGAGTGTTTACTTGACTTATATTGAAAACAGATCGAATGCTCATATCTTCATATGATCTGCTGTGTTTTATTGCTTCGTTTATTTTTCAAAGCCTTAGCAAAAGAGTTAATATGATACAGCACGATGTCTTAGCCGGCTTCTTCTGCAACTGCGTCCTTCTTTATTAAACTTTAGGCATACAAACTTCGGTGAAATGACCCCAGAAAGAATTTTAGGATGTCCTGCTAAGATGTCAATGCTCATGGGCGATTGCGGAGATGCCAGGAATCAATTGGAAGTTTTTGGTGGGCCAAGCATCAAAGGGACAGTTAGGGTTAAGCCATGGCTTAAAGCAAGGCTTTGATGCCATAGTTCACAGAGGATGCTGATATATTAGGCTAGATAGTTGGCTTTTTGCTTTAAACATCATTTTCTTGGGACACTAGCAATACCTATCATTCCTATCATTTATTTCCTCTGCAACGGGGGGGCATGATTGCTAGTCTTTGTGCTGAAAATGAAAAGTTCTTAACTTTCATCATGCGAAGCCAGTCTTTAAAAGACTTTTCAAGAAACAACGTTTCTCCTCTACTTAAATCATTCCAATTCTTTTATACTGAAATGGGATTACCTGTCTGGAGCCGGAACAATTTTCACCAAGTAGAACTTCTTAGTGGTCTCAACCATCCAGCTTGGCAGTTGATGTCGAGTTCGCTCCGGGAGTTCAGTTTTCAGATTTGCCTTTTGTTGCACGTAACTGGTCATCTCCTTGTTGACCCTGCTGATCATTGAGAGCACGTCCTCATTCCCAGCGTACCGGTGGAAGACCCAGCACAAGGCGCAGATGAACCTGGAGCCGCTGATCGCCAGACCGCGGCTCTCCTCACCTGGCAGGGTTGAGTAGCCCACGATTAGTCCCGCTCTGTTGGGAGAATGGTCTGTGTAAGTCGCGGGACATCCGGCCAAAAAGTGGTCAGCAAACTTAGAGCTTTGAATCACAGTAGGACCGTCGGATCCTTCGGGTCCCGTCGGGTCCTGGCTGGGTGGAACAGTGATCCGGCAGGCATTGATGATGAGCAGCCTGGGCTTTCGGGCCAGGTGTAGAGCATTAGAGAGCATTTGAATGACATATTCAACCGTGATCCAATTCGGGAATTCTCCAATGGCAGCCTCAACTCCGTACAGGCGATGCTGCGACCCGTGCTGCGATCCGTGCGTGAGAATAACCAAAATTGCACAGCTTGCGGTTTCACTTTCCATTTGGCAAAACTCGTCTACAGCCTTCGTCATTTTGGGCGATTTCAAGTCATGGCGTACGTCAACAGACATTCCGAGCCTAGTAAACAGGTGCCTGAGGTTCTCGCAGTCAATTCTAGTGCCTCTTCTTCGATTTAGCGCATCAAAATGCTCATTGCCAATAATGAGAACCCGTCCATCTCCATTGTTCTCGTAGTAGTCACCCAGAAAATCTGGTGCTTCAAGTGGAGAAAAGTTTGATTTTCCCTTCAGATCAGGATGATTTTTCAACAGGCGATCTTTGGGTTTAAAAGCCTCGATTCTTAATTCTGGCTTGTTTTCGATTCCTCTGATGTAAAATTTGTCTCTCGTATTGCGCTGCTCCAACTTTTTCAGCACCTCATGCATGACGGCACAGCTGCCCAGATTTTCGGGATCATTCGAGTCCTCGATATTGTCCTTCAAGTCAGCCAAAAAGCACAGTACATTGTTCTCATCGCCGCGCTTGTAAATCAAAGAGATATTTGGATCGTCCGGCCATGTCTGATGCAAGAAGGCTTCATCTTCACGAACATCCGGAGAGTTCGGATTCTCCCCGTCTTTCAGCCTGCAGAACACAAGCAGTATTGGCAAGGACGAATCGAAGTTTTGTTGAAGTTCCGACACGACCGTCGCTAACGATGTCGAAAATCGCTGGTTTGAATCTAAAGAGCCAACTAGATAGAAAAATATGTGGATTCGACGCTGCGCCTCTGGGCTCTGAACAGCGGTTGGTCTTGATGCTGGAGCGGATGTTTGGTTTGTCTGCAATCCGATAGTGTCAAACAAGCCCTTGTACTGGTCCAATAAATCCTTAAGGTGTTTTTCAATCGCTTCGCCCTGCAGATCAGTGTAGATGTCAGCCTTTCCTCGAATTTGGTCCCACTCTAGCGGAAATAGTAAAATAAGAAATTAGTCACGCACAAGGGGATTTGGACGATTGAGAGAACTAAAGATGATCATTGCCTGTTTAAACCTACCTGAGTTTGAGGAATCATTCGGCAATGGAATATCACCAGCAGGTGCCGCGTTTGGAGTCGAACTTTCTGAAAAATATATCGACTTACAGTGCATGTTGCATTAGAATAATAGTAATAATAAAAAAATGATAGAACCATCAATACAATTGGAAAATCATTCTATTTCAAAAGTCTTAAATAGCATACATGTATGCGGGTGGAGTTAACATTGTTGAAAGCAAATAATATCCTGAGCATAACCAGTACTCACTGTTCTCATCCGGGTCCGTTTTTGGTAGCAGCTGTTCACTCATCATGAGCTGTTTATCTAAAGAAAAAAATGGTTCTTAAATTCAGAGTATGAGATTAATGACTCGAAAAAATTAAATTGAGTAACACTCTAAAACAACGGATTGTTAGTTCTACTAACCTTCTTTAAGATTTATTTCATTTTTAGGGCGCGTTGTCTGGCTGGAGATTGGAATGGCTGAAGATGTTTTACTGTTTACTGCTTGGCAGCCAGTAGACAATAAATAGTTTGCATGTTGTTGTAGTAGTACATTCAAACTGCGATTCTTCGGAGATAATAAACGTGCGCATTGATCTTGTCGTCTGTCATTTGCTTTTTGACCGACGCACTTCATCGGCTCTGGAAGCAATGTAATGGTGAAGTGAGCAATGGCATGGTTGCACCTCTTCTCTCCTTTTCTCTATCATTGGCTTTTTCGGCGTCTTGGCTTGCCCTTCCTCTCTCACATCACATCGCTCACATCATACTTGTATCTGCGTCTCACACTATATTGATGTAACTCTATGTAACACATGTAATTCTACTCACAGAAGATAAACCTACTCACCTATCAGCTCAGTACTCAATTCCTTTGCGTAATTCCCCTTTCTTCTATCTCCTAACTCCGACCCTTATCCACTTTTTTCTGCTAACTAAAAATCATTAACGCACATCCAATCTCCCCTTATGAAATACCAAAAAACCTGCAATCGTTCGCACAGCAGTTTGATAGACTCCAGCACCCTACCCATGTGATCCCGTGCTCTGCATGTACTTATTTCTTGACACGCACCCATGTGTTGATTTTCTCTTGTTGCAATCCATTGGTCTCTTTCCATATTTGTTCAATTTTTTTCATGTCTTACTCTTGTGGCGTGACAATTCAACTTTAGCATTAGTTCATTCTAGTAGTGCTATAGATTGTTTTATTCGTTTGGACGTACTGACCATCTGCGCATCCCTGAAGCGTTGCACGCAGGTCATGCATTGGGTCTCTTTGAGTCTCTTTCTGAGAGACCACTACCACACTAGCTAAGCCCATGATACGGCCCCATTTGCTACTAACGCCATCGAAGGGCCTACTAAGTACTTTGTTGGTTCAACTGACGAACCTGAAGATCTTAGTTTAAACATGTTGTGCCTAACAATTTTCTCTAGTCTAATGTGAACTTAGAAGGTTTTTGTGGTGACCGGAACAACGGATTAACTCTATCGGCAAAGCCGTCAAAGCGAATGTATTTCAGTGCTTAAGATTCAAATATGAGCAAGCATTTTAGTATAAGACTGGCCATTTAGCCCCCCGATGGGGGGCTTCGAAAATGACACCAATTAGTTTTTATTTTGGCCTAAGAGTATTAACCTTACTAATTATCCAAAATGTTGATTTCCATTAATCAAAAATTACTATTTCTTTTTTTGGCAAAAAATGTTGCCATGAATCAAAATTTTCACCAGCCAAAACAGTTTCTTTCATCAGCCCAACATCCTTTTTCAATCAGCAAATAGTGCTTATCCTTTCCAGCACGAACCAAACCTTTAATAAATAAACTGGCATTTCCTATTAGCAGAAATCAGCATCACTTATGTGTGTGCATCACTCATTATCTGAATGAAATAAATGATATAAGATTAAAAGCCAGAGCGGTAGATATTAACGATTTTATGCGACCGAGGGAACTGTCGAGTGGGAGATATAGCCTTAGACTATATACTACTGTGACAAGCTTTGACTGGGGCTACGTCAGTTTTTCTATCTGGAAAGTACAGCACATGCTTATACGACAGTAAAGATTCTATTGCGGGGCGAACACCAATGAAATGCATTATAAAAAATTTACAAAAAAAATATATACACCGGTATTTATGCACTTGCGTTCAGTGAGAATGAAGTGCGCTCGCTCCTTTTGCCCCCACTGCTCTTCTACTCATGCTTCGCTCCTTCTCCCATCTGAATTCCTAGTCTAGACTAGTCAGCTCAGACGATATCCATAGTGATAATCCATTTTATTATTTGTTTGTTTGCTGTCCGTCTACGTGCTTTTTTGCTTACTTTCTTACTTTCGTGTCTGTTTTGTATCAATTCCTTTACAGACTGTATTCGTTTTCTTTGCTTGCCTTCACATTTACAATATTTTCACTTATCCTGCTAAGTATACTTATATACCTTTTTGCTTCCTATTTGGTTTTTTCATCATTCAAATTGGTGCGTGGCATGGATGAATAATATAAATGGATCGCCAGAAGCTCGATTTTTTTGGTCCTAGCCATGGACAAGCACCAGCATCACAAGAAGCTCAGAATGCCGTACTTTCACACATAGACAAATAGCCGCTGCAGAAGCTGCAAACCTTTATTTATGAAGTATGTGTTCTATTTTATGTCCAAGCACATGCTCGCAATATATGCAGGGCGGCAAAATATGGCTTCGCGAGATGAATAAGGACGTCAGAATTTGTGCTGCAATCGGATGCCTATCCAAAAGTGTACAAGGCACGAAACCTGTCACCCTTTTTTCTTATCCAATCGGTGATCCGTATCGACTAGCGCAGTGGAACAGCAATGTGCAAGCAAAGCCACATTTCAAATTCGGAGCTCGTAAGTTCCTTTGTGAGCTGCACTTCGAACAGCGAGACATGCAGGCTCATGTGAGGAGCAAGCGACTGATGACTGGCGCAGTTCCGAAGCTTGAGTGGACTAATCTTGAACCGCAAGAGCTCACTGACTTCCACGATCCAAACTCTTATGCAAACGAAGCTACTGGAGACTGTGAGTTTGAGATGCCGATGCCTGTCAGTTGCAGCGCGGCAACCACACGCACATCAGTTGACCCACCACCAAACACCCGACAGCGCCTGTTGATGCGGCTGAAGCACAAGAAGCGCACGATTAAGACTTTTGGTCCACGCGTTGCAAAATGAAAAAGTACCGAAGCGACCTTTAACCTCAAAACTGCAAGGCATCTCTTCATTGCGAGATGCACACCAACCTGCTTACTACTCTCAAAGATCGCGGTCGTCTTTTTCGACCATTAGCATCACTTTGCCGACTGGCGAACATTTGCGAGTCGGCTGTGAAAGGAGTCAGAACTGACGAACTGTCTCTAGACATACTCGATCGTCTACTTCCAATCTGCATCCAACAGGGTATCGAGTTGTCACTCTTCGCTCACGTTTGCAGCAATGGAGCACCCGAAGAAAACCATCAATATTTTCTAGTGCAGGCGATTTCTAAGAAATATCTTTTCTTAGGTTGCGGCATGTACTTCGGAGGCTTAACGATGTGAACACAACAACTGTGCGTCAGATGCTAACAAAAATTATTTTCATGGGTCAGTGACTTCAAATTAGCATTGTGCGGGTGACGCCTTGAATTTATTGTCTTTACTTGACTCTCATTTGTCTTGCGCGGTTTGCTTGCAACTCATTTGGCTGTTTGTTTTCGCCTTTTATTGTTTGTTTGTTTGCTGTCTGTCTACGTACTTGTTTGCTTACTTGCCTACTTTCGTGTCTGTTTTGTATTAATTCCTTTACATATTCGTTTAATTCTTTGCTTGCCTTCACATTTGCAATATTTTCACTTATCCTACTAAGTATACTTATAAATAGAGGTTTTCAGCTTCTGCAGCGGCTATTTGTCTATGTGTGAAAGTACGGCATTCTGAGCTTCTTGTGATGCTGGTGCTTGTCTATGGCTAGGACCAAAAAAATCGAGCTTCTGGCGATCCAGTAATCCATGGTGCGTGGCTGTCAGCAGTCTGACGCACAGAATATACTGTATATTCTGTGGTCTGACGTGGCAGCATAGTAGAGATTCTGCATAGACAAACTATAGAAAGCCATAGACAACAGAAATCAATTCGGTTTTAACTGCAAGCAATTTGGGCCATAGCTGGAAGGCATAGCTAAAGCAAAGAATGGCGCAGAGAGGACCATACGCTAAAGTCCGTCTGGTGGACAGAGAGAGGATGGGATAGCGACGTTTGCCTGCGGGACGTTTGCCAGCCGACGTTTGCCGGCGGGACGTTTGCCAGCCGACGTTTGCCAGCGGGACGTTTGCCAGCCGAAGTTTAACTGCCGGACGTTTGCCAGCCGACGTTTGCCGGCGGGACGTTTGCCAGCCGACGTTTGCCAGCGGGACGTTTGCCAGCCGAAGTTTAACTGCCGGACGTTTGCCAGCCGATGTTTGCCTGCGGGAAGTTTGCCAGCCGACATTTGCCAGCTGGCGTTTGCCAGCCGACGTTTGCCAGCCGACATTTGCCAGCCGACGTTTGCCAGCCGACTTTTGCCTGCCGGAAGTTTGCCAGCCAAAATTTGCTAGCCAATTTAAAGCCAGTCAGTGAAAAATTTAATACTCAAATATTCGCAGTTTAGCCGTTTGACAAAAACCGTTTTTACTCCAACTTTTTGATGGTTTTTGCATGTATACAAGTTTGAAAGCAATATATATAAATTATGCAGTTCATCAGTCTAACGTCTAATATCTAGTTTAACAACGATTTTGGCACAACATATCAAAAGATGAACATTGGGTTTGCCTTGTATGAAAGCAATAACAATTGTTGTGATGAAAAGATGAAAACTTCCTATCTCCCTATGGCCTTCAAAACATTTTTCATAGATTTTGAGTGCTGCGTACTTCTACTTTAGTAGTCCTTGGCGTGACTAAGCTTTGCATACGTAGTGTCTAGCGCTTGCTATCCTACTAGCTTGCTACTGGCGGCTTGTCTGGCTATTCAGCTATATAGCTTACTATAAAAACGTACCGCATTCGACTTGTCTACACATGTACTTTGAGATCGCGGTTTCCTGGCTTACTTGAGTAGTAATACAACATAATTGGAATCAATTTGCTTACTTTTGGATCTCCCAATGAACTGAGAAATATATGAGCCAGAATTACCGCTCAGCAGCTTTTTTTGTTTGCCTCATAACTTAATCGCTGGAGATTCCCGTTGTAATCTGCGCGTCTTCTTTTGCACATCAAAAATCAAACATCTCAAACTGGGAAAAACGATACACAATTGTCAAAAGTAAACAATATTTTCGCATTTAAAGAAAATCGTCGTTAAACTGGATATTAGATGTTGGACTAATAAATTGCATAATTTATATAGATTTTGCTTTCGAACTTGTATATATGCAAATAACCGTCAAAAAGTTGGAGTAAAAACGGTTTTTGTCAAACGGCTAAACTGAGAATATTTCAGTATCAAATATTTTACTGACTGGCTTTATACGCGTATTGGCTAGCAATTTTTGGCTGGCAAACTTCCGGCAGGCAAACTTCGGCTGGCAAACGTTCGGCAGGCAAACGTCGGCTGGTAAACGTCGGCTGGCAAATTCGGCTGGCAAACGTCCCACAGGCAAACGTCGGCTGGCAAACGTCCCACAGGCAAACGTCGGCTGGCAAACGTCCCACAGGCAAACGTCGTAGACCCAGAGAGGATAGTGAATGCATACGTGACGTGAAATAAACCAAATTGGTCGCGAAAAAACCAAATTGCTCGGTGACTTCAGTTCTTAGTCTATGGTGAACATGACTTCTGCTGGGCTATTTGCAACGCACCAAATTGGACGCAGTAAAAACCAAATAGGAAGCAAAAAGGTATAATAAAGGTTTGCAGCTTCTGCAGCGGCTATTTGTCTATGTGAAAGTACGGCATTCTGAGCTCTTGTGATGCTGGTGCTTGTCTATGGCTAGGACCAAAAAATCACACTTCTACACCTTTTTCCATTCTATTTTGGCAAATGTGCAATCAAAGTCTAAATATTTTCATTCAATTCAGACAGTTTATGGTAGTTCTTGGCCGGATGTGCATTCAATTCCGACAAATGTGCTTTCAAAGCGACAATTTTCAAACAAAGCAAACAAGCTACCACGAGAAACCGACACTTTGCAATCAATTCAAACAATTTGCAATCAATTCCGACAGTTGGCTATGAATTTGCTTTTTCTGTCCTCCTATCTATGACTGTACATTTACAGTATGTTTCAAAATGCAACAGGACAACTAAAACTGAAACATTCAGCAGAGTTCATGAGGTTCATAAAGATTCAGCAGTCAGATTTTAGCCATCAATCGGCACTTCCGCAATGCAGCGCGGTACATAAGTCAGACAATGGTTGTACCAAGCCGTGCAGTTGGCTCCGGTGACGACGTTTACAGTACTATTCGTTACTCCCTCAAGCATATCACGCCGAAATGCTGCTTTGGTTCGTTCTTCTGTACAATAAAATTCGATTCAAAAAGCTACAGTAGCTCCTATGCTTCGTTCTGTCAAATGAAATGGTACCCATACTTCAGTTTCAATTTTTTCTCTTCATGATGTGTCTATGGCATTATCATATAGACTATCGTTTTTTAATGCATTTTTTAATGAAGCTGTTAAGTCACGATAAATTGCCATAGATTATGAGCGAGAAATTCACTGTTTTTATTAATTTAAGCAACAAGAACTTTAACAGGAAACAGATCGAGGATATAGCAAAGCAAACGAATACCAAAGTATTTAATTTTCGACAGTTAAGACTTATAAGTACGAGCTATATATTCTTTGTTAGAAGTTGAACGTGCACCCATCGAAGAGACAGTTGGCAAACATCGGCTGTTGCACACTTCGCATGTAAACTTGAGCTTGCTGCATGACTGTTGCACTACACCTTTTCACGTTCAATTTTGAACAAAGTCCAGTTCTAAAAAAACTAGCGGAAATTCAATTCAGACAATTCAGACTGGGGCAACAAACCCCAGTTCAAAACATTCTGCTACGGAAGCGAGGTTTAGCCATAGACAAAATTGTCCCCAGTCTGAATTGTCTGAATTGAATTTCCGCTAGTTTTTTTAGAACTGGACTTTGTTCAAAATTGAACGTGAAAAGGTGTAGTGGTTGCACTCGTAGTCGCCTCGGTTGGTGGCGCCAAATTGTCACTAACAGCGGTAGCAACCTTCCTGAGGGTTCTGTTACGCTTGCGTGCGAGATAACGTCGAACAGCTCACATCCACAGCACCATGCTTCTTTAAAAACTCCACGAAAATTTTGCCATACAGAAACATGTGTTCTCGTGTAGTGCTCGGCAGTGATTCCAGTTCGACTACATCCATCGCACTGGGTAAATCAGATAGTTCTGGAAGCTCGACACTAGAAACCGCAGCGGCCTCATCAGCCGTCTCGATTTTAGACAGGTAGTCGATAAAATCTCCAAGAATTTCATCGCAACTGTGGTTCACGGCGCTCAGTTCACTCAGAAAATCTAGTTCAGTAGACGAGACGCCATCTAAACTGTCGACCGGTAGATTTTTCTAGTTGATAAGAGGCATTTTTTATTCGATTTCTCTCGCTTCTTGCTTCTAGTTCTTAACTTCCTAACAGACTTCATGGTCGAGCTTTTCTTTTAGAGAACTGTATTCTAAAAAATTGTCTATGGTCCGATTATGCGCTCCCTTGACCCTGCTCACTGCCGAGCCAATATCTATGGCACGAAGACACTGCAGCGTTACTTAATGGTGTGGCTTAATGGCGTTACATATTGATCAACAGAAAAAGCTAGTCTATATGATAATGCGATTATGTCTATGGTTTCAGAATTATGAAACTATGCCACTCGTGACTGCTGATCATTATTCAAGTTTGAAACCAAAGACTTAATCTACCATTGAGTCATGGCCCCATCTAACCTCAATAGTTGGAAAAAAACTCTCGTTTCTGTTCGTTGCAAAAGTACAGAAGTACCTGTGCAAGGCTAAATCTATGGGTGTTCCGAATCTCCAAGTTTCTCGCCATGATGTGTCTATGGCATTTAGCCCTGGTCCCACCCAAAGTAAAAAGTAGCTTGTCTAAATAGATTGAAATTTGTCGGAATTGATTGGAAATTTTGCAGTGTGAGCCATAGATAGGAGGACAGAAAAAGCAAATTCATAGCCAACTGTCAAAATTGATTGCAAATTGTTTGAATTGATTGCAAAGTGTCGGTTTCTCGTGGTAGCTTGTTTGCTTTGTTTGAAAATTGTCGCTTTGAAAGCACATTTGTCGGAATTGAATGCACATCCGGCCAAGAACTACCATAAACTTTCTGAATTGAATGAAAATATTTAGACTTTGATTGCACGTTTGCCAAAATAGAATGGAAAAAGGTGTAGTTATTTTATTCATCCATGAGTTGAGCACGGAGCAGGAACAACTAGGTTCCGGGAGGCGAAACGAGCCAAATGATGGCGAAAGGTCTTGGGGGGGCTCGCTAAAATTCATTGTCGTTAAATGAAATGCTGTGGAAAAGCGCTTACATCGGAGCGGAAAAAAGAAGGACTTCTACTCGTCTCAACCACAGATAGCAGACCAGCTCTAGACGAGCCGACCTCAATACCCAAAGGAAAATAACGAAGCTGAGGTTTGAGGACCAAGCCAGCAGCCTGCGAATGTGTGGCATCGAAGACTCGCAGCAAATGCTTTGGGGTTTGACGATTGGAGAGAAACTGCGTGAGTGCAAACCCCACACCGCTCAAACCATTTATTGCTTTGCATTATGCTTACGAGTTCTCGTTGACAATAAGCTGCGCTGCTTTACATAATATTCTGTACGTCGAGTTTTGAGAAGGGAGCTTCACACTCAGAACCTTTAGTAGCTAGTGTGTTTGAAAGTATTTCTGTCATGCAAGCAGAAGATAACAGGAAAATAAAACCTGTTACACCGATTATGAGCTTATCGGAAGATAAAAACGCACTCCCCTTGTTCTCTCAACCTAACCTATCAAAACCCAAAACTTGCGTCTCCATCTGCCTGAGCACATCCACAATTCCCTGTCTTCATTTTACACGCGATTGCCGTGATTTTTAGCGACAGGAAAATGACATCAGGATATTGAAGACGAATCAGAGAGAGATCGAGATCGATCACGTAATCGATCTCGGGACTCTGCGCATGCGAGTTGCTAACCTCGGGATGAAATCCTCAGATGTGTCGTTCTTCCCGTTGACCAAGCTGTTTTCTGTAGCCTACTGGGGACCTGCTACACCAGCAGCACCTTCACTGTCTGAATCATTAAAGCCTATCACTTCATTCATATTAGTTATTTAAGTGCTAAAGGCTTGCTAAGTAACTCCTTTGGAAAACTGTTAATGAGATCCTGTGTTCAATTCCACACAAACGCGTAATACGCTCGTATATGCATCTTAATAAAAATGAAATCCTTACCAAAATTTTCGATCTCTTGAACACAGGTACGGCCTAAAAGGAAAGCAATTTAAGAGATGTTCAAAAAACTGTCTTCTACTAATGAAGACAGACGCTTTTTGATTGCACTTGAAAGTTTTGATTGCAATGAGCATTTAAGTCTGAATAAAATCAATTATTCAATAAAATAGCGAGTTCCCTTCACTCACTTGGGTTGAATGTCTCGACAGAATATTCCTCTTTTACGAAATCATTTAATGTAGTCTTAGGTTCGACAGCACAATAAACTGTGAGAGCTGTGCGCACAGTTCGAGCTCGAGAAGCTGTCAGTTTTCTTGGTGGTTGAGTAGATTTCTCATCTGATTGAGAAGTCATCGAATCCGGAATTTTTTCCTTGGGACAAACAGCGTTCCCGTCGTTAATCTTTTTCTCGTCATCTGAAATGCCTAAAATTCGTTTGAGTAGTAGTAGTAGTAGTAGTAGTAGTAGTAGTAGTAGTAGTAGTAGTAGTAGTAGTAGTAGTAGTAGTAGTAGTAGTAGTAGTAGTAGTAGTAGTAGTAGTAGTAGTAGTAGTAGTAGTAGTAGTAGTAGTAGTAGTAGTAGTAGTAGTAGTAGTAGTAGTAGTAGTAGTAGTAGTAGTAGTAGTAGTAGTAGTAGTAGTAGTAGTAGTAGTAGTAGTAGTAGTAGTAGTAGTAGTAGTAGTAGTAGTAGTAGTAGTAGTAGTAGTAGTAGTAGTAGTAGTAGTAGTAGTAGTAGTAGTAGTAGTAGTAGTAGTAGTAGTAGTAGTAGTAGTAGTAGTAGTAGTAGTAGTAGTAGTAGTAGTAGTAGTAGTAGTAGTAGTAGTAGTAGTAGTAGTAGTAGTAGTAGTAGTAGTAGTAGTAGTAGTAGTAGTAGTAGTAGTAGTAGTAGTAGTAGTAGCAGTAGTAGTAGTAGTAGTAGTAGTAGTAGTAGTAGTAGTAGTAGCAGTAGTAGTAGTAGTAGTAGTAGTAGTAGTAGTAGTAGTAGTAGTAGCAGTAGTAGTAGTAGTAGTAGTAGTAGTAGCAGTAGTAGTAGTAGTAGTAGTAGTAGTAGTAGCAGTAGTAGTAGCAGTAGTAGTAGTAGTAGTAGTAGTAGTAGTAGTAGTAGTAGTAGCAGTAGTAGTAGTAGTAGTAGTAGTGTTATGTATTCGAGCACTTACTCCTATTTTGAGAGCTTTCGCTTAAACTCGCTTCATCACTCGCTTGATCCTGAAATCCGTGCGGCTCTGTAACAATACAGACAATACAGGTAGCCATTGAAGTTCAGCTTCGTGAGAGCTTTTACTTAAGATAATACTAAGACAAATGAAGCTCACCTGTCGCCTCCATAATTCCGGTGGCAGAAAAAACAAATATTTAGTCTTGCGCGCGGGTACAGATGATTTCTTTGAACAGTCTTTGAACGGGTGTCAGTTGTTAAAGTCAACCTAGAAGGTTAAATGTTTTGTGCGTTTGTATTTTAGCTCGATAGACTTACTAATTTAAATACGCTCGTAGCTCGTAGTCATGATAGAGCAGGTCCGCAAATGATTCTGAGAACCAATAAAATTACTTGGCATGTTGGGACCGAGACCATGCAGTGCTAACTCGTAGCTTAACCTCGTTGAAGAGTTTTAACCTGCTGAGAATGAAATGGCATTCTATGTCCTACAGTGCAAGGCGCAATGCTCTTTTCTCAACATACAAACATGCAGAGCACTTTTTGGTTGATGTACAGCGTAAGTACTTGATCAACTGGTCATGACTACGCTTGTAATCGAGTCATTTTAGGATTTATTATACATCGTTTATTCACAAGATTTACTCACCTGGCTGCCCTCACTAATTTTCTCGCAGCATTAATTGCTTTTACTAATAATGCTGCCAATTGCTGTTTGTCCTGTGCTGGCAGATAAAGCTATGCTTACTATTAGTGGTTGTAGGGTCTAACACTTTTTTCCAGAGTAGCAGCACTAATACAGATGGAAGTTCTGCTTTTTAATATTGCGCGACTTGAGAGTTTAGAAGTGTCAATAAAAGAGGCATTTTGTGCTAAATCGAGTACGCACATGTATACCCACCTTGGAAAATTCGCGGAAAACCCGTGGAAAATCCGTGGAAAACTCTTCGAATTTACGTCTTGTCAGGCAGTTGGGGCGCGACCAGTAGCTAACTAAAATCAACATGGAAAATACAAAAGAGAGAGAAGAGAAATAAGAGAGAGAGACAGAGAGAGAGGGGGTATCAGCGCTCAAATGCTGATATTCCACCCTGCACGAATGGCTGTGTATGTCGCGGCATAAAATTCGTGGCGTGGCCGCGTGACAAAGTGTACGGTAAAATGGAGGAGAGAGAGCTAAAAACCTTTTATTCTCTCTCCCCGCAAAGTTAAATATACTCACGCATCGGTCTGAGACTCCACCGATCTTCCCACTACGGGCCCGAGCTCGGCCGTAGGCTTGGGGCTACGGAAGAATGTAGCCCAGGCAATAAAGTCAGTCAATTTCGTGTTCAATACTTTGCTTTTCAGAGACAGAAGGTAGCGGATAAAACCAACAAAAATATCCGCTATAGGGGGGGGGGGGAGAAAGGGAAGAGTCCTCTTCCATAAAAAAATCCACATTGCTCAATCCTACTGTTCTCGCAGGCTCCTTTCCTTGGTGAAAGCTGGTAGATAGGGCCGCACAATGGCGCCCCACGCTGTCTTTAACCTTGGCTGCCAGGTTACCAGACTCGGAGCAATGTGGCAGACGGCAGAATAAGCGGGACTGCCTGGGTTATGGAGCACCTTGGATCGCTCATTGATGCCGTGTGGGATGTGGGTGTCATGAATGCGAAGTACAGTCGATTGAATGAACTTTTATCAGAATAACAACACGCTCTAGACTTGATCAGGCAAGGTTGTGCACCAGCTTGTATTTTGCAGCTTAAGGCAACCAGAATTCTTATGGGATGATAGGTGCGGGTTCTAGGATTGACAGTTATACACCAGCTTGGGGTATATACGATTGACTGAAGCAGCAACGCTTTTACGTCGCTGGTGGCCTTATTAGGGGAATTGTTCGTCGAAATTTGCTAGAGAATTTATTTGTTTAACTAACCTCAAGACAAGCCGCTTCAAGGATTTAGACAAGCTTTTGTTTAAACGAAACCATTTGACTTTTACATTAAAGCAATGGATGACTTACGTAGATAAAACACGCTTTTCCGGGCACTATTTTTGACTGCAAAGCCTGCAAAATTGAAAATAGCGTGCTTTATTTCATAAAGAGCAACCATAGACGGTCTACCCCCGATTCGCCGAATCCCGATTTTCCGATTCCCAGCTCGCCGAATCCCGATTCGCCGATTCCTGGTTCGCCGAAATTCCCGATTCGCCGATTCCTGGTTCGCCGAAATTCCCGATTCGCCGATTCCGAATTTGCCGAAATTCCTGATTAGCCGAATTCACTATTCGGCCAATTCGTACTACGTCGAATATCTGGTAATGCCTGTGGCCTGTGCTAGCTAATTGATAGGCCATCCTTTGTTTGAACTTTTTGTACATTTTTGCTTGTTATCATTTACTCTAATATTTCTAAAGTGACTACAAATACTAATACTATCTCTACTAATACTTATGAAATAGTATACTAATACTTATGAAATAGTATTAGTACGACGACAAACCAATGACAAATCCTTGCGACACATGCAGCAATCCAATAGGCTCGCCCGTTGATGCTTCGTAAATCATGATGACAGCTTTTTGGCCGCAAACTCGCTGACCTCGCTTGGCTTGGCTTGGCCCGTCTCTTCACTGCTCTAAACTGCCCAGATCTTTGGGCCATAGACATATTTGGAGCGTGCAACATTGAAGTATTGTTGCACGCTCCAAATGTCTATGGGTAATAGGCGCCCAAAATAATACAATGCCAGTGGAGAATGGCTAAATCTTGCACCAAATGTATTGCACCAATGTTAAAAATTGGTTAAAAAACATTGATGCACTCATAGCCATTCATTATTTTTACTTAGCAAAAAATTGGATGAGTCGGAGTTAGGATATTGAAGAAGGGGTGTTACGCAAAGGATTTGAGTACTGACTGAACTTCAGTCTTCTGTGAGTAGAGATACTTGTGAACCATTAATATAGTGTGAGACGCAGATACATGTACAAGCATTGAGAAATGTTGGTACAACAGAATCCAAAGAGAGAGAGGAAGGGCAAGCCAAAAGGCAGACAAATTATTGAGAAAGGGAAAGAGGAGGTGCAACCATGCCATTGTTGACGTCACCATTGTTTTCAGAGCCGATGAAGTCCAGAAGGCCAAAAAGCAAATGACGGACGACAAGATCAACGTGCATGTTTATTATCTACGCCAAAGGGCACCATGCATGTACTACTACAACTACTACATGCAGTACATTTATTATCTTCTGGCTGCCAAGCAATAAACAATAAAACATCTTCAGCCATTCCAACCGAGTCAACGCGCTCTGAACATGAATTAAAACTAAAAGACGGTAGGTCTATTTTACTATGTTTTGCATAAACAGACTTGTATAAACAATTAATTTACAGAGTATAATGCAAATTGGCTCCAATTACTACTAAACAAATCAGGACGATACGATACGAACGATACAAAATCAGGCTATCGCATTAAAAAGGCATCTGTTTTGACTGACAGAAAAATCAATAAGTTTGAAGACGGCTTCGAATGTCTTTGGAACTTTTTGAATTTGTTTGAGCAAATTGGCTTCAAAACGGCTGGAAACATTCAACAGAATCCAACTCTGCCGATTCTCTCTAAAAGAGTTGAAACATTGGCAAGTCACTTAGATGCTTATCTCATCTGGGCAAGTAGCGGAATTCTGGAGCCTGCAACTAAATTATTGCATGCTTTGCAACGTGTGAATGGCTCGAATCCGAACTGCAGGAAGTTACTAATATTCTTAAGAGAGGCCGAGAGTTGCCCGTATGAGAGCGATGAAGTTGATGAGTTCGATCGCGGTCCAAAATCAGCGGATGAATGGAAAAAGATGTATCGGAGCGTTTGATTAATATATTGCAAAGGAGACGAGAAAAGTTTAGTAAATTTTTTGAGCATCATCCTAAACACATTGAGCAATTGTTCCATTGAAAAGTGTGTCACCATAGAGAACATTGCTCATTGCCTGCAAAGGAATAGCCAAAAATTTATCATGATGGGTAGCACTGATGTTCAGTTAAAAGCTTTTGATTTCGAAGCTCGACTCCTGAAGAATCATAAAGACTTTAAGGATATACAAAACTTTAAGCCTTTAAAAGTGCATGATATACAAGCTTGTTACGCAAACAAAGGCGACGGAAGCCTCCTTATTATTAGCAATGAAAATTTCGAAACTTCCGCGAAAAGAAGCGGCACAAGAATTGACTGCGAAAATCTTAAGTTCGTGTTTCAAAAGTTAGGCTTCAAAAGCAGCAACATTCACATCCGGCACGACTTGACCTCAGCTCAGATGACGACTGAGATAGAAGAATTCGCCGCTACGGCTTGCGGCAGCTGCGCAGCTGTGGTCATTCTCACGCACGGATGCAAAGGCCGACTTTACGGTGTAGACGATGACTATATTTCCGATAGGGATGTGAAGCAATTACTCCGTTTAGCTCCAGGTCTGCTCAACAAGCCAAAGCTTTTGATGCTCAACAAATGTTGCACAATTATTGATGGCTCGAAACGGGAAAATGAGTCACACTTATCTGACGGAGTATTAACGGAAGGCGCTGACGATTCAAAGTTAAAATGCACCAAACACTACTTGGCTAACCAAGAAGCAACCATCACTGATCACTCCAGTTCTGATCTAATCATAGCTTACTCCGCTCTGTCAGGTCAGGAGAGCTATGGATTGCCGTACAGTGGCTCGAGGTTCATCCATAGCTTGTGCTGGGTCTATCTACGCTTTGCTGGACAAGAGGACGTCTATAGCATGAGTAATAGGATAAATGATCACCTCACTTGCTACAAACAGACTGTTAAAGATCCGAAAAGTGGAAAAATTTTAGAGACTAAAAAACAACAATCAAGTTGGAAGTTTGAAACTCGAAAGAAATTCTACTTGGTGCCAATTGTTCCAGATGCTGAGTAGCTTTAGATTAGACAGGTCATATCAAGCAGATATTGGTAAGTTCAGAGATTGCGGAGCTGCTTTTCAGAGTAAACAAGTATACTCAGCAGTATTGAAAACCGCTACCACAGAGCATTTGGCAGAGCGATTGTAGTGAGACTTCAGCTCACTACACTGCTAATGACGGAAGGTATTCCAACTCCGCTCAGGCGCAATGAGTCTAGGATAACGGTTTTCAGTGTTGCTGAGTGACTTTGATCTATAAATTATAAGTGTTGGTATACCTGCTTATGCTTTTAGACTCTAATTCTCTTATCCTGTAAATGGGCATCAGTTTGGAGGAAAAAAGCTTGTTCGCTCACGTGATTCTGTCTTCACTAACTGGTCATTATCAATGATGACTAAACGTTTTGAATCTTCTGAAGACCTGACAATTAAAAATCGGCAAATAAATGTTTCAGAATGGGTAAGTCATCATCTTGTGTCTTACTCGTAGAAAGATTAAAAGGAATATGGAAGCTTAAAATGCCTTTAAACAAAGCTTTAATTAACTCAGCCAATTAATTGTTTTTTTCATTGCATTATATTATTGTCTATCTACAGTTACAGCGAGATCAACCTTCTGGATGGCCTTTGGAGGCAAAGCCCAGTTCTGAAAATTTCAAGCCTGCCCCAGGCCAACACCTAGCGGATGTGGAGGAGTTTCTCATTAACGCATGGATGCGACGTCTATGGATGCGAGTCTATAAAAGTTTTGTAGACTTTTTCGAACTTTAGATTTTGACCCTCACCGCTCGACTCTAGATATACGAGCTAGAATCAACTTTGGAGAAGGCTGATTAAGCGCGCATAGAACAGGTGTTTAGTAAAAAATTGCACTGGGTTAAGCGCGAATCGTTGTTGTATTTCATACACATGTAGCTTATATTGTTTATTTCTCATTTCATAAGCCCATAGTTGTATAGGCAAAATATTAGGTTGGTAAGAAAGTTCTCGCCGTTTCTAGAAAACTCCAGAAACTTTTTTTCCAGAATGTTCTGGAACTTTCTTTCCAGAATTACTGAATTACTGAATAACTTTGTTTGAATCACTTCGTTGAATAACTTTGTTGTTATACTCGTGAAATCTCGGTTTGTTGAAATGAAGAAAAAACGGCGAGAACTTCCTTACCAACCGGATATTTAATAAAAATACGACCTCTTATAATTGATCAAAAAAAGAACAAAACAAAAGTTCAGCTTGTCACTTGTGAGTATTTACAACTGTGGGCTTATGTGCTCTCACATCATTGAGAATGTGAGTTTGTCTTGTTACTTTTTGTACCGGCCTATAATCTTTTCTAATGTAAAGTAAGTTAAGTATAAACTCGGCTCCTATCAGTTCTAAACAATTAAGACAACACATTTTCAACACTGTTGAGTTTTAATAAGTTCAAGGCGAGAAGAGAAAAAACTGGCTTGGTGAAAATGTTTACTTTAAATTTTTAATGTCGTCTAACGTCTTACGTGCACCTGTAGACAATAGGCGTGATATAGGCAGCTCAAAAACTGAGATTAAAAAAGTTCTGACAAACGTTCTGATTACTCGTAAAATTGGGCTAAACACGCAGACATAATTGCTATAGCAAACATCATGCAATACTGATTTGACTAGTTTAGAAAGAGCACACAGGGTAGATACAAGGCCATGCAGGTGTGTTAGGGAAACATGCGATACTAAATGACAATATAGCACAGCAAACAATAGGCATAGCAAACTATACAAGTAATATAACTATGCATAAATATGCTCCGTGATTTGTCAAATTAGTTGAATAAAAGAGTTAAAAATTTCGTTGAGGGATGAAATTAGCTGAATATTAATTTTAAATGGCAGAGGTGAAGCAAAATTATTAATTACTCGTATATTAGCATGCAAAAATCAGACTACTCATCGGTGCTTATCAATAATCAATCGGTGCTTATCAATAGCCAATCGATGCTTATCAATAGCCAATCGATGCTTATCAATAGCCAATCGATGCTTATCAATAGCCAATCGATGCTTATCAATAGCCAATCGATGCTTATCAATAGCCAATCGATGCTTATCAATAGCCAATCGATGCTTATCAATAGCCAATCGATGCTTATCAATAGCCAATCGATGCTTATCAATAGTCAATCGATGTTTATCAATAGTCAATCGATGCTTATCAATAGCCAATCGATGCTTATCAATAGCCAATCGATGTTTATCAATAGTCAATCGATGCTTATCAATAGCCAATCGATGCTTATCAATAGTCAATCGATGCTTATCAATAATCAATCGATGTTTATCAATAGTCAATCGAAACTTATCAATAATCAATCGATGCTTATCAGAAATCGATCAATACTAATCAATAAAAGATCAACTGACTTCCGACAAAGGACAGCGCGGCACACTCAATCAAGGAGCCACTGAGCGAATGAACCCCGCCTTGGCCAGGCAGTCCAGAGCCTCCTTGGCCAGGTCGCGGGCCGCCTTAAACGCCGGCTCATTGTCCAGCCTGCTGACGGCCATCAGCACTTCAAGCAGCGGGGAGGCGGCCACCCAGGCGGCCAGCTCCGAGTCGGTGCAGGCGCACGCATTCCGAAGGATGTACAAGCCGCGATGAGCAATTAGCGGATTAGGATGCGAGGCCAGGTAAGACATCGAGTCTGGCCAGACAGGATACGAGAGCATCCGGCCGACTACTTCCACTCTGGTGGTCAGGTGGGCCAAGGCGCCTGAGGCGGCCAGGACGAGGCGCTCGCGATCGGCCGGCGTCTCCGGCGGCTCCTCCGGCGTGGCGGGGGCGGCGGAAGCAGCTGGAGCAGCGACAGCAGCCTCGCCATCTTCTGGCTTAACCAAAGGTTCGAGTTTGTCCTCGCCGTCGCCTCCTTCGTTAATTGGGGCCAGCTTCTCTTTCTTGTCGTCGGCGGCTTCGGCAGTTGATTCGTCCGCGTCGCGCGGCGGAGCGCAGAACAGCAGCAACAGTTTGACGTCCTCGGAGGTGCCGGCAGCGGCGGCGGCGGCTATGGAATCGCCGACCTTGTCCAGCATGCAGAGGTTGCACAGGCACTCGGTGGCGGCTATACGGAGCTGCCTATGATCGTCGTACATATAGTGGCGGATGCGGCCGAGACCGATTTCGGACAGCAGGCGGGAGCGGAGGCTGTCGCCGGCGCTGGCCAGGTTGGTCAGAGCTAGCAGGGCCTCGTACACCTGTGGTGCGTTCAGGAGTGATTCTCAATGGGGTGAGAGTGATTCTCAATGGGGTGAGAGTGATTCTCAATAAGGTGAGAGTGATTCTCAATGGGTGAGAATGATTCTCAATGGAGTGAGAGTGATTCTCAATGGAGTGAGAGTGATTCTTAATGGAGTGAGAGTGATTCTCAATGGGTGAGAGTGATTCTCAATGGGTGAGAATGATTCTCAATGGAGTGAGAGTGATTCTCAATGGGGTGAGAGTGATTCTCAATGGGGTGAGAGTGATTCTCAATCTCAATGGGGTGAGAATGATTCTCAATGGAGTGAGAGTGATTCTCAATAGGGTGAGAGTGATTCTCAATGGAGCGAGAGTGATTCTCAATGGGTGAGAGTGATTCTTAATGGAGCGAGAGTGATTCTCAATGGGTGAGAGTGATTCTCAATGGGTGAGAATGATTCTCAATCTCAATGGGGTGAGAATGATTCTCAATGGAGTGAGAGTGATTCTCAATAGGGTGAGAGTGATTCTCAATGGGGTGAGAGTGATTCTCAATCTCAATGGGGTGAGAGTGATTCTCAATGGGGTGAGAGTGATTCTCAATGGGGTGAGAGTGATTCTCAATCTCAATGGGGTGAGAGTGATTCTCAATGGGGTGAGAGTGATTCTCAATGGGGTGAGAGTGATTCTCAATCTCAATGGGGTGAGAATGATTCTCAATGGAGTGAGAGTGATTCTCAATAGGGTGAGAGTGATTCTCAATGGAGCGAGAGTGATTCTCAATGGGTGAGAGTGATTCTCAATGGAGCGAGAGTGATTCTCAATGGGTGAGAGTGATTCTCAATGGAGTGAGAATGATTCTCAATGGGTGAGAATGATTCTCAATGGGTGAGAGTGATTCTCAATGGAGCGAGAGTAATTCTCAATGGGGTGAGTGATTCTCAATGGGTGAGAATGATTCTCAATGGGTGAGAGTGATTCTCAATGGGGTGAGAGTGATTCTCAATGGGGTGAGAGTGATTCTCAATAGGGTGAGAGTGATTCTCAATGGAGCGAGAGTGATTCTCAATGGGGTGAGAGTGATTCTCAATGAGGCTAAAGAGTGACTCTCGAGGAGCTAATGACTATACCAGAAAGCAGAGCTCAAAACAGCCCCAAGGTGCTCAATAATCACCTGCAGCGAGTTGGCCTCAGCGTGCAGCAGCTGATTAAGCGGCCGGACCAGCTCGGCGGCCCGCTGTCCGGGGAAGGCGGTCTCCGGGTCGAGACTGATGGCCAGCCTGGCCAGGGCTTGAGCAGCCAGCACCTGGCCGCCGTCCGTGTTTCGGCTGTTGGCCAGGGACAGCAGCGCCTTGGCCGCGCCGGCTGCCACGGCCGGGCCGCGGTGCTCCGGCATGGTGAGGGTGGCTAGAAAGACTCGGCTGAGCAGTTCGCGACAGGTGTTGGTGACCTGGATTGATTGTATAATTGGAATATAGGGATAGGGACTTTATTGTTTAACCTATTTTACTACATTTCTACTATAAGTAGAGCACTAGAATATATTAGTATTAATATATTATTATTAAAAACTCGCTACTACCAGTTGCTCGACCAAAAATCTCTTTCAAAAAGAGATTTCTCACTCTCTCACTCGGACAAAAACTCGCTACTAGTGGCTCGGACAAAAAATTGGCTACTAGTGACTCGGACAAAAACTCGCTACTAGTGGCTCGGACAAAAAACTGGCTACTAGTGGCTCGGACAAAAAACTGGCAACTAGTGACTCGGACAAAAAACTCTCTACTAGTGACTTCGGACAAAAAACTCTCTACTAGTGGCTCGGACAAAAACTGGCAACTAGTGACTCGGACAAAAACTGGCAACTAGTGACTCGGACAAAAAACTCTCTACTAGTGACTCAGACAAAACTCTATTAGTGGCTCGGACAAAAAACTGGCAACTAGTGACTCGGACAAAAAACTCTCTACTAGTGACTTCGGACAAAAAACTCTCTACTAGTGACTTCGGACAAAAAACTCTCTACTAGTGACTTCGGACAAAAAACTGGCAACTAGTGACTCGGACAAAAACTGGCAACTAGTGACTCGGACAAAAAACTCTCTACTAGTGACTCGGACAAAAACTCGCTACTAGTGGCTCGGACAAAAAACTGGCAACTAGTGACTCGGACAAAAAACTCTCTACTAGTGTCTTCGGACAAAAAACTCTCTACTAGTGACTTCGGACAAAAAACTCTCTACTAGTGACTTCGGACAAAAAACTGGCAACTAGTGACTCGGACAAAAACTGGCAACTAGTGACTCGGACAAAAAACTCTCTACTAGTGACTCAGACAAAACTCTATTAGTGGCTCGGACAAAAAACTGGCAACTAGTGACTCGGACAAAAAACTCTCTACTAGTGACTTCGGACAAAAAACTCTCTACTAGTGACTTCGGACAAAAAACTCTCTACTAGTGACTTCGGACAAAAAACTGGCAACTAGTGACTCGGACAAAAACTGGCAACTAGTGACTCGGACAAAAAACTCTCTACTAGTGACTCGGACAAAAACTCGCTACTAGTGGCTCGGACAAAAAACTGGCAACTAGTGACTCGGACAAAAAACTCTCTACTAGTGTCTTCGGACAAAAAACTCTCTACTAGTGACTTCGGACAAAAAACTCTCTACTAGTGACTTCGGACAAAAAACTGGCAACTAGTGACTCGGACAAAAACTGGCAACTAGTGACTCGGACAAAAAACTCTCTACTAGTGACTCAGACAAAACTCTATTAGTGGCTCGGACAAAAAACTGGCAACTAGTGACTCGGACAAAAAACTCTCTACTAGTGTCTTCGGACAAAAAACTCTCTACTAGTGACTTCGGACAAAAAACTCTCTACTAGTGACTTCGGACAAAAAACTGGCTACTAGTGACTTCGGACAAAAAACTCTCTACTAGTGACTTCGGACAAGAAACTCTCTACTAGTGGCTCGGACAAAAACTGGCAACTAGTGACTCGGACAAAAAACTCTCTACTAGTGACTCAGACAAAACTCTATTAGTGGCTCGGACAAAAACTGGCTACAAGGGGCTCGGACAAAAACTGATGGGGCTTGTCTTAGATATCCTATATTTGGCAACTCACCTGCATAGCCTTATCCGACACGGAGGCGAGCTGCACCAGAGCCGGCAGCATACCAGCCTTCACTAGCCGATTAATCCGACCTTCAACCCAGGCGTGCCCGTCCTTCTCGTGCTCCTCGGGCACGTGGTGCTTAGCGAATTTGGCTAGTTCAACCATCTCTGGCATGATGTCCTGCTTATCGTAGCTGTTAGTGAGGTTCACTAGCACAGCGGCGCACGGATAAACTATGGCGGGATCGCGCGAGCGCAAAGCCAGATCCGATAGGGCCTGCAGAGCTTCAGTGTGCTCGCATAGGTCCTCTTTCACCTGTTTTCAAGTTCAATCGATTAATTAAGACAGGAAAGGTCATCATTAACATAAACCCCATGATTGACACTACGAAGCAGTGATATTTTGGTACAAAAAAATGTTGCTACTACCCTACTTTGGGAGGCACTCAGCAACACTTAGCGACACCCTTAGTGACACATTAGTGACTCCCTTAGTGACACATTAGCGACACTCTTAGTGACACATTAGCGACACTCTTAGTGACACATTAGCGACACTCTTAGTGACACATTAGTGACTCCCTTAGTGACACATTAGCGATACTCTTAGTGACACATTAGCGGCACATTAGCGACACTCTTAGTGACACATTAGCGACACTCTTAGTGACACATTAGCGACACTCTTAGTGACACATTAGCGACACTCTTAGTGACACATTAGCGACACCATTAGTGACACATTAGCGACACATTAGCGACACTCTTAGTGACACATTAGCGACACTCTTAGTGACACATTAGCGACACTCTTAGTGACACATTAGCGACACATTAGCGACACTCTTAGTGACACATTAGCGACACTCTTAGTGACACATTAGCGACATCATTAGTGACACATTAGCGACATCATTAGTGACACATTAGCGACATCCTAAGTGACACATTATCGACACTTTTAGTGACACACTAGCGACATTATTAGTGACACATTAGCGACACCTTAAGTGACACATTAGCGACACTCCTAGTGACACATTAGCGACACTCGAAGTGACACATTAGCGACACTCCTAGTGACACATTAGCGACACCCTCAGTGGCACATTAAAGAAATCATTAGTGACACATTAGCGACACTCTTAGTGACACATTAGCTACACTCCGAGTGTCACATTAGCGACACTGATCTCAGTGACACATTAGCTACACTCTTGGTGACACATTAGCTACACTCTTAGTGACACATTAGCTACACTCTTGGTGACACATTAGCTACACTCTTAGTGACACATTAGCTACACTCCGAGTGTCACATTAGTGACACTGATCTCAGTGACACATTAGCGACACTGATCTCAGTGACACATTAGCGACACTGATCTCAGTGACACATTAGCGACACTGATCTCAGTGACACATTAGCGACACTGATCTCAGTGACACATTAGCGACACTGATCTCAGTGGCACATTAGCGACACTGATCTTAGTGACACATTAGCGACACTGATCTCAGTGACACATTAGCGACACTGATCTTAGTGACACATTAGCGACACTGATCTTAGTCGCACATTAGCGACACATTAGCTACACTCTTAGTGACACATTAGCGACACCTTAAATTTAGTCTCGCCTAGGGACGAGACCAGTGGAAAAAGCTAATCTCACCTCAGCGTCCAAGCACAAAAAGGCGAGCCCCTCAACAGCCCACCGACGCAGGTCCAAGTCTTTGTCCGGATTAGCCAGGAAACGTCGACAAGACTTGGCCAGCACTACATTGGATCCGTCGGCCAGGCCGCGACAGGAGCTGTCCGAGCCGCTAGCGGTGCCCAGTTTGCACAGGCCGACTAGAGCCCGGACTTTAATAGAATCTTTGCCGCTAGTGTACAGCTGCTGGAGTACAGGCATAGCTGAGCGCAGCACCGAGTCGGCTTTGGCTTTCTTGCTGATTGCCAGCACTAAAGTCTCCAGGGCGAGGCGCTGATGCAGTTCTATGCCGCTTTGAGCTAGAAGTAGGACGCCTGCGAACGATGCAGAGGTTGAGTAACCGTTTTATCAATAGAGACAGACACAAAGTCCGATGAATGCACCAATGCATTCTAAAGCCTGTAATCGCTTTAAAAAAGTGGACTTTAGCTAGATCGAAATAATTCAAGCCAGTTGAATGAGGCGATTCTCAATGGGAGTCAGAGCTGTTAAGGGATAAGAGCTAGACAGAATTAGCATCTATCCCAGAAGCCGGTAACTTAATTCTTATGGACCAGACAGAATTTAGCGTTCGAATGCGGTTTAGAGAGAAGAGAAAATAAAGAGAAAAGAGGAGAGATAAGAGACGAGAGCTGAAAAGAGAGGACTGAGGAGAGCCCAGAGGGAGAGGAGAGGGGAGATGACGGGGGAGAGGAGAGAGGAGAGGAGGGGGAGAGGAGAGGGGAGAGGAGGGGGAGGGAAGGAGAGGGAGAGGAGGGGGAGGGGACGAGAGGGGAGAGAGGAGAGGGGGAGGAGGGGGAGAGAAGGGTAGAAGGGGGGGAGAGAGGAGAACGGATAGGAGAGAGGGAGATAAGAGACGGTAGAGGAAGCGGAGACGGGGAGAGAGGAGGGAGAGGAGGGGAGAGAGAGCTGAGAAGAGACACAAACCTTGAGCAGGCCGGACAGTGACACATTAGCGTTTCAAAGGACCCGAGGAATTGAACGGATAGAGGCTTCGCGGGTTCGGATTATCCGACCCCTGATCCAGCTAATACAAGCACTCACCCTCCAGAATGCCCTCGCTGCCAATAATAGACTGCGCAATCTCGTGCGGCCCCTCCAGCAGGGCGCCAATCGCATTCAAGGCTTCAATTTTAGAATCGAAGAATTTATCGGTGAGTAGGTCCATTACAAAAGTGCAGGCTGCCTCTCGGAAAGTCTGGCGCATCTGATCCGAAGTCAGATCATCGTAGATCCTGGCCAATAGTAGAGAAGCGTGACGCCTAGTGTCCTCAGTCACTCGCAGATGCTCGTGCGAGCCTTTGTGAAAAGCGCAAGTAACGTTGAGTATAGTCTCAATTCCGCCGCAGTCTAGGAACTGTTTGTACCAGGCTAGGGATTCCTTCTTATTGATTAGCATCACCTGTAGAAGGGATAGATTAATAATTAAGACTTATTAAGATTACTTATTAATCTTAATTAAGATTATTAAGACTTAAAATCAGCATAAAAGTACGATGGTCACATTTTTTGTGACCGTCAAGAATGTGACACTGTCTGTCACACTTGTGACCGTCAAATGTGACCGTAACGGAACGGTCACTAGGTTTATGTGAGGGTGACATCAGATCAGAAGGTCAAAATGGAGTGTTACATGCGATACCGGTGTTTGAGGGTCACAGAACGGTCACAGACATGTGACCATCCCACTTTTATAGGGGTTACATATATATTTAGCCTAAAACAACATAACTAATACTAAAATTACCAGCAGCTCCAGCACAGAGTCTCTAGTAAAAGCCTGCAGTCGGTTGCTATGCGAAGCCTGTAGCAATTCTCGCAGTAGGGCGTCAATACGCTGAGCAATTTCGTCGGTTAGCAACAGCTGAGGCAGCGGCTTAGCAACCATGCCCATGGCTAGGGATTTGCGCCGATCTTCTTCCGCTTTGCTGCGTCGCTTCCTGTTTAAAAATAAAAGAAGGCATTTAAACTCATTACATTATATTAGTATAGATTGACTAATAGACTGTTTGATACAGTGCTTGCGCGATCAGATCCGAATCTCGTCAGTTTGTTTTACTGTCAGTAGTATCTATTGTTTGTCAATAAGCATCATGTGTGCACAGCTGCATTTATTAATGATACGAATGTACATTCGCCACACCACACAGACACACTATTAAATGTCACATGGCGGCACACCACACACAGACACACTATTCACTGTCACATGGCGGCACACACACACAGACACACTATTCACTGTCACATGGCGGCACACACACACAGACACACTATTCACTGTCACATGGCGCCACACCACACACAGACACACTATTCACTGTCACATGGCGGCTGCAGGCGGCACACACACACAGACACACTATTCACTGTCACATGGCGGCACACACACACAGACACACTATTCACTGTCACATGGCGGCACACCACACAGACACACTATTCACTGTCACATGGCGGCACACCACACACAGACACACTATTCACTGTCACATGGCGGCACACACACAGACACACTATTCACTGTCACATGGCGGCACACACACACAGACACACTATTCACTGTCACATGGCGGCACACACACACAGACACACTATTCACTGTCACATGCGGCACACACACACAGACACACTATTCACTGTCACATGGCGCCACACCACACACAGACACTATTCACTGTCACATGGCGCCACACCACACACAGACACACTATTCACTGTCACATGGCGCCACACCACACACAGACACACTATTCAATGTCACTTGGCGCCACACCACACACAGACACTATTCACTGTCACATGGCGGCTGCAGGCGGCACACACACAGACACACTATTCACTGTCACATGGCGCCACACCACACACAGACACACCATTCAATGTCACATGGCGCCACACCACACACAGACACACTATTCAATGTCACATGGCGCCACACCACACACAGACACACTATTCAATGTCACATGGCGCCACACCACACACAGACACACTATTCAATGTCACATGGCGGCACACACACACACACACACACACACACACACTATTCACTGTCACATGACGCCACACCACACACAGACACACTATTAAATGTCACACGGCGCCATACCCAGACACCAATAATTAGATATCTCACCTATACTCTTCAATACCAGCCATCTCCCACACCAGAGATTTGAGCAGCATCAGCAGGGAACGGGAAATAGTGTCAGACTCGGACAGCACCAGCAGCCGGTGCACGCCCTGCACAGAGATGGTGTCCAACAGTAGGCGACTCCGCTCAGCCGAGTCCTTAGTGAGATTAGACAGCAGCCGGGCGGCGGCTTCAAAGGTATTAGGCGACGAGTTGACAGATTTAGTAGCCAGTTGCAGCACTCTGGGCACCAGACCGGGCGAATCCCACAGAACTACCCGGCAGGCAGGCTGGCGGCACAGGGCGGTCATATTATTGAGGCACTGGACTCGTTTCTCTTCGTCAGTTTCAATTTCGTCGCTGCAAATTAGCGATAACATCGATCGAGTCTTGGCCTCGGTGGTGCCGACTTCTTCCCGGCGTTTCTCCAAGGCGACCTGGCGTTCCAGTTGGGAATTTATAGTTGAAACTGTGAGAAATCGGGAACTATCCAGACTAGTTTATTATTATAAGTACCTTAGTGCGTTCAAAAAGTTCTTAGACACCCCTCATATCTCTGCATCTGTTCGACCGATTTTGATGAGAATTTGTACAAACATGGGTCTATATTTGATGAATTCAGTGCTAGAGTTTCAGCTTGGTCGTATAGACAGAACGAAAGCAATCGATCATTTACTGACGAACCTACGAAATTAGCAATACGATTTTTAAACAGCATCGGATCTGGACCTCACTCTAAATGGGGGGGGGGGGGTTGTGAAATCGCAGCTTGTTTTTGGAGGAATAAAAGCTTTCGCTGAGTATTGATTAATCATTACTTTCAAGCTGCGAGGGTTTTAACATAGACAAAAAACAGATAGAACGAAGCAGTAGGCAGCATTAGACTGAGTGCGCAAAACGAACGTCAGATTGAAATGCTGAGATGCAGTACCAACCTCGGACGGTTTAAGAATGGCTAGTGCATATGGCGATAAAGTTTCGCAGCGCCTGATCGTTTTTGCTTTTGTGGACGAAGGCATGTCCGTGAACACTATCCACCAGAGATTAGTCAGCCGTTTTGGAGATGATGCATGCTGTCGAGCAACCGTCGCGAACTGGGTCCGGAAGAGAAAGGACGGCGAAACGACCGTGCAGGACAAGCCGCGCTCAGGCCGACCAGCTACTGCAGTCAACGACAGCAGTGCCATCCTGATCGAAGAGCTGGTAAGTGAAAACGGCCACATCACTATTGACGAGTTGGCCAATGCCGCCGAGATTTCGGTCTTCCAAATTCTGCACGAGCATCTTGGTCTGTCAAAGCTGGTCTCTCGATGGGTGCCAAGACTGCTAACTGCCGAGCAGAAAAATCGCCGATACGAAGACTGCTTGCAACAAAGTGCGGCAATTTCAGCTCTGGGAGACGAGTTCAAAAGCAGATTTGTAACTCAAGATGAGTCCATGTTTGGCACCGTCTGACTATGGCCTTTTTAGACACGTCAAGGCGCAGCTGAGAGGCAAGAGGTTCGCTAGCTTCCCCGAGCTGCAAACGGCTGTTGAGGGGCTCATCAGAGCGACTCCTAGAGACACGTGGTTAGGATGGATCGAAGAGCTGCCGATGCGGTATGACAAGTGCATTCAACGGAACGGTGATTACTTCGAAGATTTTCATGATTGGTGATCTGATTTTTGAAGTTTGGGAACTTGCCAACTTGAACCGTTTGGCCTTTAGCTTGTACGTTTTGTTATGTGCTTAAAATCGTATTGCTAATTTCGTAGGTTCGTCAGTAAATGATCGATTGCTTTCGTTCTGTCTATACGACCAAGCTGAAACTCTAGCACTGAATTCATCAAATATAGACCCATGTTTGTACAAATTCTCATCAAAATCGGTCGAACAGATGCAGAGATATGAGGGGTGTCTAAGAACTTTTTGAACGCACTAAGGTAGTTCAATATACAATCCGCGCAGCTCAGCGTTGGTGGAGTATGCATATCAATTATGCTAATGAATACATATCAAATAGCCTGTTAATTAGGATATCATCATTATATTTTGCGGATTCGAGAGTAAAGGAAAACGTGTTAGAACAGGACTGGCTTGAATTGCAGATAGAATGGGAGGGCGGCGGCAGTGGACCAACAACTGAGGATCTGGGAGGCTGTGGCCCAGCAACTGAGGATCTGGGAGGCTGTGGTCCAGCAACTGAGGATCTGGGAGGCTGGTCCAGCAACTGAGGATCTAGGAAGCTGTGGCCCAGCAACTGAGGATCTGGGAGGCTGTGGCCCAGCAACTGAGGATCTTGGAGGCTGGTTCAGCAACTGAGGATCTGGAAGGCTGGCCCAGCAACTGAGGATTTGGGAGGCTGGTCCAGCAACTGAGGATCTGGGAGGCTGGTCCAGCAACTGAGGATCTAGGAAGCTGTGGCCCAGCAACTGAGGATCTGGGAGGCTGGCCCAGCAACTGAGGATCTGGGAGGCTGTGGCCCAGCAACTGAGGATCTTGGAGGCTGGTTCAGCAACTGAGGATCTGGAAGGCTGGCCCAGCAACTGAGGATTTGGGAGGCTGGTCCAGCAACTGAGGATCTGGGAGGCTGGGGATCTGGGAGGCTGGTCCAGCAACTGAGGATCTGGGAGGCTGGTCCAGCAACTGAGGATCGGGTAGGACAGACCAGAAACTGGGTAGTGGTACAACAAATGAAAGAACTGTTATTAATAAGGAGCCAGAGTCACAGGAGTCAGAGGTAAAAAATAACCAAAATCAAAGCACTCACCTGCAGCCTAGCCAGCAGGGGCTGCACAGCCTTGTTGCCGGGGTCCTGCTTAAACAGCTGACTGGCATCCTTATAAGCGTCGGCCAATTTGTCCGTAGCTTCATAAGCCAACGCCCGTCTAAACAACGCCTTGGGGTCGTTCGGCCGGCGCTCCAGCACAGCGGAACAGTCGGTCAGGGCCGATTCGGGCTGGCCAAGCTTCAACGCGCACTGAGCCCGGTTGCTAAGCAGCGCAATTGACAGGTCGGCTGGCAAATCGCTGCCCGAGTCCAATGCCCGACTATAGATATCCAGAGCCGATTGATAATTGCCCCGCTGGAATTCCTCATTACCGGCGGCTTTTAGGCCGGCTGGCGATTCGTCTCGGAGATCGGCGTCGCTAGGGCTGACCATGGCTGCCAATGAGATGCCTGCTTCGGAACCTAAGGTAAACAGCAAAACTTTATTTAGTACACTATGACATCGGTTCTGTACACTTTTAAGAATAGATTTTAAACAGACTTTGCTACCCTCTCCCTGATCCTTTTGGGGGGGAAGGCACTACCCTCTCCCTGATCCTTTTGGGGGGGAAGGCACTACCCTCTCCCTGATCCTTTTGGGGGGGGGAAGGCACTACCCTCTTCCTGATCCTTTTGGGGGGAAGGCACTACCCTCTCCCTGATCCTTTTGGGGGGAAGGCACTACCCTCTCCCTGATCCTTTGGGGGGGGGGGCGCTACCCTCTCCCTGATCCTTTGGGGGGGAAGGCACTACCCTCTCCCTGATCCTTTTGGGGGGAAGGCACTACCCTCTCCCTGATCCTTTTGGGGGGAAGGCACTACCCTCTCCCTGATCCTTTTGGGGGAAGGCACTACCCTCTCCCTGATCCTTTGGGGGGGGGGCGCTACCCTCTCCCTGATCCTTTGGGGGGGGCGCTACCCTCTCCCTGATCCTTTTGGGGGGGGGGGGCGCTACCCTCTCCCTGATCCTTTGGGGGGGGAGCGCTACCCTCTCCCTGATCCTTTTGGGGGGGGGCGCTACCCTCTCCCTGATCCTTTGGCGGGGGGCGCTACCCTCTCCCTGATCCTTTGGCGGGGGGGGGGGCGCTACCCTCTCCCTGATCCTTTGGCGGGGGGGGCGCTACCCTCTCCCTGATCCTTTTGGGGGGGGGGCGCTACCCTCTCCCTGATCCTTTGGAGGGGGGGGGCGCTACCCTCTCCTGATCCTTAAAGGGGGGCTAGACCCAGTCAATGCGACACAGTTCGTATTTGATCAGCTAAAAAGCTTACCTGAAAGTTAAAAATAGCCTGCCACCTAACAGCTGTTGTTGACTACTGAAAAAAACAAAAATTAAAGACTATATTAGTGCATGATTATTTCAATTGACAAGTAATAAAAACAATACTCTAATTGTTATAAACAAAAAAATCAGAATCCGAATCGCATCAGACTACTTTTAGTAGAAATCAGCAGTATCTATTGTTTTTATAAAAAGCATCATTTTAGTTTTTCCTCCAATATTTAATACATTTTGATTGCTTATATTTTTACCTCTTTATAACGAGAGCGGACAAGGCCTGGTGTCTGAAAAGAAAGATAAGTTTGAAACCAGCTTTAGCAAATTTGCCACAACGATGCACGACCGAATTTTAGAAGTATAATAAAAATATTAAAAGTCATGTCATCAGAATCGCAGTTACATCAACTAATATCAGTAGTATCTATTGTATTCAATAAGCATCACGGAGAAGCTCTGACGATCTAGCAAAAAAGCGAAATAAAAGCAATTCAGCTTACCTTGAATTGAGTTGTTTGATACCGTTTTTTTAAATTTTATTCAAACAAATTTTCACAACACTAAAACGGTGCGTGTTTTATTTTTTAATTAGCTGAAAAGTGAGTAGAAAATGTGGTCAATCAAGTAATCAATGTTTATAGTACAGTTAATAATGCGATGAAATATACCATTAAAACCTATATATACGAATATATATTAACACGAAAAATAAGTAACGCGATATTTTAAGATTTAGTACTACCTAGTAGTATCTTAATTAACTACTAAGATATACTAAGATACTACTACTGCTACTACTACTACTGCTACTACTACTACTACTGCTACTACTACTACTGCTACTACTACTACTGCTACTACTACTACTACTACTACTACTACTACTGCTACTACTACTACTACTACTGCTACTACTACTACTACTACTACTACTGCTACTACTACTACTGCTACTACTACTACTGCTACTACTGCTACTACTACTACTACTGCTACTACTACTACTACTGCTACTACTACTACTGCTACTACTACTACTACTGCTACTACTACTACTACTGCTACTACTACTACTGCTACTACTACTACTGCTACTACTACTACTACTGCTACTACTACTGCTACTACTACTACTGCTACTACTACTACTACTGCTACTACTACTACTGCTACTACTACTACTACTACTACTACCACTACTACTACTACTACTACTGCTACTACTACTACTGCTACTACTACTACTACTGCTACTACTACTACTGCTACTACTACTACTACTGCTACTACTACTACTGCTACTACTACTACTACTGCTACTACTACTACTGCTACTACTACTACTACTACTACTGCTGCTACTACGTACTACTCAAGCCAATAGTAATGTTTATGATTAGAAAATCAATAGTATGATACAAATTATCAAGGCTAATTAATCTTACAGCAAAAATTATTTTAATATTGATTATCAACAAATGTCTAATATAAAAAAATGAATAAATCAGGCCGGTCAAAGGATAATTTACTGACAAATGCGGTTTATCAGAGCCAATTAACTAGAATTATTATTGATATATTGTCTTGAATATTTTATAATTGCCAGATATTTACAGAATTATACATGAAGTAATCGTAACATAATAGACAGTAAAGTACAAAGAATTTATATGTACCCATCTATTACAAATAAAAGTTCAACTTGAATTGATAATATTAAAGTGGCAAAACAGATCAAGCTCACTGTTAACAAGCGGAGTTGAAATTGTTAACAAACTTTACACAAGGATTGATACATCCAGATAGTAATGTTTCAATACATACATTATTCAATGCACCTTGCCTAAATTACCCAAGAGTACACCCCTAAAAGTGTCTATAACAACTCTCCCCCTGGTTAAAATAAATGTATTGTATACTCATATGCGACTACTCGTATAATTTAATGTATAATAACTCATTATTACATATATCGATCAAATGCATTGTAGCATAGTAGGAAAAACTATTTGAAAATTAAAATATATAAGCAGGACAAGTTCTTACCGATTTTAACTAGGTATCAATCAAATTAATCAGCGATCATCTAGCATCATAAATAGCATTTTTCAATTAAGTTGCATCGTATGAGCGCGTTATAGCTGAAAAAGTCACGCTTGAGGACTATGCTAGTCGATGGTAGATGATGGTCTATGGTTAGTCTATGGTCGATATCCTATAGTAGATTGTTTAGTCTATGGTCTATGTTTAGTCTACGGTAGATATCCTATAGGAGATTGTTTAGTCTATGGTCTATGTTTAGTCTACGGTAGATATCCTATAGGAGATTGTTTAGTCTATGGTCTATGTTAAGTCTATGGTCGATATTCTATGTTTAGTCGATGGTCGATAGTATAAGTTTAGTCCATGGTCGATAGTCTATGGTTAGTCTATGGTCGATAGTCTATGGTTAGTCTATGGTCGATATCATATAGTAGATTGTTTAGTTTATGGTTTATTTTTAGTCTATGGTCGATGGTCTAAGTTTAGTCTATGGTCGATGGTTTAAGTTTAGTCTATGGTCGATGGTCTAAGTTTAGTCTATGATCGATGGTCTAAGTTTAGTCTATGGTCGATGGTCTAAGTTTAGTCTATGGTCGATAGTCTATGGTTAGTCTATGGTCGATATCCTATAGTAGATAGTTTAGTCTATGGTCTATGTTTAGTGTATGGTCGCTATTCTATGTTTAGTCTATGGTCGCTATTCTATGGTTAGTCTATGGTCTATGTTTAGTCTATGGTAGCTATTCTATGTTTAGTTCTATGGTAAGTCTATGGTTGATACTCAATGTTTAACCTATGGTCAAATGAGCAGGAATTTGAATATAGAGAAACCATATACTAAATTTAGTACTAGCCAATAAATTAAAATAGTAACCTAGGATAAACCAAGGAGTTAATAGATCTAGAACCAAGGAGTCTTATATAAAGGTTAAAGAGGTCATTGAGTATTGCTAGAATAAATTTTTAGTATATAGGATGATGATTTTTATAGGTAGAGATGAACTTAAGCGGAAAATGCTATATATTATACCATTTTTGCATTCCATTTGTATAGGCAGTATATTCGGCCAGACACAAGTGAACACAATTCAGACGGCCTAACTTGAGAGAATGCAAAAAAGGTATTACAAAACAAATAGATAAATAATATAGAAAACAAACACAATCAACATTTCAAGCTGTTCCGCTTAGCGAAGCCAGCAAGAATCGGCGCACAGACAGGTCGACCCGGGCGCTGAGGGCGCCGCCACCGTGCGGCCCGGCGCAGCCTAGCAGCGGCGCCTCCCTGGCGCGCAGGCGGGCCAGCTGAGATCGGTGCGCGGCAGGCCGATCGCTGAGCAGGCCGGGATGGAGCAGCCGGCAGGACACGAGCCGGTAGAGCTGATCGCCAGCCAGCCGTTTGGAAACGCCAAGCCGGCAGAGGACAGGGCCGGGCAGGAGGTCGGCAGGTCGCTGATAGTAGTACTGATGCTGATGGTGCTGATGCTCCAGCTGGTGCTGCTGCTGATGTCCAGCGGCGGCCGCTCCGGCAGACCGGAGGACGTTCCAGTCGACGCCGAGGCTTTCAACGATGCCGCGGTGAGGCGCCGGCGGCGGGCCGAGCATGGAGGCCAGGCGGCACTCCTCCTCGGGCAGGGTAAGCTCCGTGTCGGATACGTCCTCGACATCGTCAAGATCCTGCAGTACCTCAGTCAGGATGCACGGCTCGGCTAGGCGGGCAGCTTCCGCTGCGGCTGCGGCTTTAGCGGCAGCGGCGGCGGCGGCGCCGACAGCTGCGGGACTCTCGTCGTCATTGAGACGTCGCCGGCCGGGCGGAGCGAACGGCATGTTGGCGTACTTGTAGCGGTTGCCGCGCGACTGCGACGGCAGATCGTCCTCCAGGCCGAGTACGATGTTAGTGCCGGGCGGTGGCAGCGGCCCGTTGGCTGAGGCAGCCGCAGCCGCTTCGGCTAGTTGAGCTTTCCGCTTGGCCCGACGCTCCTTGATTGCCGACGGCTGCGGCAGGTTGGCCAGCTTCCGTCTGTACAGTTCGCGGGCCAGTTCGACCTGGTCGACGGCCTGATTAGATGGCTGCTGCGGTGGCTTCTGCTGAGAGGCCTGCAATAAATCATATTGTGGCCACGCAGGGCTTGTCGTAGGATTCTCATCTATGATGGCCAACCCCAAAAGCGGAGAGTCTTCATGCGTGAAGATGAGACAGTCAGGGCAGCGCTACACCCGGTGTGAGCGTGTGCCCGCGTACGTATCCGCGTGTGTGCATTGGGAAGGGGATGTATTGGGAAGGGGATGTATTGGGAAGGGGGTTGCATTGGGAAGGGGATGTATTGGGAAGGGGATGTATTGGGAAGGGGGTTGCATCGGGAAGGGGATGTATTGGGAAGGGGGTTGCATTGGGAAGGGGATGCATTGGGAAGGGGGTTGCATTGGGAAGGGGATGCATTGGGAAGGGGGTTGCATTGGGAAGGGGGTTGCATTGGGAAGGGGATGCATTGGGAAGGGGGTTGCATTGGGAAGAGGATACATTGGGAAGGGGGTTGCGTTGGGAAGGGGGTTGCATTGGGAAGGGGTTGCATTGGGAAGGGGGTTGCATTGGGAAGGGGATGCATTGGGAAGGGGGTTGCATTGGGAAGGGGATGCATTGGGAAGGGGGTTGCATTGGGAAGGGGATACATTGGGAAGGGGGTTGCGTTGGGAAGGGGTTGCATTGGGAAGGGGGTTGCGTTGGGAAGGGGGTTGCATTGGGAAGGGGTTGCATTGGGAAGGGGGTTGCATTGGGAAGGGGGTTGCATTGGGAAGGGGGTTGCATTGGGAAGGGGGTTGCATTGGGAAGGGGGTTGCATTGGGAAGGGGGTTGCATTGGGAAGGGGGTTGCATTGGGAAGGGGGTTGCATTGGGAAGGGGGTTGCATTGGGAAGGGGTTGCATTGGGAAGGGGGTTGCATTGGGAAGGGGGTTGCATTGGGAAGGGGGTTGCATTGGGAAGGGGGTTGCATTGGGAAGGGGATGCATTGGGAAGGGGGTTGCATTGGGAAGGGGATGCATTGGGAAGGGGGTTGCATTGGGAAGGGGGTTGCATTGGGAAGGGGATGCATTGGGAAGGGGGTTGCATTGGGAAGGGGATACATTGGGAAGGGGGTTGCGTTGGGAAGGGGGTTGCATTGGGAAGGGGGTTGCGTTGGGAAGGGGGTTGCATTGGGAAGGGGTTGCATTGGGAAGGGGGTTGCATTGGGAAGGGGATGCATTGGGAAGGGGGTTGCATTGGGAAGGGGATACATTGGGAAGGGGGTTGCGTTGGGAAGGGGGTTGCATTGGGAAGGGGGTTGCGTTGGGAAGGGGGTTGCATTGGGAAGGGGTTGCATTGGGAAGGGGTTGCATTGGGAAGGGGGTTGCATTGGGAAGGGGGTTGCATTGGGAAGGGGGTTGCATTGGGAAGGGGGTTGCATTGGGAAGGGGGTTGCATTGGGAAGGGGATGCATTGGGAAGGGGGTTGCATTGGGAAGGGGGTTGCATTGGGAAGGGGATGCATTGGAAGCCATTAACATTTCAATAATTATAGACCTTTTAGCACACTATAACATAGGATAACATCAATTTGAATTTTCTACTAAGTAGAGAACTTGTACTTTGACTTGTAGTATGTACACCTATAAATTATACACAAACTGACCTGCTGGCTAGCAACCGGGGATTTCGATCTGGACTTAGCCGATGCCGAGCCGGACGCTGAGGAGGCTGAAGCCGACGATGAAGAGGACCGAGACCGAGCAGACGAATGCTTGCTAGCCCGATCCGATTGGGACCGACTGCGCCGCTTATTAAGGCCAACGCTAGCGGCGGCGGCGGCGGCAGAGCCGCGATTCCCCGAGTTACGCTTATCCCGCCGGCCAATAGAAGACTGTTGCTGCTGCTGCCGTTTAGCAGCCGGCTGCACGCGCTGACTGGTATTTAAGGCTGTGAATTTCCTGACCCGCTGTTGGGGCTTTTGCGAACTCCACCGGTCAACAGCATTGTCGGTTGAAGCGTCGATAGACAAAGATCGACGCTGTTGTTTCTTGTCGTCTCTGTCGTTCTCCTTGTCCTTTGGCTTGTCGTTTGTTGCTTCTTTATCATCAGAAGCGGCGTCTCTATCCAACTCTTGTTTGGGCCGTTTAGCACTGGTAGGCCCGCCATTATTAGCTGACCGAGAGCCTAGCCGATCGAATACGCTTGGCCGGCCGTCTTTACTAGCGTCCTTGTTGCCATGTGCCTTCTCCGAGTCTTTGTGCTTGTCAGCTTTCTGCCGATCCACTAGCTGGTCCCGATCTTTGTCCCGGCGTGCGGAGGGACTCAACTTGTCCCGTTTCCGATTCTTGTCAGACATGAATGCATTTGTTAATTCATAAGAGTTTACATTTGAAACTGCTTACTTAGGAAGCATGTCACCCACAATGTCACTCGGACAATGTTACCTGAATGTCACTTGGGAGGAATCTGTCACCCTCAATGTCACCCGGGGGAATCTGTCACCCACAATGTCACACGGGGGAATCTGTCACCCACAATGTCACACGGGGGAATCTGTCACCCACAATGTCACCCGGGGAAATCTGTCACCCTCAGGGTATCCTGGGTATCTATATAATACCGCAAAACATTATAATCTACACTAAATGATGTTAACCAGCACGCTATAAAAGACCGACAATCTCAGAGTTGGTGGAGTTTGTGTATCATCAGGCGGCAACGCAATGCCTGAAAAGCATTAACAAAATTGCCAAAAATCAACTAGCCTGACAACTAGCTTGTCATCATATCTCGGTCTAATGCTACAAAAACTGTTAGCAGAGAAGAAATAACAAAAAAGTACATCAGCGACATGTAAATGATGCATAATTGGAACACAAATTACTGACACAATATATTAAACAAACAATGTGGTATACTTACAACTTTACATTTGTAATAACATTAACAACAATTATTAGAATGGGCTGCATAAATAGAAGGATAAGAAGCTGAAAAGTTATGAATTTGTTAAGACTTTCTTATTAATTTGTCTAAATTTGAAGGCCGGTAGTTCAAAATAGTTGATTCTTGCTACCGATGGTAATAAACTAGAGACGAATTTACAAAGCCTTCAAAAAGTATCTATACACAAACATACGCTAGCAATAGCATTAGTGATGAATAAGCAATCTGAAAGGCTGATTTAATCACTCGTTCAGTTCAAGCGGCATAGGCTGGCCTTCCAGCTCCAAATCGCGGAACTTTTCCGTATCGTAGAATCTGCAGGTAACTGTCCGGCCGCCAAAGAATCTACCATTGAGCTCGTTCATAGCTTTAATTGCCGAGTCCATGCGTTCGAATTCGACAAATATTCGTACAGCCTCCTCTGGTGGAATATTCGGTCGCTGAAATTCGAATATGGTGACTAAGACTACGGGGCCGTACTTCTGGCATTCGTCTTTGATTTCGTCCTCTAGTTCGTCGTCGACTTCGCCAGGCCCGACCATGTTAGTGAGCATGATCACCTGCGCGAGGGTTAATTGGGGCAGGTGGGGGGCGCTGCTTCATTTGTGATATTATCAACAGAAACGTGTACTTTTAAGTCACAGTAAGTAGACAGATAAGCGATCAGAGTTGGTGGAAAGCATATCAATGAACCGGCTTAAAAATATTGCCCGGATTCAAATAGCCTGTTAAATTTGTTCCATCATGTCATGTGAGAGGACAAGTTTTACGGGACTTGACACCGGATTAGAAGGAGCAATTAGAGATTAGCTAGAGAGCGGATTAGAAGAAACTTACAGAGCGGATTAGAAGTGGCAATTAGAGAGATTAACTACAGAGCGGTTTAGGAGTGGCAATAAGAGAGATTAACTACAGAGCGGATTAGAATTGGCAATTAGAGATTAACTACAGAGCGGATTAGAAGTGGCAATTAGAGATTAGCTAGAGAGCGGATTAGAAGTGGCAATTAGAGATTAACTACAGAGCGGATTAGAAGTGGCAATTAGAGATTAACTACAGAGCGGATTAGAATTGGCAATTAGAGATTAACTACAGAGCGGATTAGAAGTGGCAATTAGAGATTAACTACAGAGCGGATTAGAAGTGGCAATTAGAGAGAATAACTACAGAGCGGATTAGAAGTGGCAATTAGAGAGAATAACTACAGAGCGGATTAGAAGTGGCAATTAGAGATTAACTACAGAGCGGATTAGAATTGGCAATTAGAGATTAACTACAGAGCGGATTAGAAGTGGCAATTAGAGATTAACTACAGAGCGGATTAGAAGTGGCAATTAGAGATTAGCTAGAGAGCGGATTAGAAGTGGCAATTAGAGAATAACTACAGAGCGGATTAGAAGTGGCAATTAGAGAGATTAACTACAGAGCGGATTAGAATTGGCAATTAGAGATTAACTACAGAGCGGATTAGAAGTGGCAATTAGAGATTAGCTAGAGAGCGGATTAGAAGTGGCAATTAGAGATTAACTACAGAGCGGATTAGAAGTGGCAATTAGAGATTAACTACAGAGCGGATTAGAAGTGGCAATTAGAGAGAATAACTACAGAGCGGATTAGAAGTGGCAATTAGAGAGAATAACTACAGAGCGGATTAGAAGTGGCAATTAGAGATTAACTACAGAGCGGATTAGAATTGGCAATTAGAGATTAACTACAGAGCGGATTAGAAGTGGCAATTAGAGATTAACTACAGAGCGGATTAGAAGTGGCAATTAGAGATTAACTACAGAGCGGATTAGAAGTGGCAATTAGAGAGATTAACTACAGAGCGGATTAGAAGTGGCAATTAGAGATTAACTACAGAGCGGATTAGAAGTGGCAATTAGAGAGATTAACTACAGAGCGGATTAGAATTGGCAATTAGAGATTAACTACAGAGCGGATTAGAAGTGGCAATTAGAGAGATTAACTAGACAGCAAATTAGAATTATTAAAATAGGCAAAGTTTCTGTGCAAAGTCTCAATGCGCTGCTTCAGCTTTATGATGGAGGGACTCGGGAGAGCAATAGATTAGGACAATAAAATCCAGCAGGCAGTCACTCACCAATGAGGGATTCTTATACCGATCCAATTCGCTAACAATTTTGCCGCCCCGCTTGCTAGTTTTCTCAACGGACAGAGCCGAGGCCATGCCCTGGCCTTCGCGACCGAGACCCTGGCCGTGTCTATAGCCCATTTTGGCCATCATTTTGGCCGCCGCGCTGCTGACATTGTGCTTCTCGGCTAAGCTCTGCTTTCCAAATGGCGGATACTGGGCAGATGAGGAGGATTGATCAACTGGCGGCGGCTTTGAGTCCTGCTCAACTAGCGAACTTGGCGGCGCTATGTAGGCTCCTCGACCCATTTGGCGCTTTTTGTCTTCCTCTTCGTCAGTGTCCGAGCCGGACCGATCAAAACTGCCGTCCGAATCGTGACCAGACTGTCTCTGTGGCTGCTGCTGCTGTTGTTGTTGCTGCTGCTGTTGTTGCTGCTGCTTTTGCTGCTTCTGCTTGATCTGTTTCTCATTGTCAGCTAATTCTTGCATCTTTCTTTTAGCCCGAATCATGCCAATAACTTCGTCGTATTCGTTCGGATAAAATGGATTATAATCGTCGTCTGGGCCGAGCGACAGAGTGGGATCGTTGGCTATTGATTTGGCTACGCCGGCAACCGGTTCGGCTCGTTCCATTCGGCCAGTGCGCTGGTTGAATCTGGGACCAATGCGGTTGCGTGTGTGTGGCCGGGTGCGTTGTACACAAGTGTGTCTTTGTTTGCGCTTTAGCTCTTTGTGCGAGACTAACTAGCATTCACACACTTTTATACTAGAGAACTAGGGGCAGCTATTTGAGGACTGGGGTAGCTATTTGAGGACTGGAATGGCTATTTGAGGACTGGGGTAGCTATTTGAGGACTGGAATGGCTATTTGAGGACTGGGTGGCTATTTGAGGACTGGGGTGGCTATTTGAGGACTGGGGTGGCTATTTGAGGACTGGGCGGCTATTTGAGGACTGGGGGCGGCTATTTGAGGACTGGGAATGGCTATTTGAGGATTGGGAATGGCTATTTGAGGACTGGGAATGGCTATTTGAGGATTGGGAATGGCTATTTGAGGACTGAAGTGGCTATTTGAGGACTGGGAATGGCTATTTGAGGACTGGGGCGGCTATTTGAGGACTGGGATGGCTATTTGAGGACTGGGATGGCTGTTGGACTGGGTGGCTATTTGAGGATTGTGGCAGCTATTTGAGAACTCGGAACGGCTGACTGCGAGGCCATCTGAGGACTGAGAACGGCTATTTGAGGACTCCTACAATCCCGCAAACATGCCATCCCGAACCTGTACTCTCCGCCGCCAACGCCGGAGCCCAGATTGCCAACAATGACACCATGGCGGGAGTCCCGCTGCTTGCCGCGCAGATTCAGCACCGGCGCCAGAGTCGGGCCAGATGATGCTGAGCCGCTGCCACCCGACGCAGCCTGCTGTTGTTGCTGCTGTTGTAAACGTTTCTGCTGTTGCAAAAGCAAAGTCTTCTGCATAGGAAGACTCCAACCGGATGCAGCGCTGCCGCCCCCGACGCCGCCGGAATTGGCTCCGGGTGTGACATCGAGATCGTCGTATAGCGACATTCAGTAGCGAAATCTGCTGAGCAGGAATGTGCGCACGCGGGCCATTAATTTCACTGCCTGATTTTAATGTAAAATTTCTTATTAGAAATCTGAGATGCTACAAGCGGTAAGAGATGTTGTTTTAACTGTTGTAAGAGGCGCTGTTATGGCGCAATGTCGTGGCAATTAACAGTTATAACACTGTTATGGAGCACTGTCATGGAGCACTTATGTGACACTGTTATGGAGCACTGTCATGGAGCACTTATGTGACACTGTTATGGGGCTTTGTTAAGGGACACTGTTGTGCGACACTGTTATGGGACACTGTTGTGAGACACTTATGTGACACTGTTATGGGACACTGTTGTGAGACACTTATGTGACACTGTTATGGGGCTTTGTTATGGGGCTTTGTTATGGGACACTGTTGTGCGACACTGTTATGGGACACTTATGTGACACTGTTATGGGACACTTATGTGACACTGTTATGGGACACTGTTGTGAGACACTTATGTGACACTGTTATGGGACACTTATGTGACACTGTTATGGGACACTGTTGTGAGACACTTATGTGACACTGTTATGGGACACTGTTGTGAGACACTTATGTGACACTGTTATGGGACACTGTTGTGAGACACTTATGTGACACTGTTATGGGACACTGTTATGAGACACTTATGTGACACTGTTATGGGACACTGTTGTGAGACACTTATGTGACACTGTTATGGGACACTGTTATGAGACACTTATGTGACACTGTTATGGGGCTTTGTTATGGGACACTGTTATGGGGCTTTGTTATGTGACACTGTTATGGGGCTTTGTTATGGGGCACTGTTGTGCGACACTGTTATGCGACACTTATGTGACACTGTTATGGGACACTGTTATGAGACACTGTTATGAGACACTTATGTGACACTGTTATGGGGCTTTGTTATGTGACACTGTTATGGGGCTTTGTTATGGGGCTTTGTTATGGGGCACTGTTGTGCGACACTGTTATGGGACACTGTTATGGGACACTGTTAAGGGGCACTTTTATATGGGATGCTATTTGCTATATGTTACGGGACGCTACTTTAATACTGTAAATAGGTATAGTAACTATCTCTATGTGTTAAATTGAGGGCCTATTATGGTGCAGTTTCAGAGGATAAATTCAGAGGATAAAAATGCGTACGCATAAAAATGAAAGAAAGAAGACAAGAATACAACAACAATAATTATCCAAGATCGGCGAAACGCACACTTTAAGCTAAATTTGTTTTAATTTATTTTTTTTCAATTTTTAAAACAAATTTAACCAAATCGATCTACTGCTGCTGCTGCTGCAATATTCAGTCCTTCAATTTTTATTATTACTCATTTTAACCCTATTTAACCCTATTTATTTATGAAGCGGCCACAGAGTTAGTCAAGCCTTTAGTTCAATTCGCGGATGATGTCGGAATCTCCGGGATCCAGAATGGCCATAGTGCAGATCTTGAAGTGCTTACCGCAGGCCGTGCCCAATTCAATGTTGGAGCCAGTATAGTGATGGACACCGGCCTTGGCCAGCATTGAGTAGTACTCAATAAGGCTCTTGCGCAGCGCCGGGGTGTTATTGGCCAAGATTACCAGCTTAGCCTTGCCCTGGCGCAGGCATTTGATGGTCTGATTGAGACCGAGGACAACTTTGCCGCTCTTCATCACCAAAGCCAATCGGGCGTTGATGTTCTCCTGCGCCTTCTTGCTGGCTCTTTTGGCTGCGCTCATTTTATTTTAGAGGGTGCTTGCGATTCGCATGCATTTAACAATTAATTACTGTGCGTATAAGCCAACTGTGCTACTAGCAGTAGACTACTGAAGCTTTTTACAAACATTTTTAAAGAAACTGTTAAAAGTGACTTTTACTTAGTAGAGTTACAATAAGGTATAAAACTATTTAACCAGATATATAAAACTTTTTACTATTTAATTGGGAGCTTCAGGATAAATAGTAGTAGTAGTAGTAAAATAGTAGTAGCATTACCTTAATAATTTCTATTCACCATAATAATAGAAATTATAATAATTGACTACACCTGCCCCGATTGCACCAGATGTGCAAGCAGTGCAACCCACAGCTCAGCCGCAGCTATTGCGCGAAGGCTGCGTACGGCTGTTCAGTCCAAGGACTGGGGGGGGGGGGTCGCCACACACACCCTCAATTATCCTAGCTAATGCTGGCACCCATTTTACAGCTGGGTGAACTGAAGCAATGCAGAGTTAAGTGATTTACTCAAGTGACTTGCTTAAGGACACAAGTTGTTCCAGTGGGATCGGGAATCGAACCCCCGACCTTCTACTCGCGATTCTGATGCTCTAACCACTAGGCTACAACCCCTAGTACTAGGCTACAACCCCTAGTACTGGGCAACAACCCCTAGTACTAGGCTACAACCCCTAGTACTAGGCTACAACCCCTAGTACTAGGCTACAACTCCTAGTACTAGGCTACAATCCCAAGTACTAGGCTACAACCCCAAGTACTAGGCTACAACCTTTAGTACTAGGCTACAATCCCAAGTACTAGGCTACAACCCCAAGTACTAGGCTACAACCCCAAGTACTAGGCTACAACCCCTAGTACTAGGCTACAACTCCTAGTACTAGGCTACAATCCCAAGTACTAGGCTACAACCCCAAGTACTAGGCTACAACCTTTAGTACTAGGCTACAATCCCAAGTACTAGGCTACAACCCCAAGTACTAGGCTACAACCCCAAGTACTAGGCTACAACCCCTAGTACTAGGCTACAACCCCAAGTACTAGGCTGCAACCCTAAGTACTAGGCTACAACCCCAAGTACTAGGCTACAACCCCAAGTACTAGGCTACAACCCCAAGTACTAGGCTACAACCCCAAGTACTAGGCTACAACCCCAAGTACTAGGCTACAACCCCTAGTACTAGGCTACAACCCCAAGTACTAGGCTACAACCCCAAGTACTAGGCTACAACCCCAAGTACTAGGCTACAACCCCAAGTACTAGGCTACAACCCCAAGTACTAGGCTACAACCCCAAGTACTAGGCTACAACCCCAAGTACTAGGCTACAACCCCAAGTACTAGGCTACAACCCCAAGTACTAGGCTACAACCCCAAGTACTAGGCTACAACCCCAAGTACTAGGCTACAACCCCAAGTACTAGGCTACAACCCCAAGTACTAGGCTACAACCCCAAGTACTAGGCTACAACCCCAAGTACTAGGCTACAACCCCAAGTACTAGGCTACAACCCCAAGTACTAGGCTACAACCCCAAGTACTAGGCTACAACCCCAAGTACTAGGCTACAACCCCAAGTACTAGGCTACAACCCCAAGTACTAGGCTACAACCCCAAGCACTAGGCTACAACCCGTACAATCACTATATAAGTTTTATTCCTTCAAGAATTGAACTACATACTTACATGTCTGTAAAAGCATAGGAAAGAAAATCAAGTCCAAGTCAATGCCCCTATTAGAAAGGAAAAGTGTATAGTTATAAGAGCGGTAATTTTGCCGGGCACAGTAGTTCTCATAATGCGCACGCATACAAAACAAGTGGCTTTAACCGAACAACATTACGGCAGGCGAGTGTGTCGCATTCTGATAAACATACATTCATATCAGATATAATAGTACGCAGCTAATTATAAATAGTGAACAGGGTCAAACAGATCTCAACATTTGCTATTACATATTATTAAATAAAGAAGTAAATAATTAAGTAATATGCAACTGACAGAAGGCGGCGGAAGGGAAGAGAGGAGTGGACACGGGTGGCATTTCAGCTAACACAAACACAATTCTAAAGCTGCTGAGGGCGGCGGCGGGGTTGACAAAGCAATAACGGGCACACCAAGACGAACCCGGAGAGGCTTGGCAATCGATTTTTTCAAATGTACTTAAGAGAAGCAGACAAAAGAAATGGTGTTATTTAATTTTAAAGACAATCCGCAGATTAGGAGCCAGTTAAATATTCTATAAAAAAGACCAACTGAAACTAGCATGCACACACGGTTCAGAAACTGAGAAAAAAGACAAACAAATTAAAACAAATTGGAGTCTCACTAACTATTTAACAGCGAAGTAGAGACCAGAGCGTAAAGCAGAGTATACTACTCACAACTTATTAGTGCCCCAGTAGTAGTAGCAGTAGTACATGATAAACGAAAAACAGTTGGCAAAAATTAATCGAAAATAGCGTGTAGGGAGAAGTCAGTATTGAAATTGGAACCAGCACAGCAACGATTTTGAGTAAATTCTCAGCGTGCTCACGATAATTATTATCAATATGCTGAACCAAAGTTCAACTACAGGGAGAATAGTTAAGAAGCGGTATAGTTTAAAACGAAAAAATACCAATGGCAAAGAATTCCCCACATAGCAAATCAAACAGGGCCGAACATGGAATCCATCATAATCCAATTACATATTTTTATCATTAATTTAACCTAAAAAAGCAACAAAGAAGACAGATGAAAACAATTAAGATTTGCTGTCATACTACTGACAGGAAATAGATACTACTGAGCTACAACTGAACAGATAAGGGGGATAATTCTACAAAAGCGATAAGGTAATATAATAGTGACACGCGTAAAAAAGCCCCACTCGCAAGCGGTTAGAGAGTAATTTAACTTGATTGAAAGCGGATTAACTGGATAATGAATGACGGCGTAGAGATAAAAAAGATCGGAGTGAGTGAACGCCTATTTCTTTTTAAATTAGTGGGAAATTTTTTCTAATGAAAGATATTTTGCAGTTCCGTTAATTAGGGTGCATCTAAGGTAAGAATAACGCAATAGCTTTGAAGGTCGATTTTAATCAGCTATATAAATTGATTAGCAGGTATGTTTTAAAAGTTATACTGAATGCTTCATCGAGTTTCTTATATAATAAATATATTCAATCTATACTACTGTTGTGGGTGAAAATGATAAGTAGGCAAAAAGAATTTCTTAGAAAAGTCAGAATTTGAAATATTTTCAGTAAAAAAATATTAACAAAATTCATCACTTGCCTACTTAGATCACCGAAAAAGTAGGCTATATCGAACATATTTTAATTTAGACGAACTTAAAAAATCCCCATTCTTTTCTAGCTCAAAGGTGCAACTGCTCATTATCGTGCGTCATTACTCGTCGCCATTGTTACTAGTCTCGCCGTTTAGCACTTGCGATTGAATTTTGACAACGGCAGCGGCGGCCGCTGCGGCATCAGTTGGAGAGAAGAATTCCCTAGCATAGGGGAATAAATCGTGCAATTGCGTGCGCAGCCGATTCAAATTGTCGGCATCAATTGTGCCAAATAGATCGCCAGACCGGAGCTCAATGTAGGCATTGGAGCAGGCTTCCAGTTGGCGCTCAATACCGGCTGCTGAGCCGGCGGACAGGGCGGCGGTCAGGGCGGCTAAGCAGGCCGACTGGCTGCTGGGGCCTTCCAGCTCGTATTTTAGACGGAGGCCTGGCGTTGAAAATAGAAATTTGAATTTTTACAAAAGTACTTAATGCACGATTTATCCTACGCGGCGCTCTGATGTGCCAGCGGCCCAGGCTTGATTCCTAGTGCAGTTACATTAATTTAGGGTTAAATTGGAATCTCGGCTTCGCTCTGCTCTAACGATAAATAAAGTTAGGGCAGACGTACACTCCTGAGTATGTGCCTGTGCGTATGATTGCATAGGTATTAGGGGAGCCTGCTCACGGAATTCAGCGGAAGGGGCCGAAATACCTCTAAACGGTTGTGTGACAATGTCGCTTAAAGTGCGCCAGGGTTTGGGGGATTTTGGGAAATGATTCAATTCTAAATCTGTTATTTTATTAGTTACTTTGTTAATCCCTATCCATACCAAAAGCCGCTCATGCATTTAGGCTTACCCCAGCAGGTGTTCACAAAATCGCCGGCACTCTTAGCGAGGAAGGCGTCATTAAAAGCTTTTGGCGCAACGCTGGCGCTGCCAAACAGGCTGGGCAGGTGTTGCACAATCAGAGCTCGAACTGGCGGCTCCATAGCGGCCATGGCGCCCTGCTGATCGGCTGTCATAGCCAGGAAGCGAACTAAACAAGCGTGCAGCCAAGGATGGCTAGCATCGATTGACTTGGCTTTCAATAGGCAGCGCAGCATCAGCAGCGGACGTTGCCTCGCCCGATAGACATCGAAGCCGAGGCATTGAGCTTCCACACTGTCCGGGCACAGATTGAGCAGCGGGCGAAGAAAGGTCACGGCCTGATCTAACGGCTTATCAGTGCGGGCCAGCTTCTCAGGGTCGAGAGCCTCCTCTTTGAATGCGTTTGCGTCCGAATCGGCGTCGTGCTCTTTGTTATGCGCCTTTCTAGCCGCTAGACGGGCCGCTTGCTCTTGTTCGGCTTTTTGGCGCTCCTGGCCAAATTATTGAATAGTCATTTTTTAGGCGTTTCATTATGCTATTTAATATATGAATAAATCTTTAAGCTAGTGCATTTAGTTTAATAATAAAGTGCATGCGACTACTCTTAGACAGTAGTAGAATTTGCATATGTAAAGATAATTTTTTTAATACTTTACTATTTATATCTGTTCTTGAGTAGTGCACTAGTGAATTTTTCAAAAGAGCAATCTTGAATATTTAAAAACTCGGTGATACCAATTATGTAATAGTTCATACCTGTTCGGCCCTTTTCTGAGCTTTTCTCTGTTTGCTTCTCAGCTTTTTGGCTTCCCCAGCGGATAAGCCGTCATTTTTTCCAACAGAGTCGTCAGCCAGAGCGTCCAAAGGCCGCCTATGCAGCATGAGATAGGTGTCAATAGCCAGTCGGGCCGCAGTAAAATAATATGGATGCGCTTTGAGCTTGTCTTCTAGCCTCAGCATGGACACGTACGCTCTTAGTGTCATCTTGCGCAAGCAATATGAATGGAAATCGAATTGGTCCTCGACCATTTCGTTGAAATGGCGTTCAACTTCGTGGCACTTTTTTAGGGCCTGGCCGTACTGGCCCAGGCGTTTGTAGGAAGCGGCGCATTCGGTCAGGTACCACATGCACTGCATGTCGGCCAGGTGCTCACCGGCGATTGTGCCCTCCTACAAAAAAACAAAACGTACACAATGTAATTTTATGCTTTAGAAAGTTTTCGACGATACATATCGGCTACGCAAATTTAAAACATGGCTTTAGTTTATATTTTCACTCGTATTATTGAGTACTGTGCGTTAAAAATATTCAGAACACTGAAAAAATTGCGCTACCAAAATCGCAAAAACTCGGGGCCAAGCCGGGATTCGAACCCGGGACCTCTCGCACCCGAAGCGAGAATCATACCCCTAGACCACTTGGCCGGCTGATCCGAAGGTGGCGAGACTGGCAAGATAAACTGAGAGGCAGATTCGCAGGTTAAGCTGTGATAAACTTATTGTTAACGTGACCTAAGCTAACCTGTAACCAGCTTACGTAGGTAACCGATTGCATAAATTAAAAACATATTTAGAATACAAGTTAAATACACAACTTAGCTTTTGAAAAGAACCGTATATTGGCGTAAGCATAGACATCTAAGACAGCAAAACAATAAATCTGTTGTTTTTTGCATATGAATCAAATCATTATCTTAAATTTGTATTGAATAATAATCACAATTTACTTGAAAACTACTGAAAGTAGCTTTATTATTCAAAAAGTAAATTTCACTACAAAAGTCACTATTGGTTATTATAGAGATAGATAGATAGATTGATAGATAGATAGATAGATAGATAGTCAGATAGATTAAGATTATTACTCACCCGAGTAAACCGACCAAGAAACTGTTCAGCCTCCTCCATCCTGCCAGCCTGTATCAGGTAGCGAGCGCAGACAGAATTGACGTATCGATCGGCCGTGTCTAAACTTTGCGCCTCTTTTAAATATTCGCAAGCTGACACAATATCGCCGGCGTCTTTGTAGATTTGGCCTTTGAGAGAGTAGAGCTCGGTGAGGGTTGGGGTGTGCTCAATAGCCAGATCGATCACGCGCAGGGCCTCGGCCGGCCGGCCCAGCTTGCTATAGTGCTGGGCCAAGTAGTACCAGACCCACACCAAGGTGGAAGGCGGCTCGGCGCTAGAGGCCGGATCCGATTCGCCGAATCTGCCGCAGTCAGCTAGACTGGACCGATAGCCTTCAACCAATCGGAGCGCGACATCGGCTTTGCCAGGCTGGTCGTACAGGCCTTCAACCAATCGGAACAGTTGCGGCACGCCTTTGTGAAACGACTGCCTAAGATAGTTGTCAAGCTCTTTAACGAATTCGTCGCCGGTTAGAAAATCCAATGGCAACCGTCTGGGCATGGCGGCGCGCGGATGCGTCTTGCGCAGGTCAGCGTAGATAGCCATCCGTTCGACTGGTCCGCTTGGCTTGAGCAGCTCCTCTAGCTGAGCATAGTAGGCTCGATTCTCCGGATTAACGCTAATTAATTCTCTCATGACGGTCTCAGACTCGGACAGGCGGCCGAGCTCCGAACAGAGGCGGGCGCGCACCTCTTTGGTGTAGGTTCGATCCATTATGTTAGCGTCGTGCTCGTTAAGAAAGTCGAGCGCAGCTTGCTGTTGGCCAGCTTCCAGCATCACGGATACCATGTACAGTAGCAGCTCAGAGTGCTCATAATCGTACTGGCTAGATGGTTTCTGAGTCTTGCAATATTCCTTCAGTATAGCCAAAGTGCCATCGTAGTCGCCTAGCAAATGAAAGCTCATTGCGTATCCAATCCAAGATGCTTTCTGTTGCGGTCTCAGCAGCAACAGTTGATAGCGGGTATCCCTATAGCCATCTAGAATGCGCATTTGCACCTGCAGCAGAGACAAATCGCGCAATATTTGCATATTGTCCGATTCAAATCGTAGAGCGCATTTGTAAGCTTTCATAGCTTCGTCGTATTTGCGTTCGGCTCGTTGCAACAAGCCAAATACGTGCCAACCTGATTGATAAGCAAATAAGAATGGAGCATTTAAGCTACTGTTAGTAGCAAGCTTGGAATTAATTTAATAAAAATAAAATTAAACATAAATTTTTCAGTACTTACAAATACAACTCTTTAGATTGTTTTTTAGGCCGCGCTTGACCAGTTCCCATGCCTCATCTTTCTTACCCATGTAGCTGAGTATGAGGCCTTTCATTGCCAAAGTTTCTGCAGGTTAAATAATTATAATTGACAATTAATTACACAATTGCATATTGCCAATAATTCCATATTTCTCCTTGTAAAACAAAACTTACCACCATGTTCACTAAATTTTGGATTGGACAGGATCTGTTTGGCAAATTTGAGTCCATTTTTGTATTGCTTCTGTTCGTAGCATTTCTACAATGAAGGAATTAAGATGAAGTGTTATTATAGTAAGGTTGTTTAAACTGTTTTTGCTTAAGATAGATTCTTATATTGGTGTTATATTAAGGTATTCACTTTGTATCGAATTTCTTGACTAATAAGCCTTTCTTATCTCAGCTGATATTGTTGTTAATAACTATAATATGCTATTCACAAAAAAATTAAATGTATGCTAAATATTGTTTCAAATAATTTGATAAATGAAACATACTATTTGTTTTAAAAATGCTATATACGAGCTAATATATACCAATTGTTAATGAATCAAGTGTATGCAATATTTGTTTACCTACTAGAATGTGTATTTGTACTTTTCTGTGCCTTTCCTGCATATTTTATCTGTCCTTGCTGATTAGACTTGCACTGCTAAAGGACAAAACTATTAAGTTTATCAAGGTCCATATGATAAATATAGAACAATATGCAATCTACAATCTATTATTCTTTGTGGTGCTATTGAAAGCCACATAAAAAGCATATTTGTTGCATGCTATGCCTTTTTGAGTTATTTAAGTGTTTTCAAGCTGTGTAATTATAGTACCATTTGAAAACAGGATTATACTAATGCAATTTGAAACCTATGCAATTTTCTGAATGTTTTTGAGAGATAGTAATAATCTTTTTTCAATCATGGTTTTGATGCTTTTTAATAATTTTGCTTTATACCTACTTTGACCACCCTGTCCCTTGGGCTAGATCAGCTAAATGTTGCACCAATATAACCAGGATGCTAGATAGCAATTGTCAAAAATTCAAAACTAAATGAAATACAAACATTTTTATTCAACTTTTATCACTTATATTTCTAAGCCTTTTGACCCATAGAAGTGCAAATTTTTAAATACCAATAATTATACAACTATAAACTATTAAACCTGCAACTGCAAAATTTAACCTACTACATTCTAACCCTTAGAACTATTTTTGCATATATATATTCTTAAATCTGAAGTCATACTAAAACAAATACCTATTAATAGTTAGGATGGAAGCAAATAGAAATGAGGGTAAATTAGTGTCAAACCAAGATTTTAAAAAGCATTGATCTCATTAGCTGGGATGCCATGCCATATAGATTTATAGATTGAGAGGTGATGTCTGTCTGATGTCTGAGAGACAAAGAAAAACTCTAGCCTTTGCCTCTTTCTATCTGGTCTATGGAACTTTTCTTCTTGTTTTGTCTTTTTCTTCTTACTCTTATCTCATTTCTTATCTTTTTTCTATTAAAAATATTTCATTGAAAAAATAGACACTTAAGTTAAATGCTAAGTTTAGATCAAAAGTTAAGAAAAAAGAAAAAAAAATTAGCAAAAAAATTATAGCAAAAATTTTATATTAAATATATTATATTTAACAGGGTTCCATTTGCATATGCTAAAAGTATAAAATGTTCCTTTCTTGGCTAAAAAGGCTTTGCACAGGGGTGCATTAAGATTCTAGCTATGGTCTATAGTCAGCCCAGCTGACCATGTCAGCAAGAATGGAGCTTTTGTATTTGTAGCTCCAGCACAAAAAGGTTAAATTGTAGTAAAACATATAGTTACATAAGTATAAGTACATATAAGTATATACAACTACATATAAGTATATACAATTATATATATATAAGTACATAAGTTATTAAGTTTTAGGCAAAGTTAGGCTTGGGCTGATCAAGTTTTTTAGGTGCTAACCTTTTTTAGAATCCAGTAGTTCAAACATGTGGAACTGTGAAACTTTTTTGTATATACGCTCGTATAGATATATTCATTTTTAGTCTTAAGAGTTGTCTAGATATAAAATATTAAATGACATTTATGCTCCAGAAGTTTTAAAGCATTGCTAATAAAAGCATTAACTTTAACTATACATTGCATTTCATTGTTTGGATCTTCACTTCAGTATCATTGACATTGTTAATAGATACCTAATTGTCAATTGCTAGTTTGACTTTGTCTTTCCATTCTTTGTGTAAGACACTTTCAAAAAGATGTCAGAGACAAGCTTCACCTGCCATAGCCACACCTGGCCCTGCCACATCTGCTATACCAAAGTGCTTATGACCAAAACAAGGTATAGTAATGTGTACAGTTAAGACTGTAATTGACTGCGAAATGTAGATGAAAAAAGAATCCTGCTAAGACATCATAGGGCTGACACAGTTCTGGAGCTGCTTGGTCATCACAAGCCGATTGATGATCAGCAGAAATAGAAGCTGTTGAGGCATATTGCAGCTCTGTAGCAGACAGAAAATTCTCTGTACAAATCACATAATTGAGAAAAGCAGAGAAGTGGCGAATCTTGGTACAACTTAGGCCTGTCTGATCAGTAGTTTTTAACTCCCCAATTACAACCTCCTGCTTTGCCATCAGTAGATAAGTAGCATGGTATTGAGGCTGCCTTGCTAGAGGAAATCTATTTACTGAGACAGGAACAGATCAAGTTCTATTTACAGATTTCATCTCACAATGAATGCATCTGCTGTTTTCATCTAAAGCTGCAGCAATGGCTGCAAACAAAGCATATCAACCAGCAACTCAATCGGCAGGAGCACCTGGCAATGCATGACTGGCAATTCAAAGTGAAGATGCAAGCTGCAACCATCCAAAAGCTTTAGTTGCAAGCAAAAGATGAGAGCTGGCAATGCTGCGCTACCAAAAAGGCCAAGAAAGCCACTTTTGACCTAAAATGCAAAATTTGAGTTCTGAAAGGCCAGCTAGACAATGCTTACAAGTGGCTAAATGGAGACTTTGTGTTTGAGATGATGACAATAGAAGCCAAGCCAAAAGGAGCACTGTGGTAATCAAGCCAAATAATGTTTTTATATGCATCATTGGTTCTAGACTGCCATGTATAGCTGCAGCATATCTAGGCTTATATTTGCAAAGTGCTGCAATGTATTGGCAGATTCAAGCACACTGACAAGCTGTATCTGCCTGCTGCTGCGACTATTAGTGCCACTGAATACAGCATAAATAGTTGTCTAGCTAAGGCTGGCACCATGGAAACTTTGCTTGAAGCTGCCCAAGGCAACACTCTATTGACTTAATGACAAATGCAACAACTAAAAAGGGCCAGCACTACTCCAAGATTTAGGTATGTTGACACTACTTGTATATGTACATTATTGTTGATCCATTGTTGATGATTGTATGCTAGTGGATAAGTTACATATTTGATAAAACACATTATGAGAGTACAATTTCTAACATAGTGTGCATTTTTCATAGATCAACACCAGAGACTTTTGCCAAGTAGGCCTGTTGCTTTGAGGTCAAGGATGGAACTGCTACAGTCTATATGGAAGATATAGATGCTGCACTCAATGAGCTTGTCAATTCATACAGCATATTAGTGATAGCTAATTCTAGTGCTAAGGATTGCCAGAAACTGAAAATGAGCCTTTTTGTGCATTAATTTTTTGATGACTAATTGCCATGTCATTAACAGATCATTGCTGGTATATAGATTGACTATTATACTAAACATTGCATATAATGAAGGCAAGTTTGGAATAAGTTTCTAACCAGTTTCTCCTCTAACCCCTCCCCCACCCAGGTGCTTCTCAATAATATGCGCATGTAGCTAGCAGCCCAGCAGGGACTCGAACCCCTAGAGAGTATATTAGCACTTTTCTATGGGATATACCTAATCGTGAACTTGGCGTCAGCTACTGAGAATGGACTTTGCAAGTTTGAGAAGTGTGTCTCCCCATATTTGCTAGGGGTCGCTTCTCTATCTGATTTTTGGCCTTTGCAGATAGAATCAAGGATGCAGCAAACTATTTGCACTGTCTGCAAAGCTAAAGTTCCAATATGAGGATAGCGCCTATTGGGAACATGGAGAGATCCTCTGTCTATTCTCACTGTTGGACGAAGCAAAGATATCCTTGATCAGTGCTTTATTATTGCCTTAGATGACTACCTAGACAAGGAATACAAGTATAATCTCTACGTTGATTACATGAAGAAAGACTATTATGTCCTATTAATACTTGCAAAGGATTCTAGAAGCATAGATGAGGATAAAGATGAAGAGAATGATTATTTTAAAGATTTTTATATACTTTTTTAGTGCTACAGCTGAGATTCTAGGGGCATTTTAGTGCCACAAGGGGTGTATCTATTGTGCTCCTATGTAGTAAAGCAGAAAATTGGGATCTCAATGTAGAGTAGCCAAATTTGGTATGTTTGTATTATAGACTAGCTGAATAGCTAGATAAGTGGAACAGCTAGGCTGCCAAATAGCTAGCTAGTAATGAGCTAGTAAGTAGGATAGCAGAACATTATATAACCACTGGAGTATTAGAGCATTGAGAATCTCCTATTTCCCATTTGAATACACTACTGTACCAGAGAATAGTTACTTTTTTGTTAGTTACTTTAATTATTAATTGTTACCTACTCATTTAAATTAAAAATAGTTTTTAAAGCCTTAAATTTTTCTATCTTTGCCTTCAATTCTAAATTATACAATTGATTATAGGACAAGGCATTTCATACAATAAATATAATACATTGTTATTTCTGCCTTATACCTATAGTGTTTAACTAATTTAAGCCTAAATTTCATTAAGAGTGACAAAATCTTAAATTTTGAGACCTTTTCTATTTGCTTTGTCTTGCCATTTAATATAGAAAAATAGCTTCAAAAAGCTTTCATATTTTGGATTAAAAAAAATTTGATTTTTCATATTTTTAATAACAAAACCAATACATTGAGATAGAACTAAGAACTTCATGAGCAACAGAGATTTCTTCCTAAAATTTGTGCTCTATATATGTAGTTTTGCATACAGAACACAAATTTGAAATTGTTTTGTCTTTCTCTCTATTAGAAATTGTAAAAAAAGATTTTAAGTACATAAAAGTATGATGTAGAAAATTTTCTTCACTAAAAACATCAAATATTATAGTATTTTTATCTACCTTTATGTTTATACAAAGATAATTTGTTTAAAACATTGTTTTCAATGAAAACTTTTGACTTTATGATTGTATTTTCTTCTGTAAAAAAGGTTGCAAGTTTTTTGCAGCAAAAGTGTGGTCCTAGTCATTTTATCAATTGGCATTTTGTCAAGTGGCCATTTTGTCAACTTGGTTTTATCACTGGTCATTTTTTCAACTAGCCAATGAAGCAATCTCAAACCTTGGTCACTTTGTCAACTGGCCAATAGGGAGTTTCCCAACATTGGTCACTTTGTCAACTGCCAATAAACTATCCCCCACCACTACAAAAAAAGTAAAATTGAACCCAGAAATGACTAAGGCAATAGGCTAATTTAATACCCTTCTAAAACATCTTCTGGCTTTTGATTGATGCATCTCTGTTATATGCTTGTACATGTACTAACAAAATATAATGCGCTTATATGTTTGAAATGTGTGCAGCACGATGGGCTGAAATCCTATGTTCCACATTTGTATATGTTAAATTTTGAATGCAGAAGTTAATTAAGAAGTACATGTAGTTGAGGAGTACACGGACCGAAGATAATACTTGAAGTGGCCGGGTCTTCTATTCACAAAATATACATAGCAATAGGTCTTGACATTGTATAGCAAGATGGTCTCAATCACTGCCTTGCCTGGAACAATGCTGCCTTCTAGTGGTCAACTATATATTAAGCTGGCCTTGGACTGCAAGACTCCCTAGACTATATGTAACTATACTGTAGCTCAAGCCAGTAGTGTTGGAACATATTTCATGGTAGGGGGGCTATTGATAGGAGGGCACATTGCACATAATTTCTTCTAATCTAAGGGCACTTAAACTCCTGCTGTTATATCAGTTTGTGGCATTATGACACAACTAGGCCAATATTCAATTCTGTGTTAGAGTAGCCAAAAGTCTGAAAATGCTCAAATTTTCAATGAATTTAAACATTTTATAACTGTACTGCATTCATTTCAAGGACTATGCTTAAAGTGACTTTAGTGGTTCTTGACTAATTTATTTAGTACACAGTCATATAGATATTTCAAATGAATGAAAATTGCAAGGGCAAGAACAGTAATTTTTTGGATCTCTTGGCATTGTCTCTATTCTATACGCTAACAGCATTTTAGTGATTTTTGTTACAGCGCCCATAGTGGTTTAAGTTTTAAGATTGCGGCAGACTTGAAATTTTGATCAGAGGTGCCAAAGGAGAAGGAGAAAGGCTAAAAACTAAAACAGGGGTCATCAAACTCTAGTTCACGGGCCATATGTGGCCCGCAAAGCCTTTCCATCTGGCCCTCCATAGGAATGAAACTGTTTGGGACTTGTTATTGACATTGTCAATTTTTGCAACTTAGTATTTTGCCACAACTTAGAATTGGGATAGCAACGTTTGCCTGCCAGACGTTTGCCAGCCAACGTTTGCTTATGGGACCTTTGCCAGCCGACATTTGCCAGTGGAACATTTGCCAGCCGAAGTTTGCCTGCCAGACGTTTGCCTGTGGGACGTTTGCCAGCCAACATTTGCCAGCCGACATTTGCCAGCCAACGTTTGCCAGCAGGACGTTTTCTAGCTAAAGTTTGCCTGCCGGACGTTTGCCAGCCAATGTTTGCCTGCCGGAAGTTTGCCAGCCAAAATTTGCTAGCCAAATTAAAGCAAGTCAGTGAAAAATTTGATACTCAAATATTCGCAGTTTAGCAGTTTGACAAAAACCGTTTTTATTCCAACTTTTTGACGGGACGGTTATTTGCATGTATACAAGTATTCATGTATACAAGTATTCCAACTTTTTGACGGTTATTTGCATGTATACAAGTTTGAAAGCAAAATATATAAATAATGCAGTTTATCAGTCTAATGTCTAATATCTAGTTTAACAATGATTTTGGCACAACATATCAAAAGATGAACATTGGGTTTGCCTTGTATGAAAGCAATAACAATTGTTGTGCTGAAAAGATGAAAACTTCCTATCTCCTTATGGCCTTCAAAACATTTTTCATAGATTTTGAGTGCTGCGTACTTCTACTTTAGTAGTCCTTGGCGTGACTAAGCTTTGCATACATAGTGTCTAGTGCTTGCTATCCTACTAGCTTGCTACTGGTGGCTTGTCTGGCTATTCAGCTATATAGCTTACTATAAAAACGTACCGCATTCGACTTGTCTACACATGTACATTGAGATTGCATTTTCCTGGCTTACTTGAGTAGTAATACAACAGAATTGGAATCAATTTGCTTACTTTTGGATCTCCCAATAAACTGAGAAATATATGAGCCAAAATTACCGCTCAGCAGCTCTTTTTGTTTGCCTCATAACCTAATTGCTGGAGATTCCCGTTGTAATCTGCGCGTCTTCTTTTGCACATCAAAAATCAAACATCTCAAACTGGGAAAAAGGATACACAATTGTCAAAAGTAAACAATATTTTCACATTCAAAGTGAAATCCTATCTATCTATCTAATATTTTCACATTCAAACTTGTATACATGCAAATAACTGTCAAAAAAATGGAGTAAAAATAGTTTTTGTCAAACCGCTAAACTGCAAATGTTTCAGTATCAAATTTTTCACTGACTGGCTTTATATTGGCTAGCAAATTTTGGCTGGCAAACTTCTGGCAGGCAAACGTCAGCTGGCAAATGTCCGGCAGGCAAACGTCCAACTGGCAAATGTCCCGCTGGCAAACATCTGGCAGGCAAACTTCGGCTGGCAAACGTCCTGCTGGCAAACGTCGGCTGGCAAACGTTGGCTGGCAAATGTTGGCTGGCAAACGTCCCGCAGGCAAATGTCAGCTGGCAAACATCCTGCAGGCAAACGTCGTAGACCCCTTAGATTCCTATGGCACTTTTATTACACTTGCAAAATCATTTTCTGAAAGTGGCAACTGGCACAAGGAAATGAAGTTGCCAGATGGGCCTTTGATTAGTGATGGATTGAAATTATTTTTCAAATTGAAATCAAAATTTTCGGTTCCTTAGAATCGAAATCAAAATTGAAATTGAAATTAAAATCGAAATTTTTGAGCTTAACAAATTTTTACTTTTTTGCTAATCATCCCTATAGGAAAAAGTTGTAAAACTGCAGACGGTGTCCGGCGCACTTTTGAAATTTTTCTAAAGTGCAGCGCGCGCACAGGCACATTGCCTGCGTGCGCGCTGCCCTTTCTTACTGGCTGCTGCTCTAGCAAATACATATACATTGAAATGGGTATAATACCTCTGTTGAAAAAATTTCAATTTCAAAAAAAATTTAGAAGTGAAAATTTTGGTAGTGTCTAAAAAGTCGCTAAAAAACAAACTACTTTCTACTACATATACATATATTACTTTTTGCTTAAGCAGTAAATTGAAAGTAAAAAAGTGAGTGTTGATCATACTAAACTTTGTTTTTCTGAATTATGATTTTGGGAAATTTCAATTTTGATTTTGGAAAGTTAGCGAATTTTGATTTCAACGAAACTGCAGATCTTTTGGAACATCTCTAATAATCCTAAAGCGGGGTAAAATAGTTTGACTCTTTTTTAAAGCGCGCGTCCGCAGGTTTTTAACATTTATTCCAATAGGGCTAATCATGCAAAAAGGTTAACACCTTGCCTCTGCATGTATGAGCTTATATGTTTTATAAAAAGTATCTTTGATATGTTTAAACCAGAATACTTAGGATTTAACTTACTTTAAAAATACAAAATAGAAAATGCTAGTGTATTATGTATTATACACTCGTACATAGAAATATAGTAGAAGTTGTATTATACTTCACCGCTGTTTAAGCTGAAGATCTAGATACGAATAGCCTATATCCATTTTATTAAGGCTTTAAGTCTAGCCAATTAAAATCCACGCTGATGAGATCAGCCAGTGGGCTTGTAGAGGTTGAGGTGGGTGCAGCACAAGGCCTGGAACAGTGTGTGCCCCGCACAATCTTTCTTGTAGAAAAGGTGATTCTCACCTCCCCACTGAGTCTTTGAACCGCATTTCCTTTCACTTCCTATAGATTTTCTTTATTGTGTAGCATGATCATCAATGTCTAAATTGTTAAAATATAACCAAAATTTTGAAATGATTTTTGATGAATGGTGTCAAAATTTGAAATTGAAATCAAAATTATTTTGATGCAAAATTAGTTTTGAAATTCGGAATATCGATATCGAAATCAAATTTTGATCCATCACTACCTTTGATGCCAAAAATCCAGTTGCTAATGAGATTTTCAAGGGCCAAAAAAACCCATATGGCCCAAAAAATAAACCTAGCTCCTTTTTTCTATGAGTATGCCAGCTCATATTTCTTTTTTCTATTCCTTATCCTCTCCCTCTTTTGGCTTGCAATCATCAGGGACTCCTAGGCACATTTTGCTTAGGCCCTGCGAAGCAGACCTAGAAGGGCAATCATTGTGCTAGGTTCTCAATTTGGCCTTTGAGGTAAAAATTTTGCTGACTTTACATGTAAAAGCACTAGGCTTAGACACATGGCCAAGTATTGTATAGCTACTTAAGCAGGAATACACAAATCAAGACTCAAGCACACTGTGGTAGTACTGCATATAGTATAGTATTGCTATGGTATTGCTCAGTTTGCATGTCTGCCTATGCTTTTTTATAATGCATTGTACATTTTAGTGTTAAGCATAGCAAGGCATGAAATGCCTTATACATATATGGCATGATCAATCAATGAGTGTGCATGAATTGTACATAATTATATACTCTGATCAAGAGCATTACCAGATATCAAGATTCACTGTGGGGCTTTGATTGACCATGCACAATGAGGTAAAGGGGTGGAAATTAATGCATGCAGCCTACCAATTTTTACAACTCTATGGGGGACTTTATAGCAGTCCTTAATGCATTTTGATAAAAGAAATACCCATGTTACATAGTCGCATGTATGGTCACATAGACATAACATACAAATACTCAAGATTCAATAATGCCTGGACAATGCCTGAACATAACCTAGTGCATATAGGTGATGCATTTGCATAGAATATTTGCATTGAAACAAACATTTAACCTATGGACATATAGTCTAGTATAGTGATGGACCAAATGTGGATTTTTGCAAGTTTCCGAAACCGAATCCGAATGTACAAAAAAAATCCGAATCCGAATCCAAATGTTTCCGAATGTAAGCAAAAAGTGTAAGGTAAACGGCGGGAGTAACTATGACTCTTTTAATTTACGAAAATGTCTCGTCATCTAATTAGTGCGCACATAAATTGACTGACAAGATTCCATCTCTCCTGGGATTATATTCGTACTCGTACTTTTATCTTAGGGGTCGGATGTGATCACAATCGTGAATTCAAGACCATTTTTTCACAATAGTGATTTTGTTGAAACCTGTTCCATCAGTTGTGAATTTCTGCTTACGTTTTTATTAGAAATATAACTTTTCTACTTGATTTACCAAAAAACGTTGAACACAATGTATAAAGAATTAACAAATTTTAAATTTGTTGACTTGATAGCATTACGGCCGAGTAGCTATTATCAATATACGAGTATGATTTCTTTTCTTGTTTGTTATTTTCAACACTTGTAACTTACAAGCTCAATATACATGTATGCTAATATAAATTCACAATCACGATCACGCCTGCCTTTGAAAAATTCACGCATGACCAAAATCTTCTACTTGTCCGACCTCTACTGATATCTATCGCGAAACCAAATTTAAAGAGACGGACTTAGATAGGAAATTCAGTTCTACTTCTACTGTGTTACATGAACATCTAATTCTAGTACTACTGACTATAGCTAATGAGTGACATATATACAGTGCAATTATGATAATTTTACTGTACGTACGTACAGTCCATGTGACCCGTGCAGTTGCAATTATGCATTTTGAAAAAACCTGTTATTACACTTAAACAATAATTACCAAAATATTTCCGTAACTTTAGGTTTATCGTCTTACGGGTCCCTAGGTTTAGTAAATTTACTTATTTAACTTTTTTTAAACATATATTGCTGCAAAAATAGACAATCGTAGAAAAAAAGAATAACGTGATAGATTTTGCTCTTTGCCTTTTAATTTTCTTTCTTTTTAGTTTTTAGTTTCTTTATTTAACGGGTTGCATGCTTTGGTTTCTTGATTTGTGATATTTATTTTAGATTTGAATTTTAGAAGCACATTCGGAAATATTCGGAAAAAAAAATTTTCGAATCCGAAACATTCGGATTCCTATAAAAGTAAGACTTTTTTTCGGATTCGGATTCCGAATCCGAATATTTGGATCCATCACTAGTCTAGTATTGCAAAATTGCAAAATTTGATCCTTTAAAAAAATAAGGCAATTAATGAAATCAAGTCATCAATATAACAATTGTAAGCTATACAAGATTATGCAGCTGTATAAGCTACATGTGTATTATTCATATAATAAAAATTTTGGTCACTTTGTCAACAAGCAAATGGGAAAGACCTAGCATTGGTCACTTCATCAACCACTAATAAAATTGCCACCCTAACACTTTGGTCACTTGTCAACCAAGTTGACAAAATGCCAGTTGATAAAATGACCATCACCCAAAAAGTGACTCACTTTCATGGTAAACTATACCCAATTAATGAACTTTCTTGGGTCAACTTATAGGTACTTATACCAGATATTATTGCAATTTTCTTTGAGATTAGGCCCTACAGAGTATATTTCACTTTTCTTTAATTCCTTAATAGTTTCAGAGTATTTTAAACTTGAAGTGGCAACATTTTAGCATATTCTAAAAAAGTCGCACATTTTTTCAATCTCACTGAAGTCCCTACAATTGGATTCTAACTAAAACATAAGAGTTCAATAAATTAGGCAGATTGTCAAGCCTAGGGCCTATTTATATGCCAACTGTCAATGCAATAACCAGAGTTAAACACAAATATAAAAAAACAGAAATACTCACTACAATGCGTTTAAATATGGATTGCTCTTTTGGTGGAAGCTGTTGACTTGAAGTTTGAGACATTTTGCACAATTATGTTAAGTATCTAGTTGTCAATAAAAACGTTTAAAAAACATCAACATTCTACGAAAGAGTATAGCTAGGTTTCGGAATCGACTCGAAGATCAAAAGCCTCAAGACAATATTATCTGGAATCTAACCCAAGTTCTCAGTGCCAATTGTAGAACAGTTAGACAAATAAAAAATAAATGATATCGTGTATCCGATCGACTTTCGCAGTAAGTGAATGTCAGTTGATGCGCAATTAAATTTTCTCCTGCCCAATCTATAGAATTGCCAAGATAAAACAAAGTAACAAAATTTATCTCTAAGTTTTGAGTAACAAATGCAAAATCAAAAGCGCTAAATTTTAAAAAAATTTAAAATCATAAAAAATTTTAGCTTTTTGCCATGTCTATTATTTTCCGGTTTGGCTGACGCACAAGTGAGCCACAGTTAACTGTTTATTTATTGTTGCGTTCCCCAAATATAGATCTATGCTTATCTATACAAAAATTACAACGTCAGCCTAATGACTATATACAGTGGCAGCTATATACAGTGGGTCCTTGAGTTAGCTCAGACAATTAAAAACAGTAACTTAGACTCATGGATAACTACTCTAGTTGCCCATGCTTAGACTCCATGGTAGAGTGCAATTATAATGGGTGTGTATACATTGCATGTAATTAGATATACAATTATATATACTATATTATATAAGGTATTTACATGTATGTCTTCTGGCTGCAAGTTATACGTTTATATGTATGAAATTTAAAATGGATCCGAATTCATGCAGGAAAAAATTCAAAATTGGTTCATCTTTTTAATTTATATCCACTTGTGATGCAATATTCCTACATGTACATGTGCAGTGTATGTACAGTATATACATGTAGGGACGCCGAAGCAAGGACAAACAAAAGTAACGGCGCTGCAAAATATATGGCGCTTGTGAATGGATCTAAAGTGACACAACAAAAAACGGTGGCGCTAAAATCTTGCGATCCATGGTTAATGGGATGCAGGAATATCTACACGCATACATGTACAAGTCACATGCTACATGTATGTGCATGGATGTTTAAAGTATCTCGACATGTACTATACATGTCAATTTGTTGTCCTACACACGTGCTCTGTATATACGTCCAGCAGTTTGATGTAGGAGAATGATTTGTAATGCCACTGGTACTCAGCAGACACATTCTGTCTGGGCCCAGAAATGGCCGGGCTTTCAATTCAATTCTTTGCTATCCGACGTGGAGCAGAAGGTGCGGGCAGGACGCAAAATCCTACCTGTTACAGCGAGCAACTACATGTAGGTCGTATTTATCTAAGAGAAGAGAGCGGGAGACAGGGAGCAGGGAAAATTTGAAAGGTAGAAAGCTACGTAATCCTAAGATTAGCTAATCCCATCCCATCAACCCATCTTAACTTTGACTTGGCCGTACATGTAGATGCAGTCGGGAGCTGTAAACGCCATTTCGCGCGCTCTCCCTGAAAAGCCGCATAGGTTGGGTGCGGGGTCGGTCAGAGTTGGCTGAGGCCTGCCGAACCTGCCATTTAGTCCTCGGTCGGTCTAGTGGCGAGTAACTACTCTTAGATCCTTGCAGTAGCGTGAGCTTCCTGTAAAATTATTTCCGTTCGACCCAGGCCTCCAAATCAACTCGGTGCCACCAGGGGAGTCGTTACATCCTCCTCCCCATCTTGTGACCAGTTATGGAAATCAATAACTTTGCTTCAGGGCGCCAAAATAAGTGTCTGACTAAATTAGTCCCAACAACGCCCAAAATGTAATGTGGGAATACTCGTACTTTGTCGAATTCTTGGCTTTGCCCCCCCCCCAAAAAAACCTATGGTGGCGCCCTGGGTGCTACGATTCTAGTGTTGGACAACATGTCCTGCTTTAATTTACGAGTAATAGGCTCTTGATGCCAGCTAGAATGTCGCTGCTCGGACCGCAGCCAAGCAAGAGCAGTTGCACTTGCGTCTCAGTTGGTCGCTGGGCTGTCTCAATTAACCGACTCACACTGGCTTGCAGAGCCACTTACATGTGGTGCATGCAAACTTCTGCGCTCCGGTAATGCGATTTTTAGCTTTTTTCGGCTGATTGCGGCCATGCTTTTAAAGTTGTTAAGTAGTCCTTGATCCTTAGTCCAGTTCGTGTCATTCCTTGGTCTGGATAGTGTAATTTGTCCGATTAGTTCATTTGTTCGGTTCGTATATGTCATTCATTGATCTGGATAGTGTGTCATTTGTCCGATTAGGTCATTTGTCCAGTTGTGTCATTCCTTGATTTGGATAGTGTCGTTTGTCCGACTGGGTCATTTTTCCGGTTCGTTTCAGTACTCTATCGGAACAGTGTCATTTGTCCGACTAGGAGCTAGGTCATTTGTCCAGTTTGTGTCATTCCTTGATCTGGATAGTGTCATTTGTCCGACTAGGTCATTTTTCCAGTTGTGTCATTCCTTGATCTGGATAGTGTGTCATTTGTCCGACTAGGTCATTTTTCCAGTTGTGTCATTCCTTGATCTGGATAGTGTGTCATTTGTCCGATTAGGTCATTTGTCCAGTTGTGTCATTCCTTGATTTGGATAGTGTCGTTTGTCCGACTGGGTCATTTTTCCGGTTCGTGTCAGTACTCTATCGGAACAGTGTCATTTGTCCGACTAGGAGCTAGGTCATTTGTCCAGTTTGTGTCATTCCTTGATCTGGATAGTGTCATTTGTCCGACTCGGTCCGACGGCCTTCCGTGCATTGAAAATCACGCCTAGCCTTATGAAGTGCCATGAACTCCACAAAGCAGAGTGTCTGTGTCTGACATGTTTGACCACGAGTAAGTCGGGGCCGCAGCGGCGTCGCCAGGGATTTTATTGTGGGGGGGGGGACAAAGCCAAGAATTCTACCATGTACATTATTTTCAGAATCGGTGTTGTCAGCACTCATTTTAGCGCCCCAGGCACTCATTTTAGGGCTGCAGGCGCTATGTTTTCTCGCCCTGCAGCAAAATGCATTCATGCAAAGCAGCAAAAACCAAAAGTAAGAGTAAAAAATAAGCAAAAAGTCTACATTTTGCATTTAAAATGTGGAGGGGCCATGGCTACCATTACTGCCCCCCCACTTTCCCTACTGTCCCCCCGTTCCTACGCCTATGCGGGGCCGCTAGCTGTACATCCGGTACGCTTACGTACTCAGAGGTCAACAGAATGGTGTCATAACGGTTTGACTCCTCATTGGCTTCTCGCAAGCCCTGCAAGTTGTTAGTGGTCCAAGTTATACGTTTCAGGGTGCTTTTTGATTCACTGAATTCTTTAAAGTGATTTTAGACGCTCTTATGAACAATATTACTAGTATCTATCGCAGTTAGCAACAAAATATACTTGAAACAAGAACGATGTAGGACAATAGTTTAATAACTTGTTGTTTTTTTCTTTTTTTGAGATCAGCGTACATGTAAATGCGCGGTACGTGTACTTGTCTGCTGTCTGCTACTCCCAGTCTAAAAATAGCAACAGCAGTCACTTCAGAGCGGAGGCCTTGGAAATTCCAAGAAACCCACACAGAGCTTTTTTCACTCGCTTCAATTCTGTGACACGAATGTCAGCTATGTGCGCGGCTTGGGCAGAGAGTGTATCCAAACACAAGCTAATAAGTATACAATACAAGCAATTGAATTATTGCTGCTGCAAGAGCCAATAAGATATTATCACTATGAGCTGTAGTCTAAATTTTATGAGGAATGAATTAACTTGGAATTTCCACGAAAGTGCCTCGTTACATGTATAAAATAAAGGCAAAATCTGAGAATCTCACTTCAAGCAAGTCATGAATTCCAAAAATACAAAACATACTATAAAATCAAAAGCTTCTTCTAAAAGCCGGCACTCCGACTGCAAAGTCCCGGAGTTGCAGACTTTAAAAGCTTGGCGACAGTCAGCAGACAAGGACAACCAGGGGCACTACGAGAGTCCTCTGTTCCAGCAGCTTTACGACCAGCACGAGATGCCAAAGCGTACAAAGGACACCAGGAAATGGCTCAGCGAACCTGTGAAGTACCTGTTAAAGCACCGCCAGGAGGGCAGCCGGTTGCGACTGCTTTCGCTCGGCTGCGGTCCTGGCAGCGACCTCCTGGCAGGTGTCAAGAGCTTGTTGCAGCATCGAGAAGCCTTGGCTTCGGTCGCTAGCATCGCCTGCACCGGAGTTGACTTGCTACCTTGGAAACGGGCCAGCTACTACAGCGAGCTTCGGTTGCTGTGTAAGAGTGATCCCATCTGTCCAAGAATTGACTCGGACTTCAGAGTGGAAGACCTGCAGGAATTCGTGCTGAAGTGTTGTCTGCTACTAGTTCACCTACACAATACTGGCAAGAGCGTTGAGAAAGCTCAGTTCGACCTCATCACCATGAGCTACGCCAACGCAAAGGAGACGCTCAATGAAATCGCCAAACTGCTGCCGTGGATGCTGCGACCCGGCGGCTGCATCGTCATCATTGACAACAACACGGAAAAACTGAGGGACACTGTGAGAGCGGTGCCCGAATACAAAACTGTCTTTATGAATCATGTAAAATTAGTGCTAGCATATCCTGCTGAAGCCGCTGGTTCAGGCTGATGCGCCCTAATTTTCTTATTTTTCCTGTTTGTGTTCCTTGTGGAGTTTTTAAAGATTTTCCGCTCTAAATTCTCTGCATACTACTGAAACGCGATCTTTAAGTAGCATCTTACCAATTTTGTAATTAAGATGGCATTTTAATCGTTTGTGCTTTCTGTGGGAACGATGCGTCATATTTACTGCTTGCTTCGCGGTCCCGGTTATTCTTGCGATTATTTAGCTTTCCTAATCTCTAAAATATTCAAAGATGCCTCTTTTCGACGGTGCGGGACAATTATTCAACATTCAATCAATTATTTTGCATCCTATCCTATTGTTCTCTATCTATCCATCATGTTTATGTATCATCGGATAATTAAATAAAATCGTTTTAAATTGTAATTTCTACAGCAATTTTTCCTCATTTTCGTTAAACAAGCAAAACTATTATAAAAATGTGTTTACTAATTTGTTTAATATTGAAAAAAACAGACGAATAGAATACATGGTTTATTAAGTACTGGCATTTAAGATCTGATCCAAACTCCAATTAGCCCCACACCCCAATCAGCCCCACACTCCAATCAGCCCCACACTCCAATCAGCCCCACACTCCAATCAGCCCCACACTCCAATCAGCCCCACACTCCAATCAGCCCCACACTCCAATCAGCCCCACACTCCAATCAGCCCCACACTCCAATCAGCCCCACACTCCAATCAGCCCCACACTCCAATCAGCCCCACACTCCAATCAGCCCCACACCCCAATCAGCCCCACACCCCAATCAGCCCCACACCCCAATCAGCCCCACACCCCAATCAGCCCCACACCCCAATCAGCCCCACACCTCAATCAGCTCCACACCAAGGGGCGTCGCCATGGATTCTATGGTTGGAGGGGGGACAAACCAAATAAGTTTACATTTACATATGTGACTAAATTCCTACCAAGGACCACTAGAAGTTACCTCTGTATATGTCATGTACTCGTAGGTTCTTGATTCCTACATGTACATTATTCTGAGAATCCGTGTTGTCAGCGCTCATTTTGGCGTCGCAGGCACTCACAGGGATTCGGGATTGTGGATTCGGGATTGTGGATTCGGGATTGTGGATTTGGGATTGTGGATTCGGGATTGTGGATTCGGGATTGTGGATTCGGGATTGTGGATTTGTGATTGTGGATTCGGGATTGTGGATTTGTGATTGTGGATTCGGGATTGTGGAGTTGTGATTGTGGATTCGGGATTGTGGATTTGTGATTGTGGATTCGGGATTGTGGATTTGTGATTGTGGATTCGGGATTGTGGATTTGTGATTGTGAATTCGGGATTTTGGATTCGGGATTTAAGATTCGAGATTGTGGATTTGGGGTGTGGATTCGGGATTGTGGATTTGTGATTGTGGATTCGGGATTGTGGATTTGTGATTGTGAATTCGGGATTTTGGATTCGGGATTTAAGATTCGGGATAGTGAATTTGGGGTGTGGATTCGATGTCTTGTCCTTTTTCAATTTCAATTTTTAATTTGGATTTTTCAATTTCCAATTTCCTATTTCCAAGAAAATCCATTTTAGATTGAAATGCGAAACATGCAATTATGCATTTATTAAATCGGTGTTGTGCATCAAATACACCGGTCTGTATGAGGGTGCTTGAATAGCATGATGTCAAGCTCGGTGGCACCTTCTCTTTGCCAGACTTAAAAACTCAAACTTTATGTTTAGTTATTAAAGCGGAAATATTTACTCCAAACTTTTATTTTCAACTTTTTTCTTCAAGGCTTAGGGGGCCTGCCCAGGTTGTTCTTATCAGTTTTGCCCAATCTGCGGGCAGGGAGACACAATCCGTCACTGAACCCCCCTAACATTCTTTTGTCGGCAGTAAATCACCCGCCACTGTGACTGGCCGGGGCAAACAAAAGAATAACTTGCCGATGGAAGCCCTTGAAAAACTGGTTCATTTCTCTTACTTTGAGGCAAAAAACTAACGCTTTACAAAAGGGGGGTTTCGTGAGAAAGGGCACCGTGATAGATTCTCTTTAACTTCTGCAAGTGGGCACCTGCGCCCGTCTTGAAGGGAAGGGGTTTAACAACAAAAGTATCATTTCCTTTCAAATTTTTTCCCAGGCTTGTGCCATAGCAGCCGTGCAATGCGGACAAAACACTTGACTTCAACTCCGGCCCATGACATAATTGGACTTTTTCTGTCTTATTTTAGAAAACTGATTGGTTTCTAAAGATTTCTGTATTCTAAGTTTCCGTTTGTTTGCCTTAGACAGATGGAGACAGACAGACAGACAGACAGACAGACAGACAGACAGACAGACAGACAGACAGACAGACAGACAGACAGACAGACAGACAGACAGACAGACAGACAGACAGACAGACAGACAGACAGACAGACAGACAGACAGACAGACAGACAGACAGACAGACAGACAGACAGACAGACAGACAGACAGACAGACAGACAGACAGACAGACAGACAGACAGACAGACAGACAGACAGACAGACAGACAGACAGACAGACAGACAGACAGACAGACAGACAGACAGACAGACAGACAGACAGACAGACAGACAGACAGACAGACAGACAGAGAAAAATATGATATGAAAATGAAATTTCCAATGCTAAGTACCGCGTATATCTGTTAGAATAGATCAAATGGGGGATTCTTCTCACGCGTTTTCCTGATGGAGCAGCTAAGAGGACACTTTGGGAGAGCGAGATAAAAGTATCTAGATAAGTTTGCTCGACAAAATTTTGCAATCAATCAGAAATCTTTTGAACTATGCGCCGCTAGAGCTCAGTGGCGCAACCAGGGGGGGGGGGGGGGGGGGACGGTTGCCCCCCTTCTTAGGCGGAGACGGAGACCCAAAAACAATCAAAGGGGGGAAGACCAAGCGAATTTTCGCCAAAAACAGAGCCACCCCTCCGCCCCCCCCTTCCCGAGACTTTACCATCAGAATCCGCCCCCTCAAAAAATTTATGGTTGCGCTACTGCTAGAGCTTCATGAACTAAAAACTTCACTTCGGATAAAATAGCTTTCAGCGTAGATTTCAGAATCACCATCGTCCATCCTCAGAATCTCTCTCTAATCCCCATCCTTGATTCTCACTCACCATAAAACCCTATTCTCAAAATTGTACCCTTATCTCAGAACTCTATAATCCGAGTCTCCTCCTGCGAGTATACGAGCGTAACCATTCCTTAGAATCCAACTCACAAGCGTCTCTCATCCTCAAATTCTCATCTCAATCCTAATCCTAATTCTCAGATCTCACCTCAGGTCTCATTGCAGGAACAGGAATTACGCATTAATCTCACGTCACACTTAGAATGCCACATTAATCTCAAGTCTCAGAAATCCCGATTTAATCCCCATTCTCAGAATCCCAACTTGATCCCCATTCTCATGACTCCACTTTAATCCCCATTCTCAGAAATCCCGCCTTAATACCCATTCTCAGAAATCCCACCTTAATACCCATTCTCAGAAATCCCACCTTAATACCCATTCTTAGAAATCCCACCTTAATTCCCATTCTCAGAAATCCCACTTTAATTCCCATTCTCAGAAATCCCATCTTAATACCCATTCTCAGAAATCCCACCTTAATACCCATTCTCAGAAATCCCACCTTAATACCCATTCTTACAATAGAAATCCCACCTTAATACCTATTCTCAGAAATCCCACCTTAATTCCCAGTCTCAGAAATCCCACTTTAATCCCCATTCTCAGAAATCCCGCTTTAATACCCATTCTCAGAAATCCCACCTTAATACCCATTCTCAGAAATCCCACCTTAATTCCCATTCTCAGAAATCCCACCTTAATTCCCATTCTCAGAAATCCCACCTTAATTCCCATTCTCAGAAATCCCACTTTAATCCCATTCTCAGAAATCCCACCTTAATTCCCATTCTCAGAAATCCCACCTTAATTCCCATTCTCAGAAATCCTACCTTAATCCCCATTCTCAGAAATCCCACCTTAATCCCCATTCTCAGAAATCCAAACTAAATCCCCATTCTTAGCAATCCCACCTTAATCCAAGTTCTCAGAAATCCCAATTTAATCCCCAGTCTAAGAAATCCCAATTTAATCCCCTTTCTCAGAAATCCGAAGTTAATCCCGATTCTCAGAATCCCAACAAAATTTAAGCTCTCGAAATTCACATTTTAATCCCCATTCTCAGAATCCCAACTTAATCCCCAATAATTTCAGTGAATATTTGTTATTTAAAAATCTAAGTTAATCTCAACATCTGCATTCTCACAAACTCGCCCAGAGTCTCCAGATATCAGAATCCCATTCCAGTTTAAGGAGTTAAAACTCTAGATTGGTTACTATGGGCAACAAATACTTCCTATTTCAACCATAAGCTTGTAAGACCGCTAATAAATTGTTAAGCTTTTACGTAACTTTCAGTTGCTCATTGCCATTGAAATCTGTTTAATTTTAAGTTATTTAATTTGTTTCTAGGAGGCGAATTTCGAATTGAAATCAATTAGCACCTTACAAGAATGTTATGAGTGAGCTGAACCCCGACAAAAACAATCATATAGCGCTCATTGTTTCATGTCAAGTTCAAAGGTTCAATCTATTGTTCTCTTCCCAAAACTAACACTGTTATATTGCTCACTTAGCAACAGCAGAGGTTTAAACTCGAATGTTTTCGAAGACATAGCTACCTACCTGCCTTAGTGATTGCCATATGCCCGTATTAACTGTCACTTTAACAGAGTCAGAAGTAAATTTACGATTGGAACTTGGCTGTGTTTGAGCAGTGGGGCGGGCTGGTGGGCGTGGCTGGGAGGAGAGATGGACTCTGACTGATCGATGAAAAGTTAGTCATGCGTGGGAACTTTGCAATCCTGTGGTTCACAGACCGCCGCCTTCCCCCGCCTCCCCATTCAACTAGCTTATATAAAATAAAAAATCAGATGTCTAAATGTGTTTTATAGGCAGGTCAATAAATCACCATGCACATTTCAGGGATCTTGTCGAGTGGCTAACAACAGCTGAACCAAGCAGGCCTGCGATTGCGGTCCTACTCGAAAGGCAAGACGACATTATTGATTTTTTAACCCAAACAGATTGTTATCTCCAAGACGCTTTGCTTGGTCTCTGTGTAGGTGACGTAATAAAATATTTGATACATTGCAGTGCTAAGTAGATGATTGCTAATTGTAAGGAATCTGGTAAAGCTATGTGCTATGAAGCCAGTAAGTTAATTGGCGTAATTGGGAAACAACTGTGTGGGAGTTTGGAATTGTGGCTCATGTATGAACTGTACATAGGGCGATGTTTATCAGGGGTGGCGCAGATTATCAGGGGTGGCACAGATTATCAGGGGTGGCACAGATTATCAGGGGTGGCACAGATTATCAGAGGTGGCACAGATTATCAGGGGTGGCACAGATTATCAGAGGTGGCACAGATTATCAGGGGTGGCGCAGATTATCAGGGGCACAGATTATCAGGGGTGGCGCAGATTATCAGGGGTGGCGCAGATTATCAGGGGTGGCGCAGATTTTCAGGGGTGGCACAGATTCTCAGTGGTGGCGCAGATTCTCAGTGGTGGCGCAGATTATCAGGGGTGGCGCAGATTCTCAGTGGTGGCGCAGATTATCAGGGGTGGCGCAGATTCTCAGGGGTGGCGCAGATTCTCAGTGGTGGCGCAGATTCTCAGGGGCACAGATTATCAGGGGTGGCGCAGATTCTCAGTGGTGGCGCAGATTCTCAGTGGTGGCGCAGATTATCAGGGGTGGCGCAGATTCTCAGTGGTGGCGCAGATTATCAGGGGTGGCGCAGATTCTCAGGGGTGGCGCAGATTCTCAGTGGTGGCGCAGATTCTCAGGGGTGGCGCAGATTATTAGTGCCCTCAGGGCCCTCAGGTTATTAGTTCGCAGTAGAAACAGCAGATTGGTTATAAATTCAAGTATTCAACAGAGAAGCAAACTAATTTAAGTTATATTCATTTTATAGGGAAAAATCTGAAGATTTACATACACACTGGCAAGACGTAGGAAGGTAACAATACTGCTCAATGATGCTTCTGTGTTTGGGGTCCTCATGTGTTTGACTATAGAGAGCCGCCATTCTGACAATTCCTTCTTTGGACCACTGTTATTCTGAGGACCTCTGTCTTCAGTGGGCTGCTGCAATACCCTCTGGTCTTTCAGGTAAGAGATTAGATTTTAGCGTAAATTGAGCGCCGCAGAATAGATTTTAGCGCCAATCAAGCGCCGCAAAATAGATTTTAGCGCCAATCAAGCGCCTCAGAATAGATTTTAGCGCCAATTAAGCGCCGTAGAATAGATTTTAGCGCCAATTAAGCGCCGCAGAATAGATTTTAGCGCCAATCAAGCGCCGTAGAATAGATTTTAGCGCCAATCAAGCGCCTCAGACTAGATTTTAGCACCAATCAAGCGCCGTAGAATAGATTTTAGCGCCAATTAAGCGCCGTAGAATAGATTTTAGCGCCAATTAAGCGCCGCAGAATAGATTTTAGCGCCAATCAAGCGCCGTAGAATAGATTTTAGCACCAATCAAGCGCCGTAGAATAGATTTTAGCGCCAATTAAGCGCCGCAAAATAGATTTTAGCGCCAATCAAGCGCCGCAGAATAGATTTTAGCGCCAATCAAGCGCCGCAGAATAGATTTTAGCGCCAATCAAGCGCCGTAGAATAGATTTTAGCGCCAATCAAGCGCCGTAGAATAGATTTTAGCGCCAATCAAGCGCCGTAGAATAGATTTTAGCGCCAATTAAGCGCCGCAAAATAGATTTTAGCGCCAATCAAGCGCCGCAGAATAGATTTTAGCGCCAATCAAGCGCCGCAGAATAGATTTTAGCGCCAATCAAGCGCCGCAAAATAGATTTTAGCGCCAATCAAGCGCCGTAGAATAGATTTTAGCGCCAATTAAGCGCCGCAGAATAGATTTTAGCGCCAATCAAGCGCCTCAGACTAGATTTTAGCGCCAATCAAGCGCCGCAGAATAGATTTTAGCGCCAATTAAGCGCCGCAGAATAGATTTTAGCGCAAGACAAATAAATAAAGTAAGATTTTTAGTGCGCCCGAAAAAAAAAATATTTCTTTCCTGGGGGTCCCTGACCATCTTGACCAACCTTGACATGGCCGGGGGGCAGCATTCCATTCTTCTTCGTTGGTTGACTTATCGAATAGTCGGGAAGCCAACAACCCCCTCCCTGGCCGCCAGCCTAATCCTATTGGCTCCCGAACTGGGAAACTCAAGCTCTCCCCCAAGTTCCCAACCGCTATAAAGATCTCCGCGTACGCTCCGCATCCGTAAACCCTACTTGCGCTTCTAAAGCAATTTTCAAAACAACAGGCTATTATACACACTGAAATTCTTGTTATTGATAGAATCATGTCATCTCCTAGCAGCAACAGCAGCAGCCTGTGCGAATTTTCGTTCAATGGCCGAGTAAGTCTAATTATTAGTACATATTTGCCTATTTCTAATAATTGCATTTGTGTTAGGATGCTCAGCTCAGCTTACTTATAATAACTCTCAACTCAACTTGCAGCCTCGCAAGTCAATCTCTCCGGAATTGGAGCCGGCGAAGCACAAAACCGAAATGTGCAAACACTACGAGGTTAGTTTGTATTTGCCACTATTGTGTATGATACGCAACTCTATTCTCAATAATCGGCCACTCTATTCTCAACAATCCGCTCACTCTATTCTCAATAATCAGCCACTCTATTCTCAATAATCAGCCACTCTATTCTCAATAATCAGCCACTCTATTCTCAATAATCAGCCACTCTATTCTCAATAATCAGCCACTCTATTCTCAATAATCAGCCACTCTATTCTCAATAATCAGCCACTCTATTCTCAATAATCAGCCACTCTATTCTCAATAATCAGCCACTCTATTCTCAATAATCAGCCACTCTATTCTCAATAATCAGCCACTCTATTCTCAATAATCCGCCCACTCTATTCTCTATAATCCATCCACTCTAATCTCAATAATCCGGCCACTCTAATCTCAATAATCAGCCACTCTATTCTCAATAATCAGCCACTCTATTCTCAATAATCAGCCACTCTATTCTCAATAATCAGCCACTCTATTCTCAATAATCCGCCCACTCTATTCTCTATAATCCATCCACTCTAATCTCAATAATCCGGCCACTCTAATCTCAATAATCCGGCCACTCTAATCTCAATAATCCGGCCACTCTAATCTCAATAATCCGGCCACTCTATTCTCTATAATCCGCCAACTCTATTCTCTATAATCCGCCAACTCTATTCTCTATAACCCGCCAACTCTATACTCAATAATCCGCCCACTCGATTCTCAATAATCCGGCTACTCTATTCTCTATAATCAGCCACTCTATTCTCTATAATCCATCCACTCTAATCTCAATAATCCGGCCACTCTAATCTCAATAATCCGCCCACTCTATTCTCTATAATCCGCTCACTCTATTCTCTATAATCCGCCAACTCTATTCTCTATAATCCGCCAACTCGATTCTCTATAATCCGCCAACTCTAAACTCAATAATCCGCCCACTCGATTCTCAATAATCCGCCCACTCTCTCTCAATAATCCGGCTACTCTATTCTCTATAATCCGCCCTCTATTCTCGATAATCCGCCACTCTATTCTTGATAATCCGCCACGATCTATTCTCTATAATCCAACAACTCAATTCTCGACAAACCGCCACTCTGCTCTCTATAATCCGTCCCTCTATTCTCTACAATATGCCACTGTACCCTCTATAATTCGCCGGATTCCGCCCTTCTATTCTCTACATTCCGCCCCTCTACTCTTTACAATCCGCCCCACTATTGTCTTTAATCCGCTGTCAATTTCTCACAGCTCTCACCCCTCCCACTAAATACTAATCGCGTCTACCCCCAACCCAAAACCGCCACACGCAGATGCAGAAGACCTGCCCATTCGGCAGTCGCTGTGCTTTCGCGCACGAGCCACATGAGTTACTGGCGCGCGATAGGCCACAGAAGTATAAAACAGTGAAGTGTGTTCAATTTCACACAAGTGGCTTCTGCGTCTACGGCCGCCGATGCCACTTTATTCATTAATTAACAATACTTACCGCTGACTTAGGGCCAACTATAAATTTATTTGACAGCTAAATTTTATTATTGAATCAAGTAGTAACTTTTTAGATAAGATCAAGCCCAGGAATTAAAATAATTCGGCCGTAGTCAGTCAAAGAATGTAATAAATAAATTTAAACTTATGAAATATCCAAAAAACCAATATCCAGTCACAATCTGTCTGTTTATAATTGATTTTAATTTGTGAATTGTATGCTGGTTATTTTGTTTATCTATTCGCTATTTTTAACCTCAAATTTTTATGTGTATATAAGTAGTAATTGCTGCATTTTCATGTTATCTGTTTCCTTAGTTTGTCTAATTTTTAGCAGATGTGTCTTCTGTAAAAAGCAAATACGGTAGCTACTAGTAGCATTTAAATAATTGCACTCGTATAAATATTTCTTTTTTTCAACAAAACTACTCCGCTATTAACCTTCAGTGGCATGTTGCAGTCAGCACCTGTTTAATTTAATGTTGCTCGCATTCACCACTAGTATAACTTCTATATTTTTATTATAAAGGTTTGTCTAAAAAAACATATGCCGCCACTCTCTTGCCTTATTTGTAATATATTTTATTTGTCAGTTGTAGTAGTAAATGCCGCATTTCTCTGATTACTTGCTTTTTGTAATTATTTTTTGTACATCTTTAATACGTGTAATTCTAAGAAATGTATCTTAATTAGTAAGTCCAACAGCTATTTTTATATTTAAGTTGACTTAGTGGCTAAATAATAAACCTGTATGGTCATTTATCGAACAGTATGTAATTGTACATTTTAAAATGTTTGTTAATGTATTTTATACCAGTATACGTTTATGTACATCATTGTTTAAGCTAGCCTAATGATGGAGCTGAGAGATCCCATCCAAATGAACAGAGGGTAGCGAAAGCTCACACAGGATCTCGGAGTGCTGTGATGTACATGTAAAAGTGCAACACGAAAATTACAAACACATACAGGTTTAACATTCTGTCACCATGCAGTCTTAGTAATATTTCTAAATATCGAAATTCTGAAGACTCTATAGTGCCTTCACACCCTCATGTATATCTATTCACGCATTGCCCCTTCACTAATTGACACATTCAAATATTCACTCTTTCCTCTTCACACCTTCAGGTACATGTACATGCATTCACCCTTTAACCATTCACACTCATACATGTATATTCACCATTCACATAATCACATTCACTAATTCACTTGAATTCACCCCTTTCACCTATTCACATATTCACCTCCACCCATTCACACAATTGCGCATACATGTATATATATGTATTCACCACTTCACTCATTCACATTAGTTGCTTCACCCATTCACACATTCAACCCTTCACCAATTCACACATTCACCCCTTCACCATGTACGAGTACATATGTAGCTCGTATAAGGTGTAGAAAACCAATTGTGCCTGCATTTATGAATATTTTATCAATACTCTTACAACACCGGCTGCATGATGATTAGTCTAGTACATGTAGGTCATGTGCAAAGGCCACAAGACTATATCTTGATTTTTACTAGACTTCTGTGGCAACCGAAAAATAAACACTGTGTACTTTTCTATGTAATTAAGCATTCATTTCGAAATTGATTATCTCGAGTCATAGTCATACACTAAGGACGATACACAGTATATAGTTTTAATAATTGATTCATTCAAAAATACAACAAAACAGGAAAAACAATTAAAAACTTTGAATACGAGCCTAAGATAATATGAAGCGTGTACAATAATATGCGTACATTAACTTAAACAATGTGCTTGGTCTGGCTGTCAATTCAACAGCTATAACAATAGTAATGAGTTCTATCTGCTTTTACGGTGTGCGTTCGGACTGGTAAAAAATTATTGTTTGACTATTTTAAACCAAATCACAAAATAAACATCTTTCTTAAGTGTCCGCTGCTGCTGCCCTCCCTCCGATCCTTCAGTGTCCGCTGCTGCTGCCCTCCCTCCGATCCTTCAGTGCCCGCTGCTGCTTCCCTCCCTCCGATCCTTCAGTGCCCGCTGCTGCTTCCCTCCCTCCGATCCTTCAGTGCCCGCTGCTGCTTCCCTCAGATCCTTCAGTGCCCGCTGCTGCTGCCCTCCCTCCGATCCTTCAGTGCCCGCTGCTGCTGCCCTCCCTCCGATCCTTCAGTGCCCGCTGCTGCTGCCCTCCCTCCGATCCTTCAGTGCCCGCTGCTGCTTCCCCCCTCCGATCCCTCAGTGCCCGCTGCTGCTTCCCTCCCTCCGATCCTTCAGTGCCCGCTGCTGCTTCCCTCCCTCCGATCCTTCAGTGCCCGCTGCTGCTTCCCTCCCTCAGATCCTTCAGTGCCCGCTGCTGCTTCCCTCCCTCCGATCCTTCAGTGCCCGCTGCTGCTGCCCCCCTCCGATCCTTCAGTGCCCGCTGCTGCTTCCCTCCCTCCGATCCTTCAGTGCCCGCTGCTGCTTCCCTCCGATCCTTCAGTGCCCGCTGCTGCTGCCCCCCTCCGATCCCTCAGTGCCCGCTGCTGCTTCCCTCCCTCCGATCCTTCAGTGCCCGCTGCTGCTTCCCTCCCTCCGATCCTTAGTGCCCGCTGCTGCTTCCCTCCCTCCGATCCTTCAGTGCCCGCTGCTGCTTCCCTCCCTCCGATCCTTCAGTGCCCGCTGCTGCTTCCCTCCCTCCGATCCTTCAGTGCCCGCTGCTGCTGCCCCCTCCGATCCTTCAGTGCCCGCTGCTGCTTCCCTCAGATCCTTCAGTGCCCGCTGCTGCTTCCCTCCCTCCGATCCTTCAGTGCCCGCTGCTGCTTCCCTCCCTCCGATCCTTCAGTGCCCGCTGCTGCTTCCCTCCCTCCGATCCTTCAGTGCCCGCTGCTGCTGCCCCCTCCGATCCTCAGTGCCCGCTGCTGCTTCCCTCCCTCTGATCCTTCAGTGCCCGCTGCTGCTGCCCCCTCCGATCCCTCAGTGCCCGCTGCTGCTGCCCCCTCCGATCCTTCAGTGCCCGCTGCTGCTTCCCTCCCTCCGATCCCTCAGTGCCCGCTGCTGCTGCCCCCTCCGATCCCTCAGTGCCCGCTGCTGCTTCCCTCCCTCCGATCCTTCAGTGCCCGCTGCTGCTGCCCCCCTCCGATCCCTCAGTGCCCGCTGCTGCTTCCCTCCCTCTGATCCTTCAGTGCCCGCTGCTGCTGCCCCCCTCCGATCCCTCAGTGCCCGCTGCTGCTGCCCCCCTCCGATCCTTCAGTGCCCGCTGCTGCTTCCCTCCCTCCGATCCCTCAGTGCCCGCTGCTGCTGCCCCCTCCGATCCCTCAGTGCCCGCTGCTGCTTCCCTCCCTCCGATCCCTCAGTGCCCGCTGCTGCTGCCCCCTCCGATCCTTCAGTGCCCGCTGCTGCTGCCCCCCTCCGATCCTTCAGTGCCCGCTGCTGCTTCCCTCAGATCCTTCAGTGCCCGCTGCTGCTGCCCCCCTCCGATCCTTCAGTGCCCGCTGCTGCTGCCCCCCTCCGATCCCTCAGTGCCCGCTGCTGCTGCCCCCTCCGATCCCTCAGTGCCCGCTGCTGCTGCCCCCTCCGATCCTTCAGTGCCCGCTGCTGCTGCCCTCCGATCCTTCAGTGCCCGCTGCTGCTGCCCCCTCCGATCCCTCAGTGCCCGCTGCTGCTGCCCCCTCCGATCCCTCAGTGCCCGCTGCTGCTTCCCTCCCTCCGATCCTTCAGTGCCCGCTGCTGCTGCCCTCAGATCCTTCAGTGCCTGCTGCTGCTTCCCTCAGATCCTTCAGTGCCCGCTGCTGCTTCCCTCAGATCCTTTAGTGCCCGCTGCTGCTGCCCTCCCTCCGATCCTTTAGTGCCCGCTGCTGCCCTCCCTCCGATCCTTCAGTGCCCGCTGCTGCCCTCCCTCCGATCCTTTAGTGCCCGCTGCTGCTGCCCTCCCTCCGATCCTTCAGTGCCCGCTGCTGCTTCCCTCAGATCCTTCAGTGCCCGCTGCTGCTTCCCTCAGATCCTTCAGTGCCCGCTGCTGCTTCCCTCAGATCCTTCAGTGCCCGCTGCTGCTTCCCTCAGATCCTTCAGTGCCCGCTGCTGCTGCCCTCCGATCCTTCAGTGCCCGCTGCTGCTGCCCCCCTCCGATCCCTCAGTGCCCGCTGCTGCTGCCCCCCTCCGATCCCTCAGTGCCCGCTGCTGCTTCCCTCCGATCCTTCAGTGCCCGCTGCTGCTGCCCTCCGATCCTTCAGTGCCCGCTGCTGCTGCCCTCAGATCCTTCAGTGCCTGCTGCTGCTTCCCTCCGATCCTTCAGTGCCCGCTGCTGCTGCCCTCCGATCCTTCAGTGCCCGCTGCTGCTGCCCTCAGATCCTTCAGTGCCTGCTGCTGCTTCCCTCAGATCCTTCAGTGCCCGCTGCTGCTTCCCTCAGATCCTTCAGTGCCCGCTACTGCTGCGCTCCGATCCTTCAGTGCCCGCTACTGCTGCGCTCCGATCCTTCAGTGCCTGCTGCTGTTGCCCTCCGATCCTTCAGTGCCCGCTGGTGCTGAAGCGACCCAAAAATTGTCAAAAGTTTTTTCCAATAAGTCAGAAACAAATCCGTGCGCAAAATACTGACTGTTAGACTGAATAAAAGTGCGGTAACAGTGCGCGCAACTAAGCAAGTGAAGGAGTTTAAAATAAAAATGACAACATTAATAAAAGAGCTAAGCGTACAAGTACTACAGACAGCACTTATTGCTCACTATAAAGAATTAAATATTTAAACCATTCAGCATACCAATAAAACAAACTAAGCTTCAGAAATAACAGTAGACTATACGAGCTACTTCTACACGAATAGGCCAGGGTAAAATTCACAATGTTGTAGAATTTCTATTGCTAAGTCAGGTAAGAGCGGCTGCGAGTCTGGTAGATTGGCTGTGAATCTGGTACAGTGGCTGTGAGTCTGGTAGAGTGACTGTGAATCTGGTAGATTAGCTGTGAATCTGGTAGAGTGACTGTGAATCTGGTAGATTGGCTGTGAATCTGGTAGAGTGGCTGTGAATCTGGTAGAGTGGCTGTGAATCTGGTAGATTGGTATGAACCTGGTAGATTGGCTGTGAATCTGGTAGATTGGTATGAATCTGGTAGATTGGCTGTGAATCTGGTAGAGTGACTGCAAAACTGGTAGAGTTGTCATAAATCTGATATACCGAATCTGGTAGTGATTGTTACATTTCTAATTAGTGGTCTCTCATTTTAAGAATTTGCGGCGCATATCAGCAGCAAAATGTGAATGATATCCATAACAGAAGTATTTATATAACTAAAAGCGGCAAGCAGCAAAAGTTCAAAAGAAACAAGAAATTAAATGTTTTTTTAGGAAAGAAGAATCGAACAGTTCCAGCTGCAAGAGAGGCGCCCCGCTAGAAGCGTTGTAAGAATTAATCATTCGGCCTAACTGACACAAAGTATACAAACAGACTACTGCAAGTAGCAACAGAAGCTAAAATGTTAAAAAATGAGATCACTTTAGTAAAATCATTCGACATTATGTTCAGTTAAATCAGATCTACTTCACAACAGAAGAAACAAGAAGAAACGATAAGCAACAGAGTCTGGGATCTCTTTTAGGAAAGAATGAATAGAAATGCATTCGGTGCACTTTTTTGATCGAACACAAAACAAAAAGAAAGAAATTTATTTGGGACTTGTGCACAAAAAATTTCCGGGTCATTGTCGTTTGATTCACCCCCATGAGAGCCAACCCCACCCCATGAGAGCTAACCCCCACCCCCATGAGAGCCAACCCCCACCCCATGAGAGCCAACCCCCACCCCGATGAGAGCCAACCCCCACCCCCATGAAAGCCAACCCCCACCCCATGAGAGCCAACCCCCACCCCATGAGAGCCAACCCCCACCCCATGAGAGCCAACCCCACCCCCATGAGAGCTAACCCCCACCCCATGAGAGCCAACCCCCACCCCCATGAGAGCCAACCCCCACCCCCATGAGAGCCAACCCCCACCCCATGAGAGCCAACCCCCACCCCGATGAGAGCCAACCCCCACCCCATGAGAGCCAACCCCCACCCCATGAGAGCCAACCCCACTCCCATGAGAGCCAACCCCACTCCCATGAGAGCCAACCCCCACCCCCATGAGAGCCAACCCCCACCCCATGAGAGCCAACCCCCACCCCCATGAGAGCCAACCCCCACCCCCATGAGAGCCAACCCCACCCCCATGAGAGCCAACCCCACCCCATGAGAGCCAACCCCCACCCCCATGAGAGCCAACCCCCACCCCCATGAGAGCCAACCCCACCCCCATGAGAGCCAACCCCCACCCCAATGAGAGCCAACCCCACCCCCATGAGAGCCAACCCCCACCCCATGAGAGCCAACCCCCACCCCCATGAGAGCCAACCCCCACCCCAAGGCACAGAGAGTGTACATGCCTGACGATTAGAAAGTCAGAGGGCCGCTGTACACCCTGTGTGAGCATGTGTGTGAGTGCGTGTTGGCGCGCATGTATGTGCTCAGGAGTCAGCAGAATGGGGGCAGAATTGCCAAAGGCGTTGCGCCAGGTGCCCACAGCCCTCCTGCGAATATTTAATAATGCTTTTAAAAGCACCGATGCCCATTTTGGCCAGTGCGATTTCATGTTTCTTTAATCATTGTTACAGCACTTGGAAAGTTTCCATAAAGCAATTGCTGTTTTTTCCTGCAATCGTGATATGCAGGTAAATGTTTTTATTATTATTTAGTCAGATTCCGACCATTAACGCTAATGATACTACTGGGCTGTCTACTTATTGGCTGGGGCTCGTACGCTGAAATAGGGCACAGCGTCCTTGACAACCAGAGTGTGGCAGAATTCGCACACGTTGGCCTGCCGCTTACTTGGCCCAGAGGTGACGGTCTTGGCCGTGCAGTCCTGGCAGAACAGCTTCACGCAGTGCAGGCAGCGGCGCGGCTTTACAGTCAGGCTGAGGCCGCGACCGCAGGCGCCGCAGTTCGATGCGTCTTCGACGAATTGCCATCGCACCTGGCTCTCCTGCTGCCTGAGGTTCTCCAGCTGCATTTGCAGCGACTGTGAAAGCTCAACGAAGTCCTTCTGGACGCTCTCCGAGTTCTGCAGCTCCGTCTGCTCGGAAAGGGAAGAACGGAACTGCTGTTAGCTTTACAGTAGGAATGCCAAGCCATTTTCCGCCCGTCGAACTACCAATAGGGGGGAAGAAATTCCCCCCCCCCACCTACAATTTTGACCAAGGCTAGTGACCAACGAAGTCAGAGCTGATGCAGACACACGTGATCGACGTGCTGATGAAATTTGGAGACTTGGCAAGGCTGCACTGAGGCGCAGTGCTGATTGGCGCACAGGGGTGTACTGAATACACTGGCGCTTATGGGAAAAATCCGACCTTCTGGCGGAATCGTCGAATATCTCGACGGTCCGGAGGGCTGGCGACTTGATTTTTGTTTGAGAAGGTGCGCAACAAAAAGTCAGCCCGTGCTCTTGAATTCCGTGTGCCTGCGTTTCTCCGTTCTAGCGCAGCAAAAAAATTGTCAGGGGGGGGGAATTTCTTCCCTCCTCTTGGTAGTTCTGCTGTTAATCTGTGCCACATCTCACTCGGTCACATCTCACTTTGTCACATCTCACTCGATCACATCTCACTCGGTCACATCTCACTCTGTGCCGCATCTCACTCTGTGTCACATCTCACTCGGTCACATCTCACTCTGCGCCGCATCTCACTCTGTGCCACATCTCACTCTGCCGCATCTCACTCTGTGCCACATCTCACTCTGTGCCGCATCTCACTCCATCACATCTTACTCTGTCACATCTCACTCTGTGCCGCATCTCACTCTGCGCCGCATCTCACTCTGTGCCACATCTCACTCTGCCGCATCTTACTCTGTGCCACATCTCACTCTGCCGCATCTCACTCTGCCGCATCTCACTCTGTGCCACATCTCACTCTGTCGCATCTCACTGTGCCGCATCTCACTATGTGTCGCATCTCACTCTGTGTCACATCACACTCGGTCACATCTCACTCGGTCACATCTCACTCGGTCACATCTCACTCGGTCACATCTCACTCGGTCACATCTCACTCGGTCACATCTCACTTTGTCACATCTCACTCGGTCACATCTCACTCGGTCACATCTCACTCGGTCACATCTCACTCGGTCACATCTCACTCGGTCACATCTCACTCTGTGTCAAATCTCACTCTGTGCCGCATCTCACTCTCATCATCCTGTCTCACCCTGCACGCATCACAATAGTTGAATAGTCCCAATATTTCCCAAGTCCGCTCTCACCTGCAGACAGGTGACCCGGTGCCTCAGCTCGGCATTATCAGTCTCAAGTCTGGCAGTCCTAGCTTTGAGTTCCGCCTCGCTAGCTCGCAGATTGGCTGCCACCTCTCTCGATTTCTCCTGCAAGCTGGACAGCTGTGACTGGGCGGCCTCCTTAGCCGAGCGCTCCTTGGCCAGCTCCGAGCGCAGCCGGTCGCACCTGTCAGTCTCGGCCTGCAAGCACTCCTGCGTCTGGCGGAGCTGCTCAGATTCGCTCAATAATTTTTGCCGCTCAAAGTCTGCTTCGGATTTGTAGCGACGTTCTAGGTGCTCTCGGTTGACGCGCTCTGAGATGAGGTCCTCCTTGAGCTTGAGCACAAGCACCTGGCGGAGCAGAAGACCGCAATGTTAGTTCAGTAGAGGACCGGGAGTTCGGGACCAGTTTGTAGTGCATTAAAGTATCTTATGTACTTTTAGTGACTTTTGTACGCGATGATTTAACTATGGGAGATTTTAACTATGGGAGATTTTAACTATGGGAGATTTTAACTATGGGAGATTTTAACTATGGGAGATTTTAACTATGGGAGATTTTAACTATGGGAGATTTTAATTATGGGAGATTTTAACTATGGGAGATTTTAACTATGGGAGATTTTAACTATGGGAGATTTTAACTATGGGAGATTTTAACTATGGGAGATTTTAACTATGGGAGATTTTAACTATGGGAGATTTTAACTATGGGAGATTTTAACTATGGGAGATTTTAACTATGGGAGATTAAAGTATGGAAAATTATTGAGAGTGATCTAGAATATTTCTAGAAAATATTTTGCCCGACCTGCAGTTCATCAGCCGCAGCCGGGATGTCCTCCAGCAGACCCTGCCGCAGCTTATCAGCGGAGTCGCGTCCGGAGGCCAGCAGGTCGTCGTACCAGCCCTGCAGCTGGTCGATGCCGTCCTGCAGCTGGTCGCGGTCGCGGATCAGGCAGCTCAGCTGGTCGCCGAGGCCGGACCGGCAAGCGTCAAGTTGGTCGCGCAGTTTCGTCACCCTGGCCGACGCTTCAGACAGCTGCTTGCTCAAATCGTCGAGTTTTTCAACGTGAGCAGCGTCGGAACGACGACAGGCCGAGTCCAGACGTTCGAGAGCGTCGGCTAATTCAGCTGCGCGGGCTGCCTCGCGCTGACGGCCAGCGGCTTCGGCAGCAGCGTCGGCTTCAGCCTGATGTTGGGCGGAGCGGAGACGGCGAATCTCGGCGCGCCAGCTCTGGCACATCAGGCAGCGGGCGGCCGCTGCGGCTGCGGCCACTGCGGCGACGGTTAGGTGGAGAGGGAGACCCAAACTTAATAAATCATCTTGGCCCAGTTTCTAGTAGCGATCTATGCAGGTTGACATGTTGTCATAGGTTCATAGTTTCTGAAAGCGCGCCTTAGCTAGCAATGATATAAAGTCATGCATTGCTTATTTTTTAGAACTAATCTTATAGTTGTTTCTCTGAAATTTATTATTTTGGCTGCTTATGGGAAATTACTACTTTGGAAGCCTATGAACACTTTAAAGTTTAAACCAGAGCCACATAACATGAGCTTACCCATCATGGACTGGCTTTTTGAAAATCCATCGCCAGTGAAATTGGTTAATGACTGCCATCTATGTTGCTGTTGATCATCTCGGGTATTTATCAAACAATCTGAGCTCCCACTGCTTGTATTGCCAATTTTTATATTAGGACAAGAGGAAGACAATGCTGATGATGAAGCCAAAGGAATAAATTTTCTAGACTTATTAGCATATTCATTAGACTGCTGTTGCTCTGCTGAATCCATAAAAAAGCTTCCTGGAATTTATGTTATTTTATCAATTGATTAAAAGATCTATTATTTGAGAGGAAATAATGATAAAATGAAAAAATCAAACAAAAAAATTGAATAAAATATTACTGCTGGCTAATTCTCAGTTCTTTAAATGGAGTTTTATGACTTGACCATTTGACTCTATTTGAAAATCGGTCTGTAAATGCAGAGAAAAAAATTAATACCAGTATTCTCATAGCCTAAATTTATCCATTTTAGATGTCTTAGTGTAAATGTTTTTTCTCGAAAATGTTGATTGAAAATGGAATATAATTAGACATTTTGCTCAATTTCAGTATAGGCTATAGCCTATAGGCATATAATTTGGGTCTAATTTATCTATCTAGCGATCTACTTAGACTAAAATGCCTTAAATTTTTAAAAGAAACTGCTTTATTATTTGTAGCCTATTCTGATTAAATTTTAACCATTCATTTATATTTTTCTGCTAGTTTAAAGTGACTTAAGCTAAATGATATTTCTAAATCATTTCTAAATCTAAATCAGTGTCAGTAGCAGTGTCCACTTATTAATTAGAAAGTGAAGATCTTTAAACGCAGAATAGTTGTTGACCAAAATTGTAGAAAATAAAAATATCATAATTGGATCTCGTTAATAGTAACAGTTGTGTTGAGAGCTCTTAGTCTGTGTGCTATATACGTAATACGTGTGCTCGTAGTATATGTCTATGTTATATACTATACATTTTCTAAGAAAATGCAAAATTAAAGCACGAAAATACAAAGCAGTTAAAAAACAAAACAACAGCGGTATTGTTTCAAAGAAAATGATGAATGCCCAAACGGCTTGCTAAAAAGCAAGCTTGTTTTTTAATTTGCGTTATAATTTTTTAAGCTGATAAATTGTGCAATTTTTATATCTCTATTGTAAATGTACTTTTATGGGTCAAATAGTAAAACAAACCGTTAACATCTTCAGAGCACACATGATTCCGAATGATTAATAGTGTACTTCTACACTCTGCTAATTAGGCTGACGCCAGGCTAAATATTTTTTTTAGAATCCACGTAACGATGGAACATGCATTGTAGTGCAGTGCAATCCACATTACATTTTTAGAATTACTATACTAGTATTAGAGCTATTATGTTATGCCTAATTATATATATTGACTATAGCATAGATAGTACCAATAATATAGCCAGAGACAAACTATTTCTATACTAGGGCTATTCTTAACCCTTAATGATTACCTTACTTACTGATATTACCAAGCTGTACTAGGGGGTAGGCCTAAACTATATCTAAATCCCACCAATAAACCAAGCTGTTCTAAATCTAGGGGTTGCTTCTATTTTATCAAATTTCCACCAAGCTATATAGTGCTTTATGTTCTCCTTTTAAAATCTCACTAACCTGCCATCAAAGGTTATGTTATGTGTAAGGCTTCTTACTATTTTTATATAGTGTACTCAGCGTATATATAGTGTAATCAGATATTATTGCTAGCATATGTATTATTTAATATTTACTAATAACTAATTAGCATCTACTGGCCTGAACAGTTATATGACATTTACCCTATTCCTATCTTATACCCTATTTACTCATATCAAGGGATTTTTCTTAGTCTTAGGCATTTCCTAGATCAGAGGATGATAGCTCTAAAGCTATTTATGAATTTATGTTGCTCCAAGGCAATTTTACTGCTTAGTTTAAGGTGATTTACCTCAGACTACTAGGTAATTCTCATTTTTAGCAGTTTTTAATTCTTCCAATGTTGGGGTTTCTCATAAAATAAGTGAAGGCTTATTAAAAGGCACATGACCAAGATGGCCATACATTAAGATGGCCACAGCTCTAAATGTCTAAATAGTCAAATAGATAATAATAAGCCTAGGTTTCTATATTTCACTCATATCCTATTGGTAGTAAGAAAGATAAATGCTATAAATAATTGAATTTTATTATATTATAATCATTCTCTTTGGACTTTGGCTTTAGTTTTTATTGTAGGCCCTAGCCTGACGTAGGGGCCTATAGATATTTATCCACTAGGCCTATATAAAACAAGTAACTTAGCATAAAATAAATACTTTATTGCATATTTATCCAATTTTTTGCATAGCTAGCAATCATTATTATTAGGCCTAATAATGGTTTCTTTTTGATAAACTACTAGTGATAGATTTATTAGATAAAATGATATTAAAATAATTTGGTATAAACATTAAAAAGATTAAGTTTTTGTATTATAGATAATTACTTTCAAATATATTATTGCATCAGTATTTATGAATATGATTGATTGAGTAAATATTAATATTAATATTTAATTGATATAATAATATTAATATTAAAATTAATATAACATAACAATAGCTATTATGTTGCTAATTAATGGTAGAAAGAGAGTAGATACAATAGAGATTCAATGTTATGACCATCTTAGTATATGGCCATCTTGGTCTTAAACCTATTGCTCTTACACAAACTGCTAATAGGCCTAGCAAATTTGATTTGTTTCTTTCCAAATTGGAAGTTGATTAATAAAGCTCATAAGTAGGTTGGTTACTCTCTTGGTTTTTGAGCTTTTATTTATACTCATTAAGAAAATATTTTTAAACCAATTTTTATTTGCAGAATATTATTTTAAAACATGGTTAAACTAAATTAGGATAAAAATTAAAATATAGTATTTTCTAAAAAAGAATAAGTTGTAATTGTTAAGAAGATTCAAAGAATATAAAAAAGAATATGCTATAAAATGAGTACTGTTTTACTATAAAAGAGAACTACATTTAATTTAGGCTTGTAGATATATTACTACTAATATATATTAAAAAAAAATTATATTGCTTAATCACTATAGCGCATGACTAAGACTGCCACATACCAAGACTACCACAACTATTATTGGTTATTAGTATTGAAGGCCAAGGAGGAGCTATCAATCTTCTAGCATTGCTATTCTTCTTAAATGTTCCTCTCTTGTAGCCTTGTCCTGTTGACTCTCCTACCTACTCATCTCCTCTTTAGCATAATCCAATAACACATTGAGCCAAATTCCTCCTTAGCTCCCCCAAGTGTGGCAATCTTAGTGTGTGGCTGTCTTGGTCCTACACTACTACTGAAGAGTTTATTGGATGGTGATAAGTCATTCAATAATTCCTATTTCTAGACACTAGAGAAAAAGTGCCTAGGTATAAACAAAATCGAATAACTCTTATTGCAGCAGATCTTCTTAAGGTTGGTAGTCGCAGAGTCTTGTAGGGCTAGCTAGCTTAATGAGTGGTGGCGGCCAGTTCCAGTGAACAGCTATTATTTCTTGGAGTCCTTAACTTTATCTGTGGGTTGACCAAAACAAGAGCTAATCAGAATTCTTGATGGTCCTTGAGCTCGGAATTAACAATAAAATGTGCGCCCTTATGAACAATTGAATTCTTTAAATCTCTGTAATAGGTCCCCCTAAAGGGCGTCTTCTTCATTACATCTGAAACATAATAGATAACTCAAATTAACTCAATAATCTTCTAGGAATGTATCCTAGGAAACAAGAAGGCCTTTCTCAAAAGTGTCCACAATAAGTGTCTCTCGTAAACTTAATTAATCAACTTATTAGCACTAGTAACAAATAACTAAATCAGGTAAATGCTTACCAATTGGTCCAGATTTCTTCTCTCAGAGATGGGTCTTCTTAGTTAATGTACTCCAAGGTATTCCTTGAGACCACTCTGAGTCTGAATTTTTCTCTCAGATTTTTGCTTACATTTATAATAAATTTTTTGTGAAAAACTGGTATAAAATTGATTATTTACTTAGGTTACATATGTTTGATTAAGGGGTCATAAATGTATGATCATTACCATATATGGAATTAAGCAAAATAAAACTCATGAGAACCAGTTCCTTGATCAAATAAATGTCCATCCCATGTAGGGCTCTAAGTCACTTCTGTTTGCACATGACTCATTCTAAAAATATAATTTCTAAAAATAGACATGATTCACCATGACTCATTCTAAAAATAGATTACAAGTTTAGATTGATTCTATTAGAAAATTACTTTAAGTAGTGCATTACAGTATGACTAAAATATCTACACCACTACTATTGTTATGTAAAATGGTATTAGGAGATGTAGGACTAAAATAAACATTTTGCATTTTTTGTATGTCTAGCACAATATTAAAATATAGAATATAAGGCTTCTATTATATATAATAAAGGTTCACTTTAAGCATGATTTTGACTATAATAAGCATTTTTTTATTGGTGCCAATTTGAAATAACTGATTTTACCCAATAAAAAGATGCACTAGATTCTAAGGTGAATTTTATATCAAAATGCCTAGTCAGTATATTAGTGCCAATTAGAATAATATATTTCAATGAAAGTATTGCCTTTTAATATTCAAGTATACAATTAGACACAATTAGCATATTAAAAGATTTACTTACAAATACCAAAATGATAGATTATATAGTTAAGTTTATATTATTAGAATAATAGAAATTCAAATTGATTTGTATATTTTATATAAGATTTTTATGTACTTCAAGTATTGGCCTAGGCCTCAAATTTTTAGTAAATTATTTTATTCTAGGACTAAAGTATTTATTAACTAGGTTTATATAATACGAGGCCAACTCCTCCGTTGGCGGAGTGAGGGGATAGAACTCCCATCGCCAGAATTTCATTCCCCGAAACCATCAGCTGAATCCAATGACACGAATCCCATCGTCCAAATCCTCTCCAAATCCTATATTAACCTCCCAAAAACCATGTTGTTTTACCTGTGTGCAAAAATTGACTGCCTGCCATCGTCCAGACTGAGACTCTCGTCTGTCTCCTCTCTCCTCTTTGCTCTCTCATCTCTAATCTCTCCTATCTCCTCTCTGCTCTCTCATCTCTAATCTCTCCTATCTCCTCTCTGCTCTCATCTCCTCGCTTATCTATCATTTCTCATGTCTACTCTCTTATCTCTCCTCACTACTTTCTCCTCTCAACTTTTTCCTCTCTCCTCTTTTATCTCTTCTCTCTCCTCTCCTTTATCTCCTCTCTGCTCTCTCATCTCTCTACTTTCTCCCCTCTCCTCTCTCCCTTATCCTCTTGCTTCTCTCTCCTCTCTCTCCCCTCATCTCTACTAATTTATCTCTTCTCTCTCGTCTTTTGGCTCTACTCCCTCTGTCTCCTCTTTCTCCTCTCTTACCCCTCTCCTCTCTCCTCTCAATTCCTTCATCTTTTCTCTCGCCTTTATTCTCTTTTTTTCTTTTCTCTAATCTGTCCCTTTTAATTCTCTCTTTTCATGTTCTCTTTCATCTAATCTTTTATCTACTCTAGCCTTTTCTCTTTTCTCTATTCCCTTTCAATTTAACCATTTCATCCTCTCCATGAAACAGCTATCATCAAAATCCTCTCCGTTAAACTGCAATCTAGCTTGTATCATCCTCCTTCAAGCTACAATCCATCGATTTAAAAAAATACTATCTCTATCAAATTTCAGTCAATCAAGACTATGAAACTGAAGTCTATAAAAATATGATTTTTACTTGTCTGGGTATACGTCAAAAAATCTTCCAAATCTTCCAAATCCTCCATAAAACCTCTGAAATATCATAGCATGTTTTCCCTGTTTACAAAAATTGACTGCCATCGTCCAGACTGAGACTCTCTCCTGTCGCCTCTCTCCTCTTTGCTCCTTTATCTAATCTCTTCTTTCTGCTTCCTGCTCTCCATCTCCTCTCTCATCTCTACTCTTACTTTCTTATCAATCACCTCCCATCTCTCATCTCTCCCCTCTACGCTCTCATCTCTATTTTCTCATCTCTATTCTCTCATCTTTCCCCTTTTGCTCTCTCATTTGTTTTTTCATCTCTCTCTTCTCTCCCTTCTCTTCTCGCTTCGCTCTCTCCCTCTTCTCTCTATCTCTTCTCTCCTGTCTTCTCTCAATTCTCTCTATCTCTCCTCTTCTCTCTCATCTCTCATCTCTACTCGCTTATCTATCGCCTCTCCTCTACCCTGTCCTCTCTCTCTCCTCTTTTTTCTCTCTCGTCTCTCCTCTCTGCTCTCAATTCTCATACTCCTATTTTCTCTCTTACCCTCTCCCTCTTCATCTCTCATCTTTCCCCTCTTCTCTCTACCGTCTCCTGTCTCATCTCTCCTCTCTCTTCTCTCTCCTCTGTACTATCTTATCCCTCCTCTCTCCTCCCATCTTTCCTCCCTCCTTTGCTCTCTCATTTTCCTCTCTCCCCTCCTTTCTTCCCTCTACTTTCTCTTCTCTTCGCTCTCCCTCTTCATCATTCCCGCCTCACTCCCCTCTTCTCTACCCTCTGGCTCTGTCGTCTTTAATCTCTTATCTCTCATATCTACTGTCTTTCTATCATCTTTCTATCCTCTCTTCTCCTTGAAATCTCTCTTCTCTTTACTCTCTTATCTGACGGACTGAAAGCGCCGATAATCAAACCAATTGAAATTTTTTACCAGCCTCCTCCATTACTGAATTTACTCAAATGATAGCTGGCCTGAATTTGTGTACTCAACCCCCCCCCCCAACTACAATCTTGGCAGAAATTTTAAAAGTATGGAATCGTTTTTTCAATGCTGTGCTTTTTGTTTTCATATTTAAAGCAAATAACTTATATCCCCGAATTCAGCGTTGCAAGATCCTTCCAGCAATATAAGTCTCTCCTCTCAAAGTTAAAAAAAGGAACAGTTAACGTCTGAACTTCCCGGTTCAAAGCATTAAGTATCGAGTGTACATTCACCTGCCTGCTGTTTATTCATTGAATTTCACTGCCCAGCTAATATACAGACAGGCTGCCTTTTGAAAGGCGCCGATAGTAAAACCAATTGAATCTCGACACAGTCCTATCTATCTGTTTACAATGTACATTGCTATGTACACTCAGCCCAAACCAACCCTCCGTTCTGGAGGGAAGCATTAAATTTAACTGAACCCCCCAACACGCGGGGGTTTTATTAGCATTGAACCCAGAACACGCATCAACCACCCCTCCAATACACAGCGACCTGCGGGGGGAGGTTGGGGTGGTTGTTTTTACAATAATGCCACTGGAGAGGCAAAGTGGCCAAAGAAGGTTAAGAAAACAGTTTTTTGCTTTTTTAACGGACTTGACTTTTAATTTTTCAACATTAAAATAGCCTATTTGTTGCGTAGGAAAATTTTGAATTGATATATGTAAGTCCCGCATTTGAGTTGCCAGCCGTCTAGGAGGAGATACGCGTTAAACCCGGCCGGTCGATCGACCCACTCAGCTTTAGATATAAGAGAGAAGAGATATAAACAGTGACAGTGTGACTATACATTGTATGTCTCATATTCTACCAATAGCTAATATCAATAGTTAAATAAAATTGAGCCAAGTGGCAATTGGATTGGCTAGCTTTTTTCTGACTAAAAATTATATATGTTTTTTTAAGAACATTTTACTTTTTAACAAAGCTTCAAATGAAAAAAAGTTTTAATTGAAATATGGTTTGAGAATAAGAATATAATTTAATTTTTTGGATTAGACTTTAGATTGGACAGACTTTAGCAAGGACTTAGCACTGAATTATTTATTGACCAATAGTTTTTCTTAGTTGTGGTATTGGTTTTGTCATTCACAATGGAAGCCAAATAAATAAACAAATTACTTATGTAATGTTTTGCTCTCATTGTTTAATAACTTCAGAAACAGTAAGCCAAGCCAGCCACAAATTGGCGGTCATGTCTGGGCCGCTAGACAAATCATGGGACAAGCTGTTGAAAGCATTCGAAAGCTTGCACATTCACTTGGATGATGCGTCGTTCCTTCCGGCTGGGTAAGCATAAACTATGCTGTTTAATTGCTCCAATGTTGCAACAGTATATCCTACCAGCCCTTATTCTGAGAGTTTTTGGTGTGGAACCAGCATTTTAAGGCCCATCAGGATATTCTCAGCCTTGATGTGCTGTCCTTTGTAGCAAGAACTCTAATTAGGGGAAGTCATTCAGTTTTTTTTAAAATTTGCAGATTCCTGGTTGTTAGTTGGATTAGATTTAATGGGATGGAGTAGCGATGGGGTTTTGTTTTGGCTCTGCCGCAAATCAAGCAACAGTCGATGTGTACCCCACTGACCCCTTAAGCAAGCATGTACGCTCACACAGGGTGTACAGCGGTCCTGACTTTCTAATTGTTAGAAATGTACAGTCTCTGTGCCTTGCGGGCTGGCACTCATCCAATTGAAAACGTTGTGGTGACAAGAATCGCTAAATAGTCATTGCAAACACCTCCAGCGACTGTTGAGTCACGACAAAATCACGTGAATCTTAAGAGTTTTGAAAAAATCGCCCCAAGAATTGTTGTGTTAGCGCTTGACTTTCTACTAACTCAAGTAGGCTAAATAGAGTTGTAGTACTCTAGCACGCCTCAGACACGACTCTACGGCCCCCGAGTCATTATAGAAGCGCCCCAGAGTCATTTCTGAGTCGCTTTAGAGTCACTTCTTTCCTATTTTATCTGGTGACTCTGGGACGTTTCTTGGGATTTACCAATGCTAAGCTTTCTACTAACAGTAGCGACCCAAGTAAGGTTTCTTTCTGTTTAAATATTTAAACTCGACTGTTGCAGGCTCAGGAAGAAGGACGGCGCCCCAACCGTAGAGGAGAAGAAGCAGGCCTGCCACCTGCTAGCCGAGAGTATCCTAGGCGGTGAGCTAGCCAACTCGCAGGACTACGGCGCTGTGCTTCGCCCAGTAATAGAAACCCTATGCAACCTGTGCGACGATGCTAACGACTCCGTGCGCAATCTCGCTAACGAGACCCTCAACGCTGTTATGAAAGACATCAGCCTGCATCTGTACAGACACTTGACAGTGGCATTCGCTAAAGTTATGCAACGCGAGGGTATACAACGCGCGTAGTGAAAGCTGCTCTAAGCAGATTTGCTAGCCTAGTTGATTACATTCTGCCGGCTAAGGCGCCAGACTATGCCAGATTTGTGTTCCCAATCATTGTCCGATTGCTGCTAGCTGGCGAAGCTGTGCAAGCTGAACTGGTCCGCCAGCTGCCGCCAATCTGTCGGGCTTTGGTGCCGGCCGATCGGGAAATTCATCTGCGCGGCTACCTCACCGACTGTTTGGCCGCTTTAGATAATGCGTCGCCGTTTGTCAGACGGACTGCGGCTACGTTTGTCTCGGAGATTTGCGCTAATGCTCAGACGCCCAGGTGATTGTTTTTTGGGGCATCTTTTGACAGCTGACGGATGTGCAGTGGCACCTTACTCTGTAGTGCTGGGGTTGTGCAGTGGCGCCTGATTCTGCAGAGCTGGGGGTGTGCAGTGGCGCCTGATTCTGCAGTGCTGGGGGTGTGCAGTGGCGCCTGATTCTGCAGTGCTGGGGGTGTGCAGTGGCGCCTGATTCTGCAGTGCTGGGAGTGTGCAGTGGCGCCTTATTCTGTAGTGCTCGGGGTGTGCAGTGGCGCCTTATTCTGTAGTGCTCGGGGTGTGCAGTGGCGCCTTATTCTGTAGTGCTGGGAGTGTGCAGTGGCGCCTGATTCTGCAGTGCTGGGGGTGTGCAGTGACGCCTTATTCTGTAGTGCTGGGGGTGTGCAGTGGCGCCTTATTCTGTAGTGCTGGGGATGTGCACTGGCGCCTGATTCTGCAGTGCTGGGGGTGTGCAGTGGCGCCTTATTTTGTAGTGCTGGGGTTTGCAGTGGCGTCTTATTCTGTAGTGCTGGGGGTGTGCAGTGGCGCCTTATTCTGTAGTGCTGGGGGTGTGCAGTGGCGTCTTATTCTGTAGTGCTGGGGTTGTGCAGTGGCGCCTTATTCTGTAGTGCTGGGGGGTGTGCAGTGGCGCCTTATTTTGTAGTGCTGGGGGTGTGCAGTGGCGCTTTATTCTGCAGTGCTGGGGGTGTGCAGTGGCGCCTTATTTTGTAGTGCTGGGGTTTGCAGTGGCGTCTTATTCTGTAGTGCTGGGGGTGTGCAGTGGCGCCTGATTCTCAAGGGCTGGGTGTGTGCAGTGGCGCCTGATTCTGCAGTGGCTCTTATTTTGAAGCTTTTGCGGCATGTGAGAATGAGGTTGGGATTGTGGCGCCTACCGCAACAGCTTAATACGAGCCAACCTAAAGTACATTTGTCTATCATTGCTGTAATGCAATACCCCAACAGATTGCTGGCTTGGACTCTGGAGCAGCTCAGCTGCAGCCGGCCCGGCCATCTGTTGGCCCTCCGTCTACTGGCGCCGCTACTTGCCACTATGGATTTAACTACGCCAGCCGACGAAAATCTCACCTGCCGTTTATTAGCTGGTACAGCCGTTGCCGTGGCAACCGTCGACCGGGTTACGGCCAGTCCGGCACTCGAAGCGATGCGAGCTCTTTTAGACTGCTCTCCAGCCGGCCTTGTGGCTCAGCGACTTCTTCGGCCCGGCGGACTCTGTGGCGCCGCCGCTGCTGTCATGTCGAAAGCGGCTTCTGTCGCTCCCGCCGCCGCTGTTTCTGACACGAAGCCAGTAGCCACCGGCGACGAGCTGTCCGTCGTGGACAAGCCGCCGACTCCGACACAGACGCCGCTGCTGACGCCGGCGCCGTCTTCGTTAACGTCGCTAACGACTGGCGACGTTGGCGTTGCCACAGTCGCCGCTTCGTCCGATGCCGGCACTGAGGAGTCGTCGAATTGTAGCGACGATGCCGACGTTGAAACCGCTGACGAAGATGATGAGGCTACGAGCGGCGACGCCGGCTGCAGTAGCGACGACGCCTTGGAGGCCGCCGGCGTTGAAGCCGCCGCTGACTCGGTGACTCTCCTAGCCGATGCCGAAGCGGAAACCGACGCTTCCGCATCTGCCGCCGATCAGCTACCCGCTCTGCCGACTGAGCTAGTCTTGGCCCTATCCGATGACGCCAATCTGCCGCCTTTAGATTACATATTTCGCGTCCTCTCCAATCGATACTTGTTGCCTGGCAACGCCGCTGGCGTTTTCCACGACGAGCGCGCCGTTAAAGTGCATTTGAAAATGGACGCCATAGGCTGTCTAGCCCGCCTAGTGTCCTGGGAGCCGGCGCTGCTACGCCGGCCTGTGCTGCCGAATTCGCCTCAACGCGCCGACGATGTACTGTTGCTATTGAATCATTCAGATGCTCAACTGGTTGGCCGGACTGCTCAGTTATTGTGCTCATATTTGGCAGCGTCTGTGGCCGCTAATAACATCAGCCGGGCAGAAGCTGATACCGAAATTGGCCGACTGCTTGCGCTTATTGATCCGGGGACGCCGCTTGTTGCTAAGGAGGTGAGGATTGAGTGTCTGGTAGGACACAGATTTGAGCCATGTGTGCCTAATGAGTGAAAAAGTGAACTAATGTGTCACTGATTTAGTGAAATTATCATGGTTTTGAAAATGTATTTTTTAGTGTGCCATTGGTTGTGCAGTGCATGAATGTCACTGGATTTTGTGAACGAGTTACTGGTTTTTGGAATATGTCACTGGTTGTGTGAATGCGTCACTAAATCGTGTGAATTTTTCTGTCTGCGTGAATGTGTCACTGGTTGTGTGAACGCGTTACTTATTATTGTGTGTTTTTAAGTCAGACGATTGTGTGAATGTCACTGGCTGTGTGAATGTACGAGTATGTCTAGTTGTGTGAATATGTCAGTGCAGTGTGTGAATGTATAACATTTTCTAATCTCAAATCCTTCAGGTGGTGGGTGCCCTGTCGGCCTGTCTGCCCCAGCTCGGTATTCGATTCCCAGCCCTACTGGACCGAATCGCCCGAGCCCTGCCGCTCGCACTGAACTCGAGCTACGCCCTGCTCACCGCCGAACTCTGCTCACTACTCTCCGGCCTGCCGTTTTATCTCCTGCCCGACGATCTCCGACCCTGGTACCTGGACACCGGCGTCGGTTTGCTTGGCCACGCTGATCGACAAGTTCAATCGGCGGCCTGTCAGCTGCTAGTTCGGGCAGCCGGCACTTTGCAGGATCCGACATCGCCTGCCGCTCTGTCGGTCTGTCAGCAGCAGCAGCAGCAGCATCATGGCGGCTTCCAAATGCATCAGCGACAAAGCCGACCAGCTCAACTGGCCGCTTCTGCCGGCTTATCCAGCGTGCTTGGCTGCCTTCTGGCTAAACTGTACTCTAATTCGGGTCAGGCTTTCATGGCCGGCGCAGCTAGTCTGTTGCACCGGCTAACTCTGGCTTATCCGCCTGTGTCGCATCCGGCCGAATGGCGGGTCGCTCCGTTGGCCCCTGTGACTGCGGAGCGATGGCAATCGTTTGCTAAAGCCTGGCCGACTGGGCCGGGGCCGCAGCAGCCGCCGGAGCTGTTGCACTATTGCGTGCAGCTGCTGTCCCTGCCGCTGCCGCTGCAGGTGAGAGACCTGTCTGTATGTCTGTCTCTGTCTGTCTGTCTGTCTGTCTCTGTCTGTCTGTCTGTCTGTCTGTCTCTGTCTGTCTGTCTGTCTGTCTGTCTGTCTGTCTGTCTGTCTGTCTGTCTGTCTGTCTGTCTGTCTGTCTGTCTCTGTCTGTCTGTCTGTCTGTCTGTCTGTCTGTCTGTCTGTCTGTCTGTCTGTCTGTCTGTCTGTCTGTGTCTGTCTGTCTGTGTCTGTCTGTCTGTGTCTGTCTGTCTGTGTCTGTCTGTCTGTCTGTTTGTCGGTCTGTCTGTCTGTCTGTCTGTGTATGTCTGTGTCTGTCTGTCTGTCTGTCTGTCTTAGTGTCTGTCTGTCTGTCTGTCTCTGTCTGTCTGTCTGTCTGTCTGTATGTCTGTCTGTCTCTGTCTGTCTGTCTGTCTGTCTGTCTGTCTGTCTGTCTGTCTGTCTGTCTGTCTGTCTGTCTGTCTGTCTGTCTGTCTGTGTCTGTCTGTCTGTGTCTGTCTGTCTGTTTGTCTGTCTGTCTGTCTGTCTGTCTGTCTGTCTGTCTGTCTGTCTGTCTGTCTGTCTGTCTGTCTGTGTATGTCTGTCTGTCTGTCTGTGTCTGTCTGTCTGTCTGTCTGTCTTAGTGTCTGTCCGTCCATCTGTCTGTCTGTCTGTGTGTCCATCTATCTGTCTGTCTGTCTGTCTGCCTTTTTTCCGATGTTTGTATGATCCGTCTGTACGTCCATTATTGACCCAACTTCTGACTGCATCCCAACCTTAACGCCTCTACCTACCTATTTGATACATATGTCTGCCTTTTTGTCTATCTATCTACCCATACCTACCCATCAATTATCTACCTGCGCCCATCCACCTCCCACAATTGCAGACCCACTCGGACCTGCTAGCTGCCGTGGCCAACCTAGTTCGCGGCGCCATCTGTCACGGCCTCCGCCCAGTGCTTGACGATCATCCCAAAGAGGCCTGGCCAGCCTTGGCTAATCGCACCCTGCCGGATCTGTGCTCCGCCCTGCTGCACCATCTGCTTCGATTATTGACGGCGTTCCAGCTGGCCGTGGCCACGGTGCACCATTCGTCATCCTCTGCCAGTCCGGCCAAGCAGCAGCGTCTTGGTCGGCCTGGCAGTGGCGTCGCGGCCACTGCAGCCGCTGCCAGCGTCGTTCATCATCAGACTGCCGCCGATTCGGCGTCTTTGTCGGTGTCTTCGGGCGCTAAACAGCCGGACGTCGCTAGCGGCGTCGGAGTTGTCGCCGGGATTTCGCTGGGTCTGACAGCGTCGGACGATCGGCACCATCATCACCAGCATCCGCACCATGCGCAGCATCATCAGCATCAGCACTACGCCCGGCTGCAGGAGTCCGTGCGCAAGGCCTATCGAAGCTACCGAACTTCGGCCGAATCGGTCAGCGGCGCCGCCGGGGACGCCAGGATCTGCCAGTTGGCCAGATCGGCGTTAGACTGTCTGGCCGCGCTGCTCAACGGCGCTCACAGGTGCGCTGTTGCGGGATAATCCTTATCACTGGTTTATTAATCCTAGTCCTGTAGCTCATTAACCCTTGTACTCTGTAGCTCATTAACCCTTGTACTCTGTAGCTTATTAACTCTGTAGCTCATTAACTCTGTAGCTCATTAACTTTGTAGCTCATTGACTCTGTAGCTCATTAACCCTTGTACTCTGTAGCTCATTAACCCTTGTACTCTGTAGCTCATTAACTCTGTAGCTCATTAACTTTGTAGCTCATTGACTCTGTAGCTCATTAACCCTTGTACTCTGTAGCTCATTAACCCTTGTACTCTGTAGCTCATTAACCCTTGTACTCTGTAGCTCATTAACCCTTGTACTCTGTAGCTCATTAACCCTTGTACTCTGTAGCTCATTAACCCTTGTACTCTGTAGCTCATTAACCCTTGTACCCTGTAGCTCATTAACCCTTGTACCCTGTAGCTCATTAACCCTTGTACTCTGTAGCTCATTAACCCTTGTACCCTGTAGCTCATTAACCCTTGTACTCTGTAGCTCATTAACCCTTGTACTCTGTAGCTCATTAACCCTTGTACTCTGTAGCTCATTAACCCTTGTACTCTGTAGCTCATTAACCCTTGTACTCTGTAGCTCATTAACCCTTGTACCCTGTAGCTCATTAACCCTTTTACCCTGTAGCTTATTAACCTCAACCCTGTAGCTCATTAACCCTAGCCCTGTAGCTCATTAACCCTTGTACTCTGTAGCTCATTAACCCCAACCCTGTAGCTCATTAACCCCAACCCTGTAGCTCATTAACCCCAACCCTGTAGCTCATTAACCCTAACCCTGTAGCTCATTAACTCTGTAGCTCATTAACTTTGTAGCTCATTGACTCTGTAGCTCATTAACCCTTGTACTCTGTAGCTCATTAACCCTTGTACTCTGTAGCTCATTAACCCTTGTACCCTGTAGCTCATTAACCCTTGTACCCTGTAGCTCATTAACCCTTGTACTCTGTAGCTCATTAACCCTTGTACCCTGTAGCTCATTAACCCTTGTACTCTGTAGCTCATTAACCCTTGTACTCTGTAGCTCATTAACCCTTGTACTCTGTAGCTCATTAACCCTTGTACTCTGTAGCTCATTAACCCTTGTACTCTGTAGCTCATTAACCCTTGTACTCTGTAGCTCATTAACCCTTGTACTCTGTAGCTCATTAACCCTTGTACTCTGTAGCTCATTAACCCTTGTACTCTGTAGCTCATTAACCCTTGTACCCTGTAGCTCATTAACCCTTGTACCCTGTAGCTCATTAACCCTAGCCCTGTAGCTCATTAACCCTTGTACTCTGTAGCTCATTAACCCCAACCCTGTAGCTCATTAACCCCAACCCTGTAGCTCATTAACCCCAACCCTGTAGCTCATTAACCCTAACCCTGTAGCTCATTAACCCTAACCCTGTAGCTCATTAACCTCAACCCTGTAGCTCATTAACCCCAACCCTGTAGCTCATTAACCTCAACCATGTAGCTCATTAAGCCCAACTGTGTGAGGCTTTATCTGACAATTTATTCTTGCTGTTCCAGTCTAGCATGCATAGATTTTATTGCATTGCCAATAAAAATTCTCATTCCCAGGTCCGACCTGCCCCTAGACCTGACCAAATCCCTGCTGGTACAACTGCGCGAATTGCTACGCATTCGGCCAGCTACGTCAAAGTGCATCGGCTTGGTCAACGCCCTGATGCGCGCCATCTTCGGCTTGAACTTGGCCGCGTTTCATTCCGCTCCAGTTGCCGCTGGCACCCCTTCCACACCATCGACATTGTCGGCAATGAGCAGCGTCGGTGCGTCGACTGTTCAGCAGCAGTCGTCGACTTCATCGACATCTGGCGTCGCCGCGTCGACACCGACCTCGATTCGTTCTCCGTCGCCGTCGCCATCGACCGGCTCCGTGACGTCAATGAGCGGTCGAGGCGGTCGCTATCCCAGCCTGACTCAATCCTTAGTGCTGGAACCGCTGCTTGTCGCCGGATCGTCGTTGACTAACTCATCGACGGCGACAGTCTCGCCGGGCGAGGCTGCGGCTACGGCGGCGCTGTCGATGTCGCTAACTCCGCCGTTGCTGCGTCGGCCAGCCGCAAAGCAACTATTGCAGGATAGATTCCCCAGCCTGGCCGCTAGCTATATTGAACCATTCCAATTGGTTGTGGTGGCCGCTATGCGCATGTACATGGCGCCCTGCGATCAGGCCAGCCAATCGGCCGTGTTAGACCTATTCTGCACTCTAATGCTTCTAGGCACTAATTATTCTAGTCTAGATCGGCAGTCCACTTTTCTAACTTATTTATTGCGCCAGTTGGAGACGGCCGCCACTTCGGCGCCGGCTGGTCCGCTTGGTAGGGCGCCGCTGCGGCCGCTGTTTGCTTTTCTGTGCTCATTGAGCCAGCACGATCCGGGCCTGCTGCCGTCTGCCCGACTGTTGCAGCTGGCCGACTCTCTACTAGCCGTCGGATGGCAATGCCAGGTCTGTTAGTGCCTGAAAGCTGAATTATTAGTTCTTGTGTCTGCCGTATGCTTGGCGATGAAAGATCATGAATATCTATTTTTATGGGTTATTATCAGCCATGGTGTTAAGGTGTGATTAAAATAATGCATCTAGAGAATTATCTAATAGATCTTTTTATATGTTTATACATACATATAAATATGAGGATTGTAGTTCCAGATATCTAGAGCCTATAGCGGCGTCTATATAGATCTTGACTATATCTAGGTACCTTAGCGATATCTAGAAACCTTAGTGGCGTCTAGAGACCTTCAGTATATCTAGACACCGTCGGGACATCTAGAGACCTTCAATAAATTTAGATACCTCCCCTGCATCTTCAGTCCATCTAGGGACTTTCACTACATTTAGAGAACTTCACCACATCTAAAGACCCCGGGACATCTAGAGACTTTTCCTACATCTAGAGACCTACATCTAAAGACCTTCAGAACATCTAAAGATGTGCTTTACTCAACCTAGCCCATCTAGAAATATTTTTTAGCGACTTACACAGCAGAAGCCAATTGTCCTCACTCGACCTCGCTCCTCGCAGGACGCCCTCGGGCCAATCATTGACGATCTATTCGGCCGGCAGCCCGCCGCGACAGCAGCGGCCGCAGCCACGCCCGAGTCGCACCAGCTGTTAGAATCGCAGAGAGAATTCGCCGCCAATCTGCTACTGCGCCAGCCGGCCAACTGTCTGACGCTGCTGCCGGCGCCGCTCTATCTAAGCCGGCGCCAATCCGAGGAGCGCTGGCTCCGACAATCTCGCAGCGTAGCGGACGTACTATTGCAGCAGCTCGGCACCGGCACCCTGCCTGTCGATCGGCTCGATCAGCTGCGATCTCTTGACACCGTTCTGGCCGCTTGCTCCCCAGCCGCTTTGCGTCCTACCGACGTACCATTGGGCCTTCTGTTCCTCCCGATGCTCCCATCGACAACCGCATCGGCGCCGTCCATTGCAACATTCGGCCGATGGCTTGCCGCCGTGCTGGCTGGAGTCCGCCTGCTGCTGGCCCAGCCGGAGGAGGCCGTGCTGCCCCGCCTAGCCGGCTTGGAGGTGCCGCCGCCGCCGATTCAAGCGTTCGTTGAATTAGTAGCTACTTCGCCGTCGGCTACTTCGCCGATGCCGCGCTCGGACGAGCAGACTCTAGGCATCCAGCTAGTGTCGGTGCTTGCCGCGGTGCTAGAAGAGCTAGCCAATAGCCGCCAGTCGGCAACTGTCAGTGTTGCATCGTCGTCGGAGCCGACGGCTAATAGTGACGATGCGGCTACGGCGACTGCTTTCGTAGCCGACGGCGGCACCCTGCTGCTGCTGTACCTGTGCCACCTGACTGCCGGCTATCGTCGACTAGGCGCTTTCTGTCGCCGGTCGGACATTGTTGCCGCTTTAAATAGTCGGGTTGCACCGTTGGTTACTACCCAGCCTCGATTGGTTATTGTCTATTGCTATCTACTGACTAGGTGAGTAAGATTTGTTATTAGTATTAATAGGCAGTGCGATTTTAGATTGCCTACTGAAGGGGAGCTCAGATTTCATAATGCAATCTGCGATCTGGTAAAATTGAGATTTAAAATTTCATAATTCAAAACTTCAATTGTCGAGTGTCGAGAGTGTAATTGAAAAGTTGTATTTGAGATCTTAGTGTGCTGAAATTTAGATCTCTGTGCGGCAGACTTGGGAGCTCTTGGTCAAAATCAGAATCTCACGGTCATAATCGGAATTTCTTAGTCAGAATCGGGACCTCGTAGTCAGAATCAAGATCTCTTGGTTAAAGTCGGGATCTCATGGTCAGAATCGGGATCTCATGGTCAGAATCGGGATCTCATGGTCAGAATCGGGATCTCATGGTCAGAATCGGGACCTCGTAGTCAGAATCAAGATCTCTTGGTTAAAGTCGGGATCTCATGGTCAGAATCGGGACCTCGTAGTCAGAATCAAGATCTCTTTGTTAAAGTCGCGATCTCATGGTCAGAATCGGGATCTCATGGTTAAAGTCGCGATCTCATGGTCAGAATCGGGATCTCATGGTTAAAGTCGGGATCTCATGGTCAGAATCGGGATCTCATGGTCAGAATCGGGATCTCATGGTAAGAATCGGGATCTCATGGTCAGAATCGGGATCTCATAGTTAGAATCGGGATCTCATGGTCAGAATCGGGATCTCATGGTCAGAATCGGGATCTCATGGTCAGAATCGGGATCTCATGGTCAGAATCGGGATCTCATAGTCAGAATCGGAATCTCATAATCAGAATCGGGATCTCATGGTCAGAATCGGGATCTCATGGTCAGAATCGGGATCTCATGGTCAGAATCGGGATCTCATGGTCAGAATCGGGATCTCATGGTCAGAATCGGGATCTCATGGTCAGAATCGGGATCTCATGGTCAGAATCGAGATCTCATGGTCAGAATCGGGATCTCATGGTCAGAATCGGGATCTCATAGTTAGAATCGGAATCTCATAGTTAGAATCGGGATCTCATGGTCAGAATCGGGATCTCATGGTCAGAATCGGGATCTCATGGTCAGAATCGGGATCTCATGGTCAAAATCGGGATCTCATGGTCAGAATCGAGATCTCATGGTCAGAATCGGGATCTCATGGTCAGAATCGAGATTTCATGGTCAGAATCGGGATCTCATGTTGCTAATCAGTGTGATTCGTACACCGCAGATGGGGCTACTTCGAAGAGGACTGGTGGCTTCGCATGCTGCGCCCGTCCGAGTCGGCAGACGACTACAACGTACGGCTGTGCAAACGCGGCGCCCTCTGCGTCCTGGCCGATTGGACCGCGTCTGACGGCGACGGCGAGAAATTTTCCTGGCTAATACCAAACTTCCTGGCAGACATAGTCAACGACAGTCGGCGATACGAGGAGCTGCACCGACTGGTGTCGGCGGTGCACAGGAATCGCTTAGCGTCCGAGATGCTAGTTAATTCGGCCAGTCTTAACTGGGACTCTTTTAAAGGCAGCCCAGTGTCGCAGAAGTTGTTGCTAGCCTGCTGCGAAGGGCTTCATCTGGATGCTTCCGGTCCCCTAATCCGGTTCTTGCTTGATAAGTGAGCAGTGCTACCTTTTTTCTCATGACCTATCAACTTATAAACATAACAACTCATCAACTTATCAACTCGTCAACTTCCCCACCCCATCACCAGGTTTACCTTCACTCCGCCGTCCGGCCCTCTACTCGCTGTCCGTCGTCGCGCAGAATCCGTCGTCATCAGCCGGCTGAACATGCTGGAAGGCGCCGGCGCCACTGCCGCCTTCTCCGTCGACGACGCCGCCGACGCTTTACGTCGGGCGCAACAGCGACGTCTGACAGGTTTGGTCGCTGCGATGAAGCGTTACCTAGGCAACCGAGGCGCCCGCTCTCCGAACTCCGCTGCTCCGGCCGCCCCCGCCGCCGGTTCGCCCACGGTCGCGGTCGCGGTGGCCTGCAACGCCGATCCGTTGACATCTGGCGTGAACGCCGACGACGAAGACTCGGCCTCTGCAGCAGCTGAAAAGGACGAAGCCGACTCGCGGGCCTGGTTTGCCAACTGGACGGCCGATTGGTGCCTGAGTGACTCCGGCTCGGCAGCAGCCGCAGTCTCTGGCGTTGTTGGCGCCCGACTGTTGTGGCATTTAGACTCGGCGGCGCTGGCTAAGGTTAGTGCGACTGTGGATATTTGTAGTCCTTTGACTCGGCAGAACTGTATTAAATCCCTAATTTATATAAAACCCATCCAACATTAGGTGATGTCTGACTCTAGATTCCGGCTGCATCATCTGGAATCCTGCATCCGTTTAGCGTCGTCGGCGTCAGCCGCTGCATTGACTTCGTCGGCACTGCGTCAGCGACGTCCGGCTTCGGCGACATCGACAGACGGCGGCCAGGGTCAGCTTTTGGCAGCCTGCCAGGCGGCGCTGCTGAAGCGCCTGTTGAAATCTTCAGACGGTGCCGGCGACGCGACCGCCGCCGCTGCCTCTGCGGCTTCGACCGGCTCGACCGTCGCCGGGTCCGCTGACGGCGCCGCAGAAGCTGAAACTTCGCCCGCTGTCCGCTGGTGCCTCGGCGCCTGCTGGCTGGCCCTGCTGTCGGCTCGGACCTCCGACCAAATCGTCGACTCTCAGCTATCCGACGCCAATATCGCTAAGCAGTTGTGGCGTCTCGTAGCTCGCTTATTATCTGACAGCGCCGCTCCCGGCGCCAGATCGCGCGCCCGCGACAGCGTCCGCTTGGCACTGGCCTGCGCCAGGCGACCCGGCCTGCTGACCTGTCTGGCCGCCGACGCCCAGCTCGCCGATCGACTTGTCAGCGCGGTCGCCGATCTGGCCGACGCTGCCAGACGCGTCGATCCATGCCTGGCCGCCGCCGACGCTGTCGCTGCCGCCGCCGGTGCCGCAGATGCCAGTCACCCGGAGCGTCGCCGGCTTAGCCGTTTAATCGGTCTGGCAGCCTCCGATGCCGCCAGTTCGCACGGGCTCGACGATGAACTGCTGCTGCTGTGCGTCGCTCTGGCCCGGCTGCCGCACTATAACGAATCGTTGCGCGTGCCCGAGGAGGCAGCCGTGCAGGACGGAGTTCACGTCGAGCTCGGCGCGTTGAAAGATCCGCGCGTGCTACAGGAGGTTTGCTAATTATGTTTTGCTGGAGCGAATCTTGCTGCTTTTCATGTTGTTGTTTCCTGTTTTGTTTTTGCGCATCGGCACCTCATGTATTCCATGATGTGCGAATACATTGACGCGATAATTATATTCATTTCTTATCCCATACTCATCATCCCACACTTCGCCCCATACTCCTCATCCCACGCCTATCATCTCACTCATTATCCCACACTCATTATCCCACACTCATTATCTCTCACTCCTCATCCCACACTCATTATCTCTCACTCATTATCTCTCACTCATCATCCCACACTCATTATCCCACACTCATATCTCACTCCTCATCCCACACTCATTATCTCTCACTCCTCATCCCACACTCATTATCTCTCACTCATTATCTCTCACTCATCATCCCACACTCATTATCCCACACTCATTATCTCACTCCTCATCCCACACTCATTATCTCTCACTCCTCATCCCACACTCATTATCTCACTCCTCATCCCACACTCATTATCTCTCACTCCTCATCCCACACTCATTATCTCTCACTCCTCATCCCACACTCATTATCTCTCACTCATTATCTCTCACTCATCATCCCACACTCATTATCTCTCACTCATCATCCCACACTCATTATCCCACACTCATTATCTCTCACTCATCATCCCACAATCATTATATCACTCATTATCCCACACTCTTCATCCCAGACCCACACTCATTATCTCTCACTCCTCATCCCACACTCATTATCTCTCACTCCTCATCCCACACTCATTATCTCTCACTCATTATCTCTCACTCATCATCCCACACTCATTATCTCTCACTCCTCATCCCACACTCATTATCTCTCACTCCTCATCCCACACTCATTATCTCTCACTCATTATCTCTCACTCATCATCCCACACTCATTATCTCTCACTCATTATCTCTCACTCATCATCCCACACTCATTATCTCACTCCTCATCCCACACTCATTATCTCTCACTCCTCATCCCACACTCATTATCTCTCACTCCTCATCCCACACTCATTATCTCTCACTCATCATCCCACACTCATTATCTCTCACTCATTATCCCACACTCATTATCCCACACTCATTATCTCTCACTCATCATCCAACAATCATTATATCACTCATTATCCCACACTCTTCATCCCAGACCCACACTCATTATCTCTCACTCCTCATCCCACACTCATTATCTCTCACTCCTCATCCCACACTCATTATCTCTCACTCCTCATCCCACACTCATTATCTCTCACTCATTATCTCTCACTCATCATCCCACACTCATTATCTCTCACTCCTCATCCCACACTCATTATCTCTCACTCCTCATCCCACACTCATTATCTCTCACTCATTATCTCTCACTCCTCATCCCACACTCATTATCTCACTCCTCATCCCACACTCATTATCTCTCACTCATTTTCTCTCACTCATCATCCCACACTCATTATCTCTCACTCATCATCCCACAATCATTATCTCACTCCTCATCCCACACTCATTATCTCTCACTCCTCATCCCACACTCATTATCTCTCACTCCTCATCCCACACTCATTATCTCTCACTCCTCATCCCACACTCATTATCTCTCACTCATTATCTCTCACTCCTCATCCCACACTCATTATCTCTCACTCATTATCTCTCACTCATCATCCCACACTCATTATCTCTCACTCATTTTCTCTCACTCATCATCCCACACTCATTATCTCTCACTCATCATCCCACAATCATTATATCACTCATTATCCCACACTCTTCATCCCAGACCCACACTCATCAACCCACACTCATTCATCATCCCACATTCCTCATCCCACACTCATCATCACGCACTCCTCATCACACACTCATCATCCCAAATTCCTCATCCCACCTTCATCATCCCACACTCATCATGCCACATGCCACACCCACCGGACACTGTCCAACCTCAAAGTTTACTCACATGAGCAAGTAGTCATGTATTAATTATACTATCACTCAAAAGCTTGTCATCTTCTCATCGCCAGGTGGTGACCCGTTGCGCCCTACTCGGCTGGACCTCGCGCCAACAGTTCGAAGAGACCTGGGTGTCGCTAATCAGCGTACTCAATCCCGCCGTTGGATTCGACGAACCGGAACGCCTCGATCCCGAGGAGGAAGTTGAAAGTACGCAGTGCAAATTGTTGGCCGTCCGAGCGATCAGCCGCCTGCTGCTGGACACCCTAACCGACTGGCCGGGCGATCCGGTCAGGCGCCAGCTGTACCACTGGCCGAGACCGCTGGCCGCGCCCAGGCTGAACTGCCCGCCTGATCCGTGAGTCATTTTTCAGCCACTAATATAATATCTATGATATTCTGCTATTATTCTATATATAGAAAAATTGCTCTGTCGTGGGACCACCAAGGCACAGAGTACCTGCCTAACCACGAGAAAGCCATAGCCGCTGTACATTCTGTGTGAGCGCATTACTGATTAAGATTTATAAGCGTTAATTACCTGGTTCGCACTTCTGTTTAATGCTTTTCTAACGCATATAAGACTTTTATAATATTTAAAATCCTACTATCAAATTAGCACAACGGTGAAAGGTGATTTTTAAAGTGCAATCTTCGTAATTGTTTTGTGTATTACTTTTGTAAATGACCCGTACAATATTTATTGACAAAATCAATATTTGCAGATTCGCCGACGTTCGATGCAGCGTCCTTCAACCAATCATGAATAAGCTAATGAGGTAGTTGCCCCAATCCAAACCTCAGTAGCTGTTTATAGATATTGATTTTATTAGAATTGAGAAATGCCGCTGCATGTGTCTATTTGTGTGTGAGAATATATTTATTTCCAATTTCACCAGATCCTAAAATTTAAAGAATTTTTTTATGATTTGCAATATCGCGACTAGTTTATACTACATTTAGTGCATTGTCAGTAGTCATAAAAGCGCTTATCCAGATATTAATGCCCTTAAGTCGAGAACCAACAATCATATGTAGGAATGGGAACCCCAATTTGACACAATCATCCAGGTAATAAGCTTTTAATCACAGATCTCATTATAGGTTTGCTCCCCTTAGCTTTCTCCCCAATTCAGATTTTTTTAGCATCTTCTACTGATGTGAATCCGAATTAAAACGCATTTCTTAACCTCTTTGTTCATGCCAGTTTAATTTAAATTTATCGATTTGCTTTAAAAAGATTTCTTGCGCACTTTGTTGCTGTTGTGTCATTTTATGTATGCAGGCAGATAATTTTTGCGCTTCGCTGTGTAGTGTGTAGCCTTCAGTTTCACTGCCCTTGCTGAAGCTGTTGCCCTAGTTTTAAATTGTTTCTTATAGTAATTTCTTTTAGACCAGCCTTTGTCTTTGAATTAGAGTCTGGCCAATAGTAATCACTTTTGATCAATTAAAAATACGCCTCAGTGTACACCCTCACCCGACACAGTCTCCGCCAACCGCTACCCACCACTCCAATGTACACTATTCCCCCGACACAACCTCCGCCAACCGCTACCCACCACCCCAATGTATATTATTCCCCCGACACAACCTCCGCCAACCGCTACCCACCTACTGTAATGGCGCAGTTAAGCTTTATAAAGCAGTCTAGAATTAGATATTTTATTTTATCAGGATATGTTCATTCTTAGCAGCTTTTAGCCTTCCACAGAAGAATTTTAATTGTAGACATTTTGCTATATTTTACGCACGCCCAAATAAAATTAGCGTATTATCTTTTATTATTAATTACAAAACTATATTAAGCATGTCTGTCAGCTTGTCGTGTACCTTTCTTTTGCTGCCAAATATTGATTTTAAATGGTTAAGCTACGCGCAATGAAATTTCAGAAGCGATCTCTGCCAGGGCGACATAGTCAATTTGGAGCGAATCGGCGACGTGTTAGCCTACAATCTCAACCAGATTGCCGTTAAAAAGCTGCGGGACAGAGCTAATAATAGCGGGGCCGGCAGCGGCGCCAGCCAGTTGGACACCCGCAGCTGTCTGCAGTTTCTCATGGACCTGTTCCACTCTTGGCTTCGCTCATCCAACCTGTCTAATCAGCTACTAGCCGAGACTGTCAAGTGCTGCGTGCTGGTGTCCGACCTGCTGTCCGATCTGGGTCATCTGGACTGGCTGTCCGGCCACCTGTCCGAGCTGGCCGCGCAGCATCCGCACGAGGACTCGCAGACCTGGTTTTACATCTGGGCTGGCCTGGGCAAGACTCAGGTTGGTTGCTTGCGTCTATCTGGCTATCTATCTATCTATCTATCTATCTATCTATCTATCTATCTATCTATCTATCTATCTATCTATCTATCTATCAATCTATCTATCTATCTATCTATCTATCTATCTATCTATCTATCTATCTATCTATCCATCTATCTATCTATCTATCATCTATCTATCTATCTATCTATCTATCTATCTATCTATCCATCTAACTATCTATCTATCTATCTATCTATCTAACATTTTCTCTGCACTTTACGAGCGTACTTACAGAAGTAATAACAAAACTGCGCAAAATTTAATTACAATAAACTTTTGTTAACTACGCTACTTAAAGTAGCAATTTGGTATATACGGAAAACATGTTGAAAAGAAAAATGCTAATGTATTCAATACTGTACTGGTTGTAAACGTGAAGTCGAAGTTTTTTATTCACGACACGCCACTAATGATTTATTAATCTATTCATCCATCCCCGTCAGGCGCTGCTGCTGTCCAACCAGTTGGCAGCCAATCAATCCACACCAGCCGCGGCAGCTGGCAGTTCAACAGCAGTAGGCGACTCGCCACCAGCTGCCGAGCAGGTGGCCCTGGTTGCCCAGTCGTGGACTCGACTTGAGCCGGCATTGCGTCAGCTGGGCCAAGCCGACTGCCCGCTGATGCAGATGGGCGCCCTGCACGCCGCGCTCTACCTGCTGCAGTGCCGGCCGGCGCCCAGCCAGGAGGCCCTGGCCCCGCTGGTGGCCTTCCTGGAGGCTGAGGTCGCCAATTTAGCCTTGAGCAGTCGGCGATCGGAGCGACTCGCTTTGCTGGCCTTGTCAGCCGCGTTTCAGGTCAGGAGAGACTTCAATTATTGATAATCTTGCAGTGCAGATGCGATCATTTTCCATTCACTGTTCCCCAGGGATTCTTCTTTTAAGATAAAGCTGAAAAATCTTCCCAGAAGAAACGCATCAAAAAACTCAAATTGAACTTTCCAACCGTCCAAAAAGTATCCGACGAGAAACTTTTCTGTAAAACACTCAATGTGAGAATTTTTCTGAAAGTACCCCAGGAGAATCTTTTTAGGACGATGACCAAGGCAATATTTTTAGAAAATACCCCAGGCCAATTCTTTCAGATAAGTACCCCAGAAAAATCTTTTTCCGAAAAATAGCACAGGAGAATCTTTTCAAAAATTACCGACAAAAATGTTTTCATAGAAATACCCCGGGAGAATCTTTTCAGAAAAATACTCCGGAGAATCTTTTCAGAACAATACCCTGGGAGAATCTTTTCAGAAAAATACCCAGGGAGAATTCTTTCAGAAAAATACCCCGGGAGAATTCTTTCAGAACAATACCCGAGAAGAATTGTCTCAATACTCACCGCAAACCCCCCCCCCCTCAAACGAATCGCCCCTGCAGGTGGCGCCCCTTTACGACGACGTGACCTCGGCGCTGGTGAGCGCCACAGCCAAACTGTGCGCCAGTCCTCGCCTGAATTATTTTGTCCAGGCCTGCTGTTCCCACGGCTGGCAGCGCCTAGTTGAACAGGCCGCCGTGCCGCAGGCGGCTCTGCAAACTCTCATAGCCAAAGTAGCCCTGAGCCCGCGCGGCCCGGGCCTGTGCCACCTGACTCCCAGCCTGGCCCTGCTGGTGGCTTCCTTAGCCAAGTGTCCCGAATCTGCCGCTCTAGAGCGCGTCGACTCCGCCTGCCGCCTATTGGCTAAAGCTGCCGATCCAATCGAAGGCCTACTGTGGTCCCGAGCTCTACCCCCGCTGATGCTGCGCCTGTTTGGCCGTCAGGCGGCCCTTAATAAAGCTTTGAATTTGTTTTTAACCGCCCCGAGCGCTTCGTTGCCGTGCGCGGCTGCTTTGCTATTTAATACTTTGCTAGCCGATTCCATGTCTATTGCCGCGGCGGCTAACGCGTCGCCTACGTCGCCAGCGGCTCCGGCGGGGACAACCGTTGCCTCGTCGGTTAGTGGCGGCTCCGGCTGCACCTCCTCGCAGCTGATGACCGAGCTGGTGATGCCATCGCTGTCAGCTTTGCTGGCCAAGCTGGCCAAGCCTTGGCCTGCGCTGTGGGCTACCACAGTAGTGCTGGCCGCTCTCTGCTCCGATGCCTGGCTTCGCGCAGCGGGGGCCGCTCTGGTTGAAGCCGGGCCCGCCCAGACTGCCGTCCCGGTTGTCGGCCCGCCCACCAAGTCTTTGTTCGCCGCTTCGGCTAGGCGACTTGCCCGACGCTTCTCGGCGGCTGATGATCTAGAAGGTCGGCGCGGCTTGGACAGCGTTCTGCGAGCACTGGTGGAGCTGGGGCAGCAGCGGCCGGAGGAGGACGAGCATCTGCAGGTTGGCCAACTGGCTGCGGCCGTGATGCGAGCTCTGGCTACCTGAGCTGGCCTGGCGGGATGCAAATTTATTATTGATAAAGCATACTGTATCTATATCTATAACTAGACTAGACCATAAGCGTGTTGATTGCTTGTTTAAATCAGAACAAACCTATATTTAAACTCTTATTGATTGCAATTATAGTTTTGTATTCATTGAATAAATTTTGATGTTTAATTTCGTGCTTTTTAAAATACTTTTAAGAGCGTTTTTATGTTATTGGTGTCCTTATTAGGATTGTTCGTTTCCGGCACGATTTCAAATTTCAATATTTGTTTAACAAGCAAGGCTATTTTGGAGCGTTAGGAGGGAGTCCTGCATATATTCGTAAAGTAAAAATACTTTACTTGCATGCCTTTCAGCTTTAATCGTTGCGTCAACTATTTCCAGAAATATTCATAATTTATTAAGTTAACTAACCTATCTCGCCTGTTTCCCCTCAAATAATCATTTTCATCCTACTTGTGTATTTAGTTTCATATTGTACTATTGAATATTCCACACTACCGCGATATATAATTTCTGTAGTTTGAATATATTATTACAATGCATGAATTGATTGTTGTCAAGTGGTAAAGATTTTTTTATTAAGTAAAATTAGTACATTCCCCGTAAATTCAATTTCAGATTTAATACTCGTATGTGTTCTAATATATTTCTATACGGAATTTTCGTTGCAATTGCGCCGAGCCAGCGATACCGATTGCTGTCTCATTCATTTCCTATCAACCCACCCCGATGTACTCCCGCCTATCAGCCAGTCCCCCACCCCAATGTACTCCCGCCTATCAGCCAGTCCCCCACCCCAATGTACTTCCCGCTTATCAGCCAGTCCCCACCCCAATGTCAGTCAGTCAATCCAGCCACCATATAAGGTCAAATGATCATATTTTTCTTCAAAAAGGGTTTGGACTTTTTTCTCGCACGTTTTGGTTGATATTTTTCCCTGAGTACCCTATGTGTCTCCGCAGATATAAAAATATTTGTGATGCCCGACTTGTAATATTAGCAGATACACACGTGTGTAGTACGTGTGTACGCATGCACTTGAAACGCAATTAACTTCAGCGTTTACTCCTAGATCCTCACATAGTAACCTAGAGTCTTCGTGTTAAATTATTGGTTCGTCGTTATGTTTAATTTTTTTAAAACGCTGTTAAAATATATTTTATTTTAAATTAGTTGCACTTCTTATTGATTCCATTTTTTACACTTTTTGTGACAGTTTAGCCATAAGATTACATTTTAGTTATGCGCCATCGGTTGGCTAATCTTATCAAGGTTATTATCGATCTTTAGAACTTTTTGTCTTGACTTATTCCCGTCCGTAAGTGATGTACACTCTCAAAGACCAAACAATTTCCTTTACCCCAGTGTACACTCTCCCAGACCCAACGCTTCCCCCTTATATATATAGAGGCAGGGGGGTTGCGTGCACCCTGGCGCACTTTAAGCGACATAGGCACACAACCGGCGAGAGGCATTACTGCCCATTCCGCCGACTCCCCTGAGCAGGCATACAAGCGCGCGGATACGTACGCAGGCACACACTCACAGGAGTTTACAGCGGCCCTAACTTTATATTATCGTTAGGCATGTACACTTCACTGCGCCTTGGGGGGTTGGCTCTCAAGGCCGTTAATTGCACGAGCAGAGCCAAGCCGAGATTCCAATTCAGCCCCAAATTAATGTGACTGCACTTGGAATCGAGCCTGGGTCACTGGCACACCAGAGCCTGCGCTAGACCGCTGGGCTTCCCCCTTACCCCAATGTACACTCTCCCAGACCCTAAATTTCCCCTACCCCAATGTACACTCTCCCAGACCCGACGCTTCCCCCTTACCCCAATGTACACTCCCTAACATGTAACACTCCCTCCCTAACACTTCCCCTACCCCCATGTACACTCTCCCAGATCAAAGACCTCCCCCTACCCCCATGTACACTCTCCCAGATCAAAGACCTCCCCCCTACCCCAATGTACACTATTCCAGACCCAACACTTTCCTCTACCCCAATTTACACTCCTCCTACCTATCCCACAAGCCTTTGCAGTTTTCAATCCACGATATAGTAACTATCAAAGCCTTATTGTGTTTTGTTTTTTACAGTCTTCCGTTCCAGCGGGTTGCAGCCGCGAGCAGCGAGCTGGTGCTGTATAAATGCCTGCTTCTAACTTATTTCTAACTAAGAAATTGTCAACAGCATGACAGACATTCACAGGCGGCTGGTTAAATCAGCGAGTCAGCTCAACCTTAGCAAGTGAGTTAGTGAATAAATAATGTAAACTATTATTTGTTTGACCTATCAATACGACTTATTTGTAAATTCTGGAAAACTTCTGGCAAACTCGCCGCAGAGCTAATAACGACATCATGTTTTGTTAAACGAATGGACTTTTATCATCATTGTAAGATTTTTAATTGACAATTGACAATTTTTTGACTAGCTTAAATACCTTTGCTGTCCCTGACAGTCCCTCATGCATGATCTTTTCTTTACTTATGGATTGCTTTAGATTTTAAAAAGTTATTCGCTTAATTTTGTTTTGCTGTTTATCTTTTTGTGTTTGACTGTGGGTCCATGAGAATTGCCCGCAGACGAATTGCCCGCCGAGATTTGCCCGCAGGAGATTTGCCCGTGGAGATTTGCCCGCCGAGAATTGCCCGCCGAGATTTGCCCGCAATGCAATTTTCCCGCGAGTGAATTGCCCGCGAGCGAATTGCCCGCCGAGTTTTTTCCCGCCGAGGTTTGCCCGCAATGCTTTTTTCCTGCAGCGCATTTGGCCACGCGGCAGATTTTGTCTGCATTGCCTTCCCATGCTTAGTACGTGTTAATCTCAATAAAGAGATTTACACGATCAAAACTTTTTGATAGTAACTGCATATCAAATGCATATTTTGGGGGTAGCAATGTATAGACAGAATCTAGCTGCCAAATGCGCTGCAAAAAAGGATCGCGGGCAAACCTCGGCGGGAAAAAACTCGGCGGGCAATTCGCTCGCGGGCAATTCACTCGCGGGAAAATTGCATTGCGGGCAAATCTCGGCGGGCAATTCTCGGCGGGCAAATCTCCACGGGCAATTCGCTCACGGGCAAAATGCACTGCGGGCAAATCTCCGCGGGAAAAGCTCGGCGGGCAAATCTCCACGGGCAAATCTCCTGCGGGCAAATCTCGGCGGGCAATTCGTCTGCGGGCATTTCTCGTGCTCCCTTTGACTGTTGATTGTTAGATACTGATGACCTTGAATGGTTGCTAAGGTTATTGATTGTTATTCGTACGTAAGAGTTATTCACTAGTCTATCAATACCAGGCGTCTCCCAATTATCTGTCTAGAATCTGGTCCGGCACAGACAACACACTCTCTTATGTGTACAGCGGCACTAACTTTATTTATCGTTAGGCTGATGTACTCTTCACTGTGCTTTGGGGGTTGGCCCTCAAGGCCGTTAATTTGACGAGCAGAGCCAAGCCGAGATTCCAGTTTAGCCTCGAATTAATATGACTGCACTTGGAATCGAGCCTGGGCCGCTGGCACATCAGAGCGCCGCGCTAGACCATAAGGCTACGGCACCCCATGACATATATACTATAGTGCACTTTAAAAGCCGGACTGCTTCAATCTAAGACACTTCTTCTCATCACCCCCCCCCCCCTAAGGTACAAAAACCAGCGGGCCCAGCCGGGCCAGCCCTACGTGCCAACTAGACAAGAGCATCTCGCAAACATTCTATCCCACCTGTTCATGATACCGGCATCGCTGTACCGCATGTACACCATGCTGAGCCGATCCGCTGACAGCGCCCAGACTATCACTTCGCTTATCTACGGCGCCTCCGGCATCTGCCTGTTTTTAATCTCTTCGCTATTTCACATATTCGCCTTCCGCGGCGGGCCTTGGTAAGCGTTGAGCTTATATTTGCAATATCTATATACACTTTTATTTCTACTATTAGTAGTGCAGTTTGATCAGTAGCATCTCTGTTTTATTAATTCTTTGCAGCCAACTAAAAGAGATTTTCCACAGATGCGATCGCGTGTTTATCTACATTTTTATTGCCGCCAGCTATACGCCTTGGTGAGAAACGTTTTCCGAACCCTTTTTTGCACAATATTCCATGAAGCTAGGTAAAAACCTTTTAAATAACTGTTTTGCATCCCACAGGCTTGTATTGCGCGATTTCGAATACGATATTGGCACTAGTTGTATGTATACCGTTTGGACTGCCGCTATTCTTGGCATCACTTATCAACTTTTGTTTCACGAGAAGTGAGTCACTTTTAAATGGATTACATTAAATGTACCTTTCAAGCGTAGATATATGCTATGACAACCAATTAAAATTGCCAGCCAATCAGCTGAAACGAAGTATAAAAGCCAATTAAATTAGCCAGCCAATCAGCTGAGGCGTAATAATTAACAAAGGAAATTAAAGTTTGTTAGTCAGCTAGTGAATAAATAACTTTCAGGCACAAGTGGCTGGAAGTTTCGCTCTACTTGGTTGTCGGAATTGCTCCTGGCGTACTTGTCAGCCTAAGAATGGTAAGTACTGAAGTTATTTGCCCGTATGCTTAAGCCTAGTTATCTGAATACTTATTATTAACAACTATTACAGAAAAATCCTGACGGCCTTTTCGAGCTGATTCTGGGTGGTGCAATCTACGTATTTGGCGTAGTCTTTTTCAAGCTGGACGGCATTTTGCCATTCGCGCACGCTATCTGGCACCTGTTTGTAGTGGCTGGAGCCGTGCTCCACTTTGACGCTGTGGCTACGCATCTAGTTGGCCAAATTCACGACGATATGGGCTTTTAGAAATGTTTTTTTCTGCCATTATTTTCTTTTGTTTTGTGCATCACTTCGAACTTTGGGTTGCGCATAAATGTAAATTTTGGAATTATTCAAATAATGAATTTTCATCTAGAGGATAAACAGAAAAGCTTCCAACCAATCAGCGGGTTTCCAGAAGGAAGAGAATAGAAAAGCATCCAACCAATCAGCGAGCATCCAAGAGGAAGAGAATAGAAAAGCTTCCAATCAATCAGCGAGCATCCAAGAGGAAGAGAATAGAAAAGCATCCAACCAATCAGCGAGCATCCAAGAGGAAGAGAATAGAAAAGCATCCAACCAATCAGCGAGCATCCAAGAGGAAGAGAATAGGAAAGCTTCCAACTAATCAGCGTGCATCCAGGGGTAAGAAAATATCAAAAGCTTCCAACCAATCAGCGCCCATCTATAGATATAAAGGGATTATAATGCTTGGAAATATATCGAAATACATCCAGTTATTTTTTCAGTTTTCGCTACAGATTTCTTGTTTTGCTTTGTGAAAATGCACAGCATGCTACTTTCAGTATAATTCGCACTCGTTCAGTTGAAAAAAAATTTTATTTACTTTTCTATATTTTATCAAACTATTGAATATGACTTGCCAAAGGTTTATTCAAGAAACTGCAGCTTATTCTGGTGTTCAGATAACAATCATAAGACACCTACCTGTCTGCCTTCCTGTATGCTGTTTGTGTGCCACCTCTAAATATTTTCAAGCAGTACAAAATGCGCACATGCCGTCTGCCTTTCCGTCTGCGCTGCACCTCGACTCGACTCTTTGACAAAATTTTAGTATGAAATTCAGCTTGATGAAACTCATTCCATCAAGTATTTTTTCACACTTTGCCGACTTTGCGTTGCTTATTTTATTTGCTTTTACTTAATTTCTAACGGAAAAATTTGTTTTAATCTTCCAAATGTTTATTTGTTTGGATTAATTTAACTCTTAAATATAAAAACACTATCTCGAATGCTCAATATAATTTCTTTTCATTTATACTTTCTTTCTATTTCTATGCATGGAAAAATGCAAGAGAAGTTTTTTACATCTTTAACATTCTTTGTTTGGCCCTGTATATTTAACAACATTAGCGATCGTGTTTAGGATGACTTTCAATCGATTTTAACAAATGATGAAATGCTCTAAGGAAATTAACAGTTTTTTGAAATGCCTAGGCTCAAGGAGTTTCTGAGGTGCCATGACTCAATGGGCTGATCTTTTAGGTAAGAACACAGATACTAGAATAACTAGATGGGCCACTCAGCACATTTGCGTGTAAGCTACTCTCAGTTCAGTAGCAAGTTAAACTGAAGCATTTTAATGTTTTTTAAGCCAAAGCTCATTTATTAGCTCTTACCCCCGCCCAAGCTTAAAACCTCCAACTCCACACCGAACTCTACGCCCGCCGCCCAATTTTTTTTACCTTCCTCGGTTGTTCCAGCCTAAATCTGTCATGTACATTTCAGTGGCTAATTTACATTATGGCTGAACCAATTAGCTTATGTATTCTTCATTGTATCATTTTGGACGGGTTTTTAGGGGTCCACCAATGAAGCCAAATTGCTGCACGCTTTAAATGTCTATGGCCAAACCACATTGAGCAAAGCACTTCAGCAAAAATCCAAGCGAGCCAGAATCTCAACTCAGTCAATAGGCCTGCGAACAAAAAGTGGATAGCAAGCACGTAGTACATCTCCTGTTGAAGAATGGATCATTTCGGTCTATTCGGTCCAGAAGGGATCACTTCGGTCAAAGTAGCGGCGTTGCTTTTCCAAATCCTCTGTCTCCAAAGCACAGAACGGTTTCACGGAGCCACATAACTTGATGAACATTGGCAGCGGTGGGTTTGAATTGAAGATTGGCCTTTCCGAAACGTTGATCCTCGATGATATTGATACCACAGACACGAAGTAGATAGCGGAATGGACCAGCTCAAGCGGTAATCAATGAAGCAGGCGTATACAATCCGCCATCAATCTTGCGTAAGCGTAGAAGAGCGTAGAAGATGCGGAATCCAGTGACTGGATGTTGAATATCGGCTGTCGCCGGATCGCAAGAGTAGCTCTTGCTTTGACAAAACCTCGCTAAACTTACGAAGCACCAATTTTCTTGCACTAGAACAGACCGGCGTATTGTCCAATTGCATTGCGGACTCTAGCTTACACGTTCGCCCAACTGGGAACTCGAAGCCCCAACAACGTCAACTTGCGACATGTGCCGGTTTTTAAATCGTTAAATCCAACACGAAACCCATTTGCCTTTGGTCGCAGTCGCGCGTTGAGCTTTAGCTAGCTAGCTATTGACTTATGAGCCTTCTGCTATTGACTTACAACTTCATGTCTACACTTTCTATTTTGGACCATAGATACTTCGAGCGTTGACCCAAACTGATTGTTGCACGCTTCAAATATCTATGGTCCAAACGCCTTCAAAATCATACAATATCGGTGAAGAACGGCTACTCGTGCATCAAAAGTTTATGACCTCGGGCGCTTAATTGTACTTATACCCAAAAGCAATAACAAAATATTTTGGCAATTATTCCACACTTTTCAGGTTCTAGGCCATAGACATAAGGATTTGAAATAACGCAACTGTTATTAAGTGTATTTTAACCATGGAGGAAAGAATAGAATCGAGTGCTAATCTGAGCCAGTTGTTTTTATCTCGTTCGATTTTCGCTTTTAACATCCCTTTCCCCCTGTTCTTTCCTATTGGCTCCTGACTGCCATAGACAAAGTCGTTTTCGTCTCGTTTTCGTTTTCACCCCCCCCCCTCTGAAAGGTGTGTCCCAGCATAGTATTGCTTTTGTCGTGCTATGTGTAACAGTGGGCATGCAAAACGGAACGGCCCATAGAATTCTATAGCCAAGTGCTTGAATTAACTCGGGGAAAGCAAGCCATAGACAACTCGATTTGTCATGCAATATGGAACGATGAGCCGGAATAGAAGGAACGGTTAGAGTTTTATTTACAGAAACAATAAAAACAGACATTAATGAAGCAAATTTTAAGTCACAAATTGAAACCATCAAATATAAAAAGGTAAACTCTTCGTTAGCGTATTAGCTTCTGGCGTCGAGGCTTTCGACTCGGTTGGTGTTTTGGCGCACATCCGTCCCCTTGGTAGGAATTTTGATCGTAAAGAGCAAACCATCCATTGCTCGATCAATTGTTTTAAGGCTCACGTGCGGCTTTCCTGACAGGAAAGCTTCCAACCAGCTTCTCAGCCATTGACTTTAGCGTTAGAAAGGGATTTAGCTGCACCTCTTGTTGCAAAAAATTGCATCTCTGCGTCCATTTTGCAGCTTTCTTCCTTGCGTCCTCCACGAGGCAAAGCTTCCAATCTGCTGGCTTGTTCGAATGTTGACCAAATGCGGTGAACAGAAGTTTCGGATAGTCCTAACAAAACTGAAACATCCGTCATCGACAGTCCACGATGCAAGGCGGCTATGATACACTGTCGATCGCGTACAGAAATTTGCGGTGCCATCTATACGGCCGTAACTTAGCTCGACAAATCGTTAGAAAACAAAAGCGTCTTGTCTCTGTGAAAAGCTCAAATCGTTCCTTCTATTTTGGCTCACCGTTCCTTCTATTTTGGCTCACCGTTCCTTCTATTTTGGCTCACCGTTCCTTCTATTATGGCTGACCGTTCCTTCTATTTTGGCTCACCGTTCCTTCTATTTTAGCTCACCGTTCCTTCTATTTTGGCTCACCGTTCCTTCTATTATGGCTGACCGTTCCTTCTATTTTGGCTCACCGTTCCTTCTATTTTAGCTCACCGTTCCTTCTATTTTAGCTCACCGTTCCTTCTATTTTAGCTCACCGTTCCTTCTATTTTAGCTCACCGTTCCTTCTATTTTGGCTCACCGTTCCTTCTATTATGGCTCACCCTTCTATTTTAGCTCACCGTTCCTTCTATTTTAGCTCACCGTTCCTTCTATTTTAGCTCACCGTTCCTTCTATTTTGGCTCACCGTTCCTTCTATTATGGCTCACCCTTCTATTTTAGCTCACCGTTCCTTCTATTTTAGCTCACCGTTCCTTCTATTTTGGCTCACCGTTCCTTCTATTATGGCTCACCCTTCTATTTTAGCTCACCGTTCCTTCTATTTTGGCTCACCGTTCCATATTGCATGACAAATTAAGTTGTCTATGGCTTGCTGTCTCGAGTTGATTCAAGTGCTGGGCCATAGAGCCCTATGGGCCGTTCCGTTTTGGATGTCCCCAGTTCCACATAGCATGACAAAAGCAATACGAGCTCACATCAAAATTTGCTTTCGGCCAATACGAAGGAACGGGGGGAAAGGGATGCTAAAAGCGAAAATCGAGCGAGACAAAAACAACTGGCGCAGATTAGCACTGCATTCTATTCTTTCCTCCATGATTTTAACAGATAAACCCGTGAACCATTTGGCAGTAGAGGCTTCCTTGAAATATTGTATACTTATATTGATATCGAACAAATGCAGTGTTAAAAACGCCAAATTGCATGAAAAAAGATAATTAAATTAAGCTTAACACTTCATCAGTTTGTATAGCCGATTCATCTGTTCAACCGTTGATTTCGAAAGTGACTATAGCTCGGCGCTATCCATTGTTGAGATCAACTGCTCACTGAAGCCATCCATGCACTTCCGGCAGGTCCGGCAGCTCTTCAGTTCCATGGTCGTTCAATCCAATCCAATCAATGGAATCCCGCAAGGCCTGGTCATCGTGACGGTCCGTTGAACTAAGCTCAGACAGCAGTTGCAACTCGTCCATCTTGACTCCGTTTAGCGAGTCCACCGGAAGATGTTTCCAATTAATAAGCGCAGGCATAGTTGCTTTGTAGATAGAGTTTTAATTTTTGAGAATCGCATAAGATAATCATAGACTGACTTTGAGGAAACTGTTTTCTCTGGCCCAGCTAAGTATATGGTAGACCTCGTATAGCCCTCGTGTGTTTTGTCTATGGTAAACTAAATCGCAAAACAGACAATAGCACCAGAGCCAAAAAGTGTTAAATAATGACTGCAAAGTGTGAATAATGACATGACGCTGTGTAAAAGTATAAATACAATGGACTTTTATAGTATGTAACTTTGTTAAAAATGGCCATAGACACTCGTGCGCTACGTGCACTTGTGTTTTGGCCATTATTCAACTCAGTTACATACTATACAATCTACCATTGCTACTGAACTTAGAGTAGAAAGCTGTTTTGCTAAGTATATATATATATATACCTGAGTGGCCCATTTAGTCATTCTAGTATCTGTGAGTAAGATTAATATCAGGGATAGCTAATGCTTTTTCTGTTTAACATCTGTATCTTAAGAAGCCAACAGACTTTCTTACATTCGGTGATTTTCTTTCTTCATTTGGTGCCTCCATGACGGGCAGTTGGGATGCTGGACTAACCCTAAAACTGACAGAGCGACTCGGGTGGACTCGAAAACTCGAAAACATTTTGACGGTTTCTTGTAGAGATCTTAAGGCTCTCGACATAAGCCTTGTGTTCAAAATTTTAACTCGTTAAAGGCACTGACTACTCCCTTGAGGACTATTGCCTTTTACACACTTCTGCCATAAACTACTACGAATAAAAGGGTGGTGTCCATTTATTTCCCACGGAAAGTCGCTATTAATCTGCAGACTGCTCACCTCTAAATCTCGATCTGAATATAGTGGCGAAATTCGACACGGCAAGACAAAGCAAATGGCTACAGCTACTACAAAATTAATGAGCAGTGGTGGCGAAGTCAAGATTAAGGCCATTGTGTCGATACAGAAATGGTACCGCCGATACAGGGCCCGCCTTGAGGCCAGAAAACGCGTAGCCTGGAGAATCCACCAGAACATCGAGTACTCCAGTGAGAATAATCGCATTAATTTGCAAAACTTTTTCAATGACGTACTCAACGTTGGCTCCGAACTGTCCGGAGGAGGAGCTGATAGCAGTTTTGCTCAGCGTCTTCAAGAGATTGAGTCGAGCGCCAACCGGCAGGAGCGGGAACTACCTAGTTGGACAAATTTTGAAGATATCGCCGTCGAAACGTCCTACTCGGGGCCTCGGTTGACCTTCCCTCTGAGCGCCACTCAGGTCCAAACTCTGATAGACCACTTCAGTCAGGGAGGACGGCTGCACGCTCGCTACGTCATGCAGCTGCTGCATGAAGTCCGACTGGAACTCAAGACAAGGCCAAACATTTATCGACTCAGCACGAGCATCTCCAAGCAGGTGACGGTGGTCGGAGACCTGCACGGGCAGCTGGAGGATCTGCTGCTCATTTTCTACAAGAACGGCCTGCCGGACGTCACCAACCCGTACGTGTTCAACGGAGACATCGTCGACCGTGGCTCAAATTCGGTAGAGGTAGCGCTGCTGCTGTTCGCCTGTCAGCTGGTGTGGCCGACGGCGGTTTTTATCAACCGCGGCAACCATGAAGACCCCATTATTAACCAGAAATACGGCTTCAACAAAGAGATTCACAAAAAGTACAATTTACTATCACACAAAGTCGTCGATCTATTTAACGAAGTGTTTTCATGGCTTCCGCTTGCCACAATTATTGATGAGAGCATCTTTGTAGTTCACGGTGGCATCTCGGAAAACCTGGACCTCGAGCTGCTAGATAAACTTGACAGGCACAAGTACTATTCGCTTTTTTCAAACTCAAAAAATGGAAATGTTGATAAAATGGAATGGGAACAAGTGGGAGACTTGTTGTGGAGCGATCCTCACGGGCAGCACGGATCCCAAATCAGCAGCCGCGGCAAAGGCTGCCTCTTTGGACCGGACATCACGGCAAACTTCTTGCAGCGGAACCGATTCAAGCTGCTAGTTCGCTCTCACCAGGATCCAATTGATGGATACTGTTATACTCACTGCGAATGTGTGCTGACGATCTTCTCCGCGTCCAACTACCAGTTCGAGGGCAGCAATCCCGGTGCCTACGTCAAGTTCGACAGCAACGGAAAGCCGGAGATTGTGCGGTTCTGCCCAAACAAGAAAAACATTAAGCCTCTCGGTCGTCAAATTTTCTGCGCCGAAGACGCCGCTCTGCGCAGCCTTCGGGCGAAAATCGCCGCAAGTAAGACCGAGCTGGTGGCAGCCTTCAGCAAAATGGATTCCCGCAAGACCGGCTGCGTCACCGTCGCCCAGTGGTGCAGCGCGATGGAGTCGGTGCTGAAGTTCAATCTGCCGTGGAGAATGTTGCGGCCTCATCTGACAGAGCTTACTGCGAACAAACGTGTCATGTACATGACGACCTTCCAGAGAGCAACCCTGCAGAACAGTATGGAAAACACATTCTTCCCGTTGCCAGACTTTTCAGTGATGGAAGCCGTTTACAAAAACAAGGAAGAGCTGGAGACCATTTTCCGCATCATGGACCGCGACAACAGCGGCTACATCAGTCTGGACGAGTTCAAGGAGTGCTGCCGAGTTCTGGGCCGAGCCACCAAGCGTAACCTGCCTGAAGCCGAGATTGTCGACATGGCCAAAGCGATGGACCTCAACAAGGACGGCAGGATCGACTTCAACGAGTTTCTCGAGGCCTTTCGAATTGTCGAGTTTAAGAGCAATTAAGTCATGGTGCAGTTGTTAAAGTTTGACTTTCTATAATCCGCAATTTAAGTTTCATAAACGATGTTGCTACCCATGTGTCCCTGTGTGCGATTTCGGTTTGAGATAACAAGTGTCGGTGCATTCATCGCCTCTGAAGTATTTACCAAGAAATTTTCGTTGTATTTTATGGTTGTTTGATATTTGCAGATTGCAGATTGGTTGGATTGAAAGGGTAGCTTTTCCTCTGCATACAAGAATATGCGTGTATTAAGCAACGCATCGCTTATTGCAATGGGCTGAGGGGTTCGAGATTGCGTTGGTTGACAATCCGTTCTGTGAATTTTAAGCTAAGTTTGAAAACTGCAAAAAATCAATGTAGTGCATCTCCGTGATTGCACAATGAGGGCTCATTCATGACTGTTCACTAATGCTCAATGGTGAGGTGTAAGCGTTAGTGAACTCCGCAAGTAACAATTAGCCAATTTGAATTTTCGGTTTACTAATCTTATTCTAGAGTTTTCTTCTATGGAGCCATGTAAGGGCCAGTTTCCTGAACCAAATGCACTATAAAGATAGCCATTTCCCCTAACCAGCATTTCCTGTCCTGTCCATAAAAAATTAGATTTTATCCCAAGCATCTATTGGCAGCAAAAACTAGGAAGATGGAGGAAGCACAAACGTCTAATCACATAAAACTTCAGCTGTTTCTCAAATCAAACAAATGAAATGCGAAGGAAGGAAACTAAAAATCATGGTTAAAATGCCTGTTCCATAATTGAAAATTTGGTATTGGCCCCTAAACAAACAGAATTGAAATTATTTTGCTAAGCATAGGATCCTAGCTGTCTGCTGCAGTTGGGACAGGTTTGAGTTGCTTAGCACGGCAGGTTATTAGCCTAGGCCACTCATCAAACAATACACATTGTAAAAGCATTAGCTAACCAATACACGCTCTGTTTAACTGAGCTGCACAAACAATGCAAGGCAATTCTCGTCAGTTATAACTGTCGCTGAACTGCTTGGTTAATAGGAAGGGCCAAAAGCTGAGTTGCCCTAAGCAACGAGAGGTGGAAGTCATATATGCTTTATATTGGTCAGAAACTTCCATTTGTTACCAAAGTAAATAGGTGCGCTTGGAGCTTTCTGATTGGAATGATTGAGCCGGTACAGATCGATTCATTTCCTTGATTGCCTCTCTGTTGAGTTGAGTATAACTGCACAGCAGTCAGTCGCCAAGTCTCCCCCAGAAACTACCAAGGAATGGACGCCCAGCGCCTACCTCTGTCCGTGATAGTCAAAGAATCCGTGGCCAATACCACAGCTCACGCCATCGGCCGTGTGGCCCCTACAAGTCGCGCCATTGTGTTGAGGATCTTCTGGCTTCTGGCTTTCTTGAGCTTCCTGGGCCTTCTGCTTAACACCTGCACCGTCTACATTCGACGCCTGAACAGTCCGAGCGTAAATTCCGAGTTCCAAGCGGAAAAGGTTCCATTCGAGTTTCCCGATGTCTACTTTTGCAACAGTCTCCAAGCCGCTGGCTCGTTTATCTACCGACTGAACAGGTCAGAGGCGGACCAGGTGAACATGCCGTTCTATGCTGCTCAGACTGCATTCGATGCCGCTCTCGGATCTCTGAATGCGTCGGAGAGTGAAAACACAACACTGCGCGAACTTCGGCCAACAAGCTTGATCCAGTCTCTGCCCTACAGAACTCTGGCGGACATTGTGGGTCAGAGAAAACTGCAGACATTCTACGGAAACTACGGAATCTTCAGTGCAGGCTCAGATCGCAGTCTGAATTCTCCGATCGCGGTAGAGACGCTGTTCCACCCGAACCATCTGAAGTGCTTCAAGCTTGCCCTCACCGATGCTGAGTTATCTCGGATGCAGAATACGAACAACAGATTGCAGCTCGACCTGCTTCTCGATCCTTACTTCTTTGACTTCGATAAGCTTGGCCTGTTTTCAAACCATACAGACCGGCTTCCAACAATGTCTGTTTTCGTATCTGGTCAACAGATAACATTATATCCATTCGACTGGAACCTGGAGAATCCGATTGGGTTCGATAAAGGCAGTGGAATGTATCTCTACCTGACGCCCAGAGGTCACTACCCGTCTCGATTCACCTCTAATGTGATCAACCTGGGTCCCGGTCGAGCCTACGACGTCTCCATCGCAATGCAAGATGCCCAGATGACACCGGCGGACTTTCCCGGCCAGTGCGTTGAGAAACACGACGACCCAGTTCTGTTCTTGAACCCGTACAACGGCGCCGCAGATGCGTTCAGCTACAGCGAGGCTCACTGCTACTATTCGGAGATGACGAGGGACAGACAGCAGAGGTACAACTGCAGCCCGACACCTGAGCCTACACCCTGGGAGTTTAGACATCTCCCTCTGTGCCTGAACCTCACAGCGGCTGAAACTGAAGAAGAAATTCATCGAAACATGAAGGCGTCCGTAAAGGCGCGTCTGGATGTCAATGGCGGCAACAGCACGTGGTACGACTTGTGCTCCGCGAAGCGACTGTGCAAGCGACGCACTTACTCCGTGACGTCATCTTATGGAATGTGGCCGAACCAAGCGAGTCTCGTTCGTCTGGTGGATAACGTCATTGGCTCTTTGCTGCAACGTGTTGATCGATCGCAGTTCAGATCACTCGAGACGGGTGTTGGAACATTGCAGTTTATCGATAAATCAGTGCGTCTTATTGACTTCGAAGACGGAGCGTTGCGCTACTTCCGGCGAGCAGCGGTGAGAGTCACGTTGAGAGCAGAAGCAAGTCGAAGCTCTCTGACAACATTCAGCCTTGACTATCGGCTTGGTCAGTTCATCGCGGACGTTGGCAGCGCACTTGGTTTGTATCTGGGATGTTCGCTGCTCACCGTGTTGGAGCTGTTCGAGCTGCTGCACAATGTGCTTCTTTTTGCTGTCTGCTGCAGGCCGGCGTCGAATTGATGAAAGTAAAGACTGATTTTTTGTTAAATTATTTGAACAGCTGCTTCATAGTGCCCGCCGCTATTCTGGAACCTTCTTTTAGGACACCAGAGATTGTCTGAAATTCTCAGTGTTTGATAGGTCATGGGGATATACGAGCGTGCATGTACCCGTAAATGAATGGGAACTGAGAGTCGTTCTTAAGTGCTGATAAGTCCAACCCCTAAATGTAACCTAATTGTTATTTGTACTACATTCCTCTTTATTGTATTCATGACAACGATAAAAAATAAATATTTTACATGCAATAGATATTTTCTAATGTTTCTAACATTTCTTTAAATCCATTGCCTGCACCGGAAACCTGCCGTCACACTGTAAGCATGTGTACGCCCTTTGGCTGAAGCTTAATATTGCAATTGCTGCCGGAAAAGGACATACATGCATGAGATGCTTATTGTTCCCTTTTATATATCTATGACCACGGCATATGTCGCGCTTGTAAAGGATTGCTGCCGCCTGCCGGCTGTGGTCAGTCTGTGTCTATAAAGGCGCAGAAGTGGGCGAAAATATAAGTTTTTATGGCTTTCGAACCTGCTGACTGTCAGTCGAAGGCGATCGAAACCAGAGAATCTTATTACATTATAATGATTCATTACAAATTAAAAAATTCACGCAGCGTACAGTGCATGTGTGCCTGCTGTGACTTTGCATGCAGGGTCGCGTATTTTGTTGTTGCTGTACTTAATCAATATTCAATGCCTGTAGTGATTAATTTAAGTACAGTAGTTCATGTATTTGCATTATGTGAAACAAAGCTTATAGATCGGGTTCACTTCTACTTTTCAAAAAGTGACGACCTAGGAGCTATAGCTATTATACAGACTTTTAATTCGTAGTAGCCTAAGCCCACCTAATTTTTTAACACTAATTAAACAATCCGGAAACGTTATGTTTTACCGTCTTTCGTCCGTCGCCGTTTGAATGAAAGAATATTTTATACATACACGTGCTGCATAAGCTTTTCTGTGTACGACAAAAAATTTGCCTACGTGTACTGTATGTACAATAAATGTTGCATACATGACTGTGTGTATACAAAGCACGCATGTACATGTGCAATTACCATACTATTTTAGTAAAAACTTCATATGCCTATACCTACATTATAGATCGACTCAAAGCTTGAGAAGTAAACTTAAGAATTTAATATTTCTGGTTTCCTGTCAGACGAAAGGATCACAATTACGGCAGCGTTAACCAACCTCTCTTTCAACCTACGGACATTTGTCAATGTACGCTAAGTCTGTGTAGGTATATAAGCTTTTAACAGTAAAGTATTACGCTTTAAATATTTTTTTGATTCAATTTTCAAACATGATACTCTCGTAGGAGTCGTAGCTCTTAAATAGAATTAATGCATTTTGTCGGTTCCAGGATATTTCGTCAAAAGCCTTTTCGTCAGCAGGACACGTGTTACAAGGGGCCTTTTCATATTGCTTGTTCTGGTTCTAGAACCAGATCCAATTTGTAAAGTATAACTTTTTGTCTCCTAAACTAGAGGAATATAAGTGCTTTAAAGTTGTGATTATTGAATGGCAATAGCCAAGAAGAAAGTGAAAAATTGTGCAAAGTGAAGCTGTAAGGCAATCAAACATTCACCAAAGTTAAATAGTTATACTGCTTTTTTTCTTGGAAGATCCGAATCGATTCTGGTTCTGGAATTGGTAATGTGAAAAGCCCCAAGCTGTTTTCACAGTTAAAACCGGGCGATGTAAAATCTTTTTTAAAACAAAAGTTAGCGTAAGTTTAGGTATAAATTTCCTTTTTCTTACTTTAAAGTTTATATAAAAAAGTTATTTTTGTATGTAGTTGAGTATACGGTTAAAACTTTTGTAAGTAGAATTAATTAAAAGCTACTTTTTTAACTTATAATCGTGCGATTATTAAGCTCGATATGTATAATTAATCATTGACATTTACTTCTTTAGACTTTACATAAATTAAATTCTTACAAACTTATTCAGAATTTCTCGCACTATCTGACTCTAAAGTTTTAGTCCATTTATGGCAGGTTTCCAATAGAAATTTATATATCTGTCTTTCAGATATTTTATCATTTTAAATTAATTTTTAGCTCAGATATTATAAAGATGAGTAGATGACTTAGTCATAGTCTTAACAAGAAAAATTGTCGATTTAAAATGAATTCTTAAGGCTGGAATATAGATTATAAGAATAATCAGCTCTAAAACTAGGCTATTGGCCTACTTTTGTTCTATACTTAATTTAAACTAGAGTAGGTTAGGCCTAGGCCTTTTCAGTCTTGTGGGTCATGTTAGTGATCTAATTAAATAATTATATTTAGTATGCAATGCATACAAGCAAGATTTTCAATCTATAGAGCATTTTACACAGACAGACAAACATAGATTAGGGATTTAGTATATAGGATTTAGTATAGGTATAGCATGGATTAGAGGTAGTTGTTATTTGCATGGTACCGTGTAAATAGTGCTGGTGTTATTTATATGGTCATTGAAATAAATACCTTATAAATGCTTTGGTGCCTTGGATGCTGCTGTGGCTATTGAAGTTGTTGCTGTTGAGGATTCTAGAAGTATATATGATAGGCCCCTATTTAACTTTTAAATGCTCTATCAGCTAATCAGTCTCATTGTATCAAGTGTTCAATCTCACTCTATCAGTTAATCAATCTCACTGTATCAACTGATAAGTTAGGCCTATCTTATCAGGGACTACCTACTATTTGTCTATGTATCTTTTATTTTTATAATGAGTTTAAACTAAATAAAGTCCATAGGCCTAGATGGGGAGCCGTAGCCTAGCAGTCTAGCGCAGGCTCTAGTGTGCCAGTAACCTAGGCTCGATTCCAAGTGCAGTCACATTAATTTGGGGCTGAATTGGAATCTTGGCTTGGCTCTGCTCATTCAATTAACAGCCTTGAAAGCCAACCCCCTAAGGTGCAATGAAATGTATATGCCTAATGATAATATAAAGTTAGGGCTGCTGTACACTCCTATGTGAGTGTGTGCCTACGTATGTATCCACGCGTTTGTTTGCCTACTTGGGGAGTCGGTGGAATGGGCAGCAATGCCTTTTGCCGGTTGTATGCCTATGTCGCTTAAAGTGCACCAGGGTGCACATAACCCCCCTGCCTCTAATGAAAAAAGTTGGTAGATAGAATTTAGCTGTGATTTATATGTTTATAGCCTAGCATTTTTTATTAACTTGTAGTGCTTGTACTATTTATAATGCAAGGTACAAAGGGTGTTTCAAAACAAACAAACAAGAATGCAACTGATTTGCCTTAAAAAGGATAGATTGGTAGTCAAATGTTACTAGACCATAGCTATAAGTGCTACACAGTATATAAAACAAGTTTTTATTTTAGTTACCATGTAAATAACACTGGCACTATTATACGTACCTACCATGTAAATAATGAGTGCCTAGATTTGAAGTAATAAAAAGTTTGTTTTTTATTATTATACTAAGATACAGTATATATGTATCAGCATTCTGTATTTATGCCATTCCTATATTATATAAAGATATAATACATAAATATACTTTATGTAGATACATTTTTATAAGTAGGCCTAGGGTAGTAAGTCAAGTGAGATTTTGAATTTATTAGTATTTTTAGGGACTTCACTTCTGCAGTATAAATTTACCATAGAAAGAAAAGATTAGAAACTTGGCTTTACTAAGTAATAAATGTATGGCTGGCTGATTGAATTAAAGGTAAATACCAGGAGCAACAAAGCTAGTTTACTAAAAAAGTAAAAACAGTATAAATTTTATCAAAATTTGAAGTATATCTAAAACAAATAATTAGTTAAGAATAACAAAATAATTGTTATATTGGCTTTTGAGGTAGTACATTATAATAAATAATAATATTTCTATGCACACTTAATACTTTATATTTTGTTACAATTTACTTTCTTAGAAAACTGCACATTCATAATTCCATTAACTTTGTTTAAACAGCATTGTTTTAGAAAATATTTGTTTTGTTTAAAATTACTTCAAAACTATAGTATAAATAGAGGGTCAGGGAAGGCCAAAGGAGAGCAACTTATCTCTTGCTTGTGAGCTTACAAATTTGTTCTTCTGATATAAGCTAATAAAGTTGTTCTCATGTTAAATTAACTATCCACAGTATTCTATAGGCTTGTTCATTTTTTAGAGTTAAGGCCACTCAAAAGCAAGAATTGCCACAAGACAACAATTAATATAGAGTAGTAATATAATCCCAAGGCAAGAAAATTGTCTCAGGGCAGTGGAATTACAAAAACGGTGACCCTCTGATCTTGGGATAATATAGCTGCCAAGTGCTTATATCCCTAATTTATTAGATAAATCTGTTTAAAATGTGCTTTTCATTGATACATATTAGATACATATATGTCTTATGTTTGCCTGTTAATGTTAATACTGCAATTAGTAAAATCTCTTAAACTAAAAGTGTTGCATTATTTGATATTTTAAACATATTGTTAATAAACATGCTTTATTATTGTAGAACATGAATTATGTAAGCAAAAGTAAGCCTGTTTAAATAACACGCATGCGCCACACGTCAACCCCAGTCCTACTTATCAACATGCTGGCTGGCAGTCAATTTAGTTTTCGCCTAGCAACTGTTGCCTGGCGACCGGTAGGTATTGCTGTCTGTCATCGCAGCCTGTGCTCAGTAGCCACTTCCGCTAGTGTGGTTTACCAAGACGGCCTGCCCCGCTTCCGCATTCCCCTGCCTAGCCGGGGCAAGGCGTGCCAGTTCACCATGAAGCCGCTCACCAATACGGTTAGCGATCTGACTGCCAGCATTCGCAATGAGGATCGGGGCGTTGAGCAGATTATTTTCTACACGTCTGGTGAGTCCCCTGTTCAACTGTATTACAGCACTTAACCCTTAACATTTCGCATGGGCTCTTCTTCGTCAGTGACACATTATTTCCAAACAGATTCCCCATCAGCCGTCTCTTTGATTCCCCACCAGCTCTCTTTGATTCCCCATCAGCCGTCTCTTTGATTCCCCATCAGCTCTCTTTGATTCCTCATCAGCTGTCTCTTTGATTCCTCATCAGCTGTCTTTGATTCCCCATCAGCCGTTTCTTTGATTCCCTATCAGCTCTCTTTGATTCCTCATCAGCTCTCTTTGATTCCTCATCAGCTGTCTCTTTGATTCCTCATCAGCTCTCTTTGATTCCTCATCAGCTGTCTCTTTGATTCCTCATCAACTCTCTTTGATTCCCCATCAGCCGTCTCTTTGATTCCCCATCAGCTCTCTTTGATTCCTCATCAGCTGTCTTGGATTCCTCATCAGCTGTCTTTGATTCCCCATCAGCCGTTTCTTTGATTCCCCATCAGCTCTCTTTGATTCCTCATCAGCTCTCTTTGATTCCTCATCAGCTGTCTCTTTGATTCCTCATCAGCTGTCTATTTGATTCCCCATCAGCCGTCTCTTTGATTCCCCATCAGCTCTCTTTGATTCCTCATCAGCTGTCTTTGATTCCTCATCAGCTGTCTCTTTGATTCCTCATCAGCTGTCTCTTTGATTCCTCATCAGCTGTCTCTTTGACTCCCCATCAGCTGCCTCTTTGATTCCCCATCAGTGCCTCTGATTCCCCATCAGTGCCTCTGATTCCCCATCAGTGCCTCTGATTCCCCATCAGTGCCTCTGATTCCCCATCAGTGCCTCTGATTCCCTATCAGCGATCTTTGATTCGCCATCAGCTACGAACTGACTCCCCACCACAAACAATTTTTACGCATTTTATTCTTTACCCCAAGTTCACCATAAAAACGATGATTAGCATGCATTTTGAAGCATGGGAATAATATTTATAAAATATAATTCAGTCACGATGGCATCTGTTGTAATGCTTATGATAAAATGAGTCCTTCCTAAAACTCTATTTAGAATCACCCACGGCACATGTACATGTCTATATGCCTATAGCTCCGCTTGTTTGGTAAAACTGCTATCTGCTTTTTTGTCGGGTAACCAAACACAGTATAGTAGTAGCCAGCCGTCAATCTATCTGGATCGATTGGCCACCGCATGGAAGGAGTAAAAAAAAAGAGGCGAAATGACACGAACTCGGGCAGTACCGGTGCACTCTTATTTAATGAGATTAACAAAGTCTCAATTCCGTCCTGCTAAATCCTCAAGCCTTTGATCCGAAGAGTCCAATTTATTGACTTTATTATTATTGGACTCGCTTGAGCAGTGTCTTGCTGGACCTGTCTCCGTCTAGTTTGCTCTTGGCTAACCCGATTTCTTCTCGCCTTTTTTCGCCGCTTTTTCTTGCCTATATTCGCTGTAGCTCTGAAGGGACTGAGGCTTGGCTTATCTTTTTAAAAAAAACGGCGGTCTCGCTGTGGCTGACATATTTGATCGATGACTGTTGCAGGGCGCGACTGGACTGGAAGCACTTTGAGAGTGTTGCTACTCACAAACTTTTTTCTTCAAAAATAGTAAAATTAATTAGTCTGTTGTACTGCTGGATACAGCAACTGTTTTCTTTATTCATATTTTGTATTTTATGATGGGGCCGTTGAACATACTGCGTTATGTCGGACAGCAGCTGTGTAGCTGAAATACGAGCGTACACAATGGGGATTATGGGGTGTGGGACAGCATGGGGATGGGGGTTATGGGGTGTGGGACAGCAGCAGTGCAATTGAAATACACAATGGGGATTATGGGGTGTGGGACAGCAGCGGTGCAGCTGAAATACACGATGGGGATTATGGGATGTGGAACAGCAATAGTTTTCAATTTTCAAATTTTGGGTCATGGGAAAGTTTTAGTATATTCTTACTTTTCTAATTTCTGTTAAAATTTCAACTGAAATTCGACCTAAAACGAAAAGTTAATTAACTTAAAACCTGGAAATCTAAAATGAAAATTGCGCGGACACCCTGATTGTAAGACCTGTATCTAAGAGAGTCTGTAAAATCTTTGTAAGAGAAGAGGTGGTATGCAGAACCTGTGGTGAAACTTTAAACCGGTCATCCTCTTTCGGTTTTCTTCAAGCGACACACGTTGACTCTTCCAGCCAACCATCGAGCGGTCTGGCCAGTCTAAAACTTTTTGCGTAGCCTTTCTCTTCCCCTCACGGCTTCAGCCTTCAATTTAAAGTGCATCCTGTGTTGCACAGATTCTCTCTCTAGATGAACGATGAATAGTCTTACTACGAGCGTAGTATGCGGATAGAGCGTTGATGTTAATTGTGCGTGTTGTATAAAAGCTTCTAAGTAAAGTCTTACTGTACTGTAAAGGGATTTTATTGCAACTACTGGTCGAGGAGAACCATACTTACTATGGGAAGGTGTTAATTTCTTAGAAATCATCTTAAGATATGCTAGGATTAGCTTAGTAATAGACGGAACTAAGTAGAGACTTAAGATGAACTGTGCAACCGGTTTCTGTAGGCAGGGGTCGCCAAAATCCGGCCCGCGAAGCTCTCTATCCGGCCCTCGGGTCCTTTGAAACTTCACAATGGCAATTCGGCCCGCTCGATGTTTGTGTCTCTTCTCAGCTCTCTCTAATCTCCTCTCCGTTCTCCTCTCCCCTATCTTTACTCATCTCCTCTCTCATCTCGCATCTCTCTCCTCTCCGCTCCTCCCCTCCCCTTGTCTTCACTCTCCTGTCTTCTCCCTCTGTCCCGCAGTCATAGTTTGCCGACCCCTGCTGTAGGAGGTAATCTTGGACACACTTTAATGTTAGTCGGTTTTTAGGTCTGCAGCAAATGACACTCTAGGCAGATAAAACCGTTCTCATTCTTAACGAGTTTATTAAAGAAAAAATACTGTATATATTTTTCTTGAAGTCTTTATTTAGATTTGCCTGAGTGCAGAGCTCAATGCTCGATGCTCTACACACACGCGCGCACACACACACTCCGTCAAGCTAAGGTGAGTCAGATACGAAATAATGGCGCCCCAATTTCTTTAGAACACTGGCACTGTACAGTTCAAGCGAAGAAAAGTGAATGACTGACGGTTAGGCAGGAGAGAGGGGGGGTTTCTGTCTCACTACATATATATTTATCGTTAATTCAACTCAAAGACTCACTCTAATGCTCTGCTGAATTTGTGCGACTGCCCACACGTCCATAGAGATTCATTGTCCATTCTACTCAAAGCCTGCTGTGCTTTAAGCCTCGTATATGCCTGTAACTAATGGAAAGAAAGAAAAGAACGCGTGTGTGTGTTTTTCTCCAGCCACGCTTCAAACCTTGCCTGTGGTATGGCGCTCTGCCCGTGTCTAGATAGTAGCTACATGTATCTAGACTTATAAATATACGAGTACTATAGACAGAATTATCAACCAACTGCCATTGGTGAATTACAGCGAATGCGTGAAGCCAACCGCGAGCATGCAAAAGTACTGTACTATCAATTGTCGTACGGCATCAGGGGGCTTAGTTACATGTAGAATCTTTCTTTGCTGGGAGAGGGCACCAGAGCTATGCTGTAAAAGAGCGCCAGAGCTATACTGTAAGATGGCGCCAGAGCTATACTGTAAGATGGCGCCAGAGCTACACTGTAAGATGGCGCCAGAGCTACACTGCAAAAGAGCGCCAGAGCTACACTGTGAAAGAGCGCCAGAGCTATACTGTGAAAGAGCGCCAAAGCTACACTGTGAAAGAGCGCCAGAGCTATACTGTGAAAGAGCGCCAGAGCTATACTAAGAGGGCACCAGAGCTATGCTGTAAAAGAGCGCCAGAGCTATACTGTAAAAGAGCGCTAGAGCTATACTGTAAAAGAGCGCCAGAGATATGCTATGCTGTAAAAGAGCGCTAGAGCTATACTGTAAAAGAGCGCCAGAGCTATGCTGTAAAAGAGCGCTAGAGCTATACTGTAAAAGAGCGCCAGAGCTATGCTGTAAAAGAGCGCCAGAGCTATACTGTAAAAGAGCGCCAGAGCTATGCTGTAAAAGAGCGCCAGAGCTATACTGTAAAAGAGCGCCAGAGCTATGCTGTAAAAGAGCGCCAGAGCTATACTGTAAAAGAGCGCTAGAGCTATACTGTAAAAGAGTGCCAGAGCTATACTGTAATATACTCGTAGTGCTATATACTAAGTTGACAGTAAATTTATTGGGCTGGAGGGGGCACCGCCCTCCTGCCCCTCCCCCTAGTTTGTTGCGTCCCTGCGTGGCTCTTAGGAAGCCGCTGCATAATTAAAAGTGACACATTAAAAACCAGTTTTTTATGCGCGCAGTGCCATTTGGCATCTGCGGGGTCCAGATTCATGTATGCCAAATCTGAAGTTTATGTGTCATTACACGCGCTATGACACCAAAATCCTCTGGCTTAGCCAAAAGTACATAAATTTTTTCTACACTTTTGGTAATTTATTTCTCGTTGCAGTTTGCATGTTGAGTATGCTTAGTTCATCTCGCGGGACACAACGGGGCCAAACTACGTAAATCTATCTGTATGTATGCGATATGCATATCGATTGATTAGCATAATTCAATTTGTTTCAACTTACCTCTCTCTCCCCTTCTCTTCTTAGCTCGAACTAAGGATGAGTAAGGTGAACGCATCAGGTCCATCTGTTTATTCTATCTGTTCAGGTTCCTCTAAACTCTTGTCTGAATTTGTTCAAAAAGCTAAAGCAAATTATGCTTTTCTTTTTTATTTTCGTCCTTTGAAAGGTTGTTAATGAATTATTTATCAGGAAGAAAATGGAGAGAAAGACAAGACAGCACAGTGTGGTCAATTTTTTCTTAAAATCAAAGAGTTTGAACATGGGGTTTTAAGGCTTTCCATTCTGCATACTGGTGTTTTGACGAGTCCCGAAAATCTCCCTTGAGCTCGAGTATAGCTGCTTAGTTGCATTCTAAATGAGATTCAATTGATGCAATGTCAAAATTTGGGCAGCACCCACCCGACTCGCAAGCACGAGCTTGCGGCTTGATGCATAATTTATATCTGATTTTTATTCATATTTCTCCCACTTTGGGATTTTTTCTTTTTATTTGATTTATTACTTTATTGCGTTCAACAAGGTTTATTGTAGGAATTAAATATGGCAGTCATGTTAATATTGAAGTGGGCATTCATTAAATCCCTCAAAAATTCCGTTATGCCCATACGCCAGACTCGATCCCCAGGTCCTAAATAATCCTCTCAAATCCCAGATAATCTTAAAGTCCTATAATATTCCTCTTGAATCCCAAATAATCCCAAATTACAACACGAATAAACCTCTCAAATCCCAAATAATCCTCTCAAATCCTAAATAATCCTCTCAAATCCCAAATAATCCTCTCAAATCCCAAAAAATCCTCTCAAATCTCAAATAATCCTCTCAAATCCCAAATAATCCTCTCAAATCCTATATAATCCTCTCAAATCCCAAATAACCCTCTCAAATCCCAAATAATCCTCTCAAATCCCAAATAATCCTCTCAAATCCCAAATAATCCTCTCAAATCCCAAATAATCCTCTCAAATCCCAAATAATCCTCTCAAATCCCAAATAATCCTCTCGAATCCTAAATAATCCTCTGAAATCTCAAATTGTCCTCTCAAATCCCAAATAATCCTCTCAAATCCCAAATAATCCTCTCAAATCCCAAATAATCCTCTCGAATCCTAAATAATCCTCTCAAATCTCAAATAGTCCTATCAAATCCCAAATAATCCTCTCAAATCCCAAATAATCCTCTAAAATCCTAAATAATCCTCTCGAATCTCAGATAATCTCAAGTCCTAAAAATAATCCTCTAAAATTCCAGATAATCCTCTTAAATCCCATATACTCTTAATCCCAAATGATCCCCAAATTCCAACCTGGTCACACATACCAGACGGCCTCCGCATCGCGGGCTCCGACTCCATCGAGAGTCTGCTCCGCCGCGACTTCGATGTCCAGCTTAACGACCAGCGCTTCGCCGTCACCGTGCCGGAGTCGCCTGTCGTGACTCATGAGAGCGTCGACCAGCTTGCCGATCTGAAGGCCATGATTTCCCAGCTGCACTCCGCTCTGAACACGCCTGAATACCAACTGGCCAAGGAGAAGGAGCTCATGCAGCAGCTGCAGGATCTGCAGTTGCAACTGGAACCCATGGAGGCTGTGAGTTGCCGTTTCACAATGTTTATAAATTCATTCATCCACTTAATGGGTATACGTGTGCGCATTGAGCGCTTCAGGTGCGCCTTTGGCTTTGTTGTACCGTTGTTGGGCACCCTGTCACCCATTTCACACCCCCTGTCACCCATTTCAGCTCCCCGTCACCCATTTCACACCCCCTGTCACCCATTTCACACCCCTGTCACCCATTTCAGCCCCCCGTCACCCATTTCAGCCCCCCCCTGTCACCCATTTCAGCCCCCCGTCACCCATTTCAGCCCCCCCTGTCACCAATTTCAGCTCCCCCCGTCACCCATTTCAGCTCCCCCTGTCACCCATTTCAGCTCCCTCTCCGGCACCCATTTCAGCTCCCCCTGTCACCCATTTCAGCTCCCTCTCCGGCACCCATTTCAGCTCCCCCTGTCACCCATTTCAGCCCCCCGTCACCCATTTCAGCTCCCCCTGTCACCCATTTCAGCTCCCCCTGTCACCCATTTCACCTCCCTCTGTCACCCATTTCAGCTCCCCCCTGTCACCCATTTCAGCTCCCCCTGTCACCCATTTCAGCCCCCCCTGTCACCCATTTCAGCTCCCCCTGTCACCCATTTCAGCTCCCCCTGTCACCCATATTGTGAAGCGCGCCCCTGAGAACCCAGAAAAATTGGTACTGAATTGGACCGTTTCTGAAGTTAATAAAGTATCCACATTTTCTTAGTTTTACGGATTGAATGAGCATGTTATAGCATTTTCCATCTACAAATGGATTACTGAGAGGACCTACGTGTGGACAGTAAAGAATATTAAACTAATTAGTTGTAAGTAGTATACTAGTATGCATAGTATAGATAGTTGTTGGCGGCGCCTTCTGTTTAACACTGGCATTAGTCAGTGTGGTGAGTTGTGTTGCAGTGCAGTTGGTTAAATCTGACAAAATTCCCTGATTATCTAGCAAGTCATGGGGGAAATTTCCCAAAGCCTGATATTGCTCGAATTTCCTAAGAGACTCGACTGACTTTATGGAGAGCTCAAATCTCCACGATAGTTGATCTGAGTGGGTAACTGCTCTAGATAGTTTGAGGGAACTTTCCTCTTTCTCTCTCTATACAAGAAAACTTTCCATGTTGGTTAGCTTTGATTTGCTTCGCCAATAAGCTCGTAAGCCCTGCACAATCGGCCTGCAGGCTTTCACATTAATTAGAGTTGTTGCCGGGCTGTCTGTCCGGCACCGGACTCGCTTCACTGCTTGCCTGCGGATGAATATGAGTAGTAGCTGGCTGTCTGTTGCTGCGTCTGCGTTAGTGTTCTGTCTGTCTGTCTGTCTGTTTCTGTCTGTCTGTCTGTCTGTCTGTTTCTGTCTGTCTGTCTCTGTCTGTCTGTCTGTCTGTCTGTCTGTTTCTGTCTGTCTCTGTCTGTCTGTCTGTCTGTCTGTCTGTCTGTCTGTCTGTCTGTCTCTGTCTGTCTGTCTGTCTGTCTGTCTGTCTCTGTCTGTCTCTGTCTGTCTGTCTGTCTGTCTGTCTGTCTGTCTGTCTGTCTGTCTGTCTGTCTGGGTGTGTCGTGCGCAGTTTTTGCTGGCAACAGATATTCGAGTAGCTAGCAATAGTTAGCTCGAACTCGTAGCTATGAGAGAGAGAGAGAGAAACAGGCAAAATCACAAATTTTATTGAGCTAGCTTATATGAAATATTATTATTAGCCAGGGGAGAGAGAGAGGGGGAGGGAGGGAACGGACTGAGACTTACGAACGGTCTGTGTGTCTATCTGTCCGTCTCTGGTAATGTCCAGTCCATCCAAACTGACGTTCGTATAATTGTGTGTCTGTTTCTGTCTCTGTGTGCTTTAGTTTCGTCCGTCTTTCTGACTTAATGATGACTCTCTGCCTGTTAGTCTATCTGTATGTATCTCTGCCTGTCGATTTGGCTTTTCTGTATGAGTAACCCTATATGTGATTGTCTATTTGCAAAGCTTTCAACTGTCTGTCCTTTAACCAGCTGCTGTGTCTGTCTTACTTTAGGCTGCACGCAATTATCCATAAATTAGAGCGAGTCAGCTCAGTCCAGTTGCAGTTGCAGTGAGTCAGATTCTCTTGTCAAGCTCAGACTATCTGCTTCTCCGTTTCTCAAGCAGCAGTAATCAGCATCAGTCGTTCGTGCTTTCTCGAAAAAATCGCAACTTCAACTGTGGAAATGAGGGGGTTACTGTTAAACTAACTGGTTGCTCCGGTTTCTTGACAGTCATCAACTCGCCTGCTCGTAATTCGCTTTTAGGCCTACAAGTACACAGCGACTCGTGGGATGGATGGGCCAGAGAACGCAAACATTTGAGCTTAAATGTTTGCCTTCTCTTAGACGAATCGAAACGCAGGCATAGCAGACTGGCGAGTTTTACAAGTCTCGAAGCGACCAAAGATTAGAAAATATTTTTCCCTAGGTTTCAGACTTACATGCCATTCTTAAAAGCGCTTAGCGACGAATTACGTAATTTTCCAAGGTATTCTAGAAATAGCTTAACGACTGACGTCATTCGCTATGGCGTTCTAAAAATAGCTCGGCGTATGGCGTCATCTCTATGACATTCTAAAAATAGCTCAGCGGCTGACGTCATTCTCTATGCTATTTTAAAAATAGCTCAGCGGCTGACGTCATTCTCTATGCTATTTTAAAATAGCTCAGCGGCTGACGTCATTCTCTATAACATTCTAAAAATAGCTCATCGTCCGGCTTTGTTCTGTAAAAACATTTGCCTCACTTTTCGCTACGTCCGCTCCTCAGATTCGCGGCCAACTAGCTGAGAAGGCCTCCCGTCGGACCAGGATTCTCACCTGGCTGAGCCTGTCCTACATGGGCGTGCAGTTCGGCGTGCTTGCCCGGCTAACCTGGTGGGAATACAGCTGGGATATTATGGAGCCGGTCACGTACTTTGTTGGCTACGGCACGGCCATAGCCTGCTATGCCTACTATGTGCTCACTAAGCAGGTAAGAGGTCTTTGTTGATTGGATCATTTTATTGCTTGGATAGCAGTCTTTAGAAGCTACGTTATAAGATAAAATTGTTCTGTAAAAACTTGGACGAGAATCGTCCAAAGCTACCATCAAATGCTAAACCTCACTGAGAATCGCCCCTAAATCTCACTGAGAATCGCCCTTTAACCTCACTGAGAATCCCCCCTAAACCTCACTGAGAATCGCCCCTAAACCTCACTGAGAATCGCCCCTAAACCTCACTGAGAATCGCCCCTAAACCTCACTGAGAATCCCCCCTAAACTTCACTGAGAATCGCCCCTAAATCTCACTGAGAATCGCCCCAAAACCTCACTGAGAATCGCCCCTAAACCTCACTGAGAAGCGCCCCTAAACCTCACTGAGAATCGCCCCTAAACCTCACTGAGAATCCCCCTAAACTTCACTGAGAATCGCCCCTAAATCTCACTGAGAATCGCCCCAAAACCTCACTGAGAATCGCCCCTAAACCTCATTGATAATCCCCCTAAACCTCACTGTGAATCGCCCCTAAACCTCAGAGAATCGCCCCTAAACCTCACTGAGAATCGCCCCTAAACCTCACTGATAATCGCCCCTAAACCTCAGAGAATCGCCCCTAAACCTCACTGAGAATCGCCCCTAAACCTCACTGATAATCGCCCCTAAACCTCAGAGAATCGCCCCTAAACCTCACTGAGAATCGCCCCTAAACCTCACTGATAATCCCCCTAAACCTCACTGAGAATCCCCCCTAAACCTCACTGAGAATCGCCCCTAAACTTCACTGATAATCCCCCTAAACCTCACTGAGAATCCCCCTAAACCTCACTGAGAATCGCCCCTAAATTTCACTGATAATCCCCCCTAAACCTCACTGAGAATCGCCCCTAAACCTCACTGAGAATCCCCCCTAAACCTCACTGAGAATCGCCCCTAAACTTCACTGATAATCCCCCTAAACCTCACTGAGAATCCCCCTAAACCTCACTGAGAATCGCCCCTAAATTTCACTGATAATCCCCCCTAAACCTCACTGAGAATCGCCCCTAAACCTCACTGAGAATCCCCCCTAAACCTCACTGAGAATCCCCCCTAAACCTCACTGAGAATCGCCCCTAAAACCTCACTGAGAATCGCCCCTAAAGCCCCTAAGCTATCGCTCGATCTCCTATCCACCCTATTCCTTCGAGCGTACTTGCCCTCGGTACTTAATTCATCATCTCTGTTATCTCAAAACTCTCACCGCACTCTCGTAAAAGACTCCCTTTTCGCTGGCCATAATGCAGTCCGGCTCTCTTGATATTGATTCTTTGGGAATAAAAAAATTCTCTTGCTTCCATCTTCGTCTTCCTCTTACGAGTAGGCTCTATCTATTTCGTTCCCCTCTAGGGATTACTATACATCGCTAGATCCCCTGGATTCGTCTCGTCTCGGAACTCTGCTCTTCTGCTCTTTGATATACCGGTACGTATGCCGGCCACTTAATTCTTGAGTCGGATGTTCCAGGCCCTTATCTCTCTCGCTAAGCCCGATGTACTTTCTAACTTTCAGCTCGCTGTATGCTTAAGTTCTGTGGGGAATCCGTTTGCTGTATGCTTAAGTGCGGTGGAGAATCCCCTTGCTCGATGCTTAAGTGCAATGGGGAATCTTCTTGCTGGATGCTTAAGTGCAATGGGGAATCCCCTTGCTGGATGCTTAAGTGCAATGGGGAATCCCCTTGCTAGATGCTTGTGTGCGGTGGGGAATCCCCTTGCTGGATGCTTAAGTGCGGTAGGGAATCGCCTTGCTGGATGCGTGTGTGCGGTGGGGAATCCGTTTTGCTGGATGCTTTAGTGCGATGGGGAATCGCCTTGCTGGATGCGTGTGTGCGGTAGGGAATCACCTTGTTTGATGCTTAAGTGCGGTAGGGAATCACCTTGCTGGATGCTTGTGTGCGGTGGGGAATCCCCTTGTTGATGCTTAAGTGCGGTAGGGAATCACCTTGCTGGATGCTTGTGTGCGGTTGGGAATCCCCTTTGCTGGATGCTTGTGTGCGGTGGGGAATCCCCTTGTTGATGCTTAAGTGCGGTAGGGAATCACCTTGCTGGATGCTTGTGTGCGGTTGGGAATCCCCTTTGCTGGATGCTTGTGTGCGGTGGGGAATCCCCTTGTTGATGCTTAAGTGCGGTAGGGAATCACCTTGCTGGATGCTTGTGTGCGGTTGGGAATCCCCTTTGCTGGATGCTTGTGTGCGGTGGGGAATCCCTTATGCTGGATGCTTGTGTGCCGTAAGGATTCCCTTTCGCTGGATGCTTGTGTGCGGTCGGGAATCCCTTTTGCTGAATTCTTAAGTGCGGTGGGGAATCCCCTTGCTGACTGCTTATGGTGAATACCCGTACTCGATGCTTGAGTTCAGTTGGGAAATCCCCTTACTGGATGCCTGTCCAAGGGCGTGCCTTAAACCTGGATGTCGTTTATAAAGGAAATTCTCATTAATAATGATAAGGCTTCTAAACAGGCTTCTACTCTTGGACTCTCAGTTGCCACCGCCCCCCCCCCAATGCCCCGCCAACGCAGGAGTACACTTTCCCGGCCGTGTGGGACCGCGAGTATTTGAAGAAATTCTACAAAGACGCCGACAAGAGCAGCTTCAATGTTGAACAGTACAACGAGCTTCGCCAGCGAATCAACGACGTCCAGTCCGACCTGCGGCGGCTGCGCGACCCCCTGATGCTTGGCCTGCCGCTGCAGCAGGAGAAACTGATGAAGCCGCAGCCAGAGCAGCAGTAAACCGAACTGTAGGCGTGTTTTAACAGTCGCGTTGCTCGATAGTGAAAGAGTAAAATTCGTCAACATATTTATTTACTATTTATATAGGGTTTTTTTCGAATATGTGTACAAGATTTATGAAAAACCTTTGAAAATCTATCCTAGAGAAAATTATGATATTTTTATCTGGAAGTTCTGGCAAAAGAAGAGATTTCAAATATAGGTAGACACCGCAGATGCTATTCTAAAGAGATGATTTTTTAGTATAAATTTTTGTCTGTTTTGGTGCATAGTTGCTATCTGTGGTAGAATCCACCACCTGGAAATGCAAAACAATTTTCAGCAGTTCCTGACTGACTTGCTGCTGCTACTGTAGCGCATTGCTGATGCTCTGCTCTTCTCTCTCCGTCTGTCGCGCGTCTGGACTTTCGCTGCATCATTTTTCGAGGCTGAGCGATAAAAATTTTACTTTTGGTTAATTAATAAATTAAGCTACCTGTTTTCATTGACAATATATTTCATCTCGACACGCGGGGGAAACGGTTTCCAATTTTTGGTCAACTACTAATAGTAACTTGTTATCGCAGCTGGCTGTGAATTGAGATGGTCTGACGTAATCTAGTATATCTATAACTAACCTGCCTAGGCTATCCTGGTAATCATTTACTAGCAATATCGTATACTGGATAATTATGTGTTTTATACGTACTGGCTGGTTAGCGTGCGTTGCGGCATTCGTTTATGTTATCAATTGTTTTCGGTTTCCACAAAAATGAAGAGAAGTGCCTTGTACTTATTTATATATATATGTTCGACTCCAACTTCTCTCTCCCTCTCTCGATCCCTCTGCTTGCGCCATCTGCCGTTGGATTTAAACATGCAAAACACATTGATTTTCTCCTGTTTATTCTTGTATTCATTTAATTTTTCCTCCTAGCAACAAAACAACCGTTTATGTTTCATTCTGTTTTGCCTTACAAAATCTCTTTTCTCCCGTCTGTAACCCTACGAGAAATTACTTTGTCTTTTATTGCTCTAATAATTTCGATTAATGCGATTTGAATCATTTATTTGTTGTAACACTCTTGAGTGCGCGCACTCTTCTACTTGTGTAAGTAGAAAAGTTAGCGCGTGCAAATATTTTTTTCAAAGATATCAAGATCTCAAGCCTCAACCCGCTCGTTCCACCGATTTCATTGTATATTCCTCCCGTTTTATGCTGAGTCCTGCTAATGTCTAATATTGGCTATTAGTCAATAATAGCCATATTTATCTCTTATTGTATTGAGCCCTCTTAGCTTTTTTCTCTCTCCGCCCTAATACGGTAAGCTTCTCTCTCTGACATTATGCTAGCTCGCTAATTATTATTTTGACTTTGATAGAACCGCACTATATTTATATTCTAATATATATATACATATTTATTTATTTACTATTCTCCATTGTTTTGACAAAATTAATTAAAAAAAGATTAAAAGAATTTGTCAATAAGACGCTTTTTTTTCTATTGCCTCTGTGCTGAAAGCAAGCCTGCGTTGTTGTGCATGTTTTAGCTAATTTTTTTAATATGAGAATCCAATATAGTCTAGCAGCCTAGTGCTCGTGCAGTCGTTGATAGATTTGATAAATTGATTGATGGATTAATTGATTGATTGATCGGTAAGTAGATAGATAGATAAATTGATTGACAGACGGTTTCAAGCCTCTAAGCTCTTCGTCAGGCCAAGAAAGCGTATAATTGAATGAATATTTTGCTTTTTAATATGATTGATGTTAGTCTGATAAAATAGATGAGTAGGATGTGCATATATTAACATGTTCTACCTTGCTCTACCTGGCTTTTAACCAGTCAGTTTATTCAACAGAAAATTTTGTGTATAAAACAGTTGTGTCGTGAATAGATCGTCGGCTTTCCTGATCAGAAGCGTCGGAAGCTGACCTCAGTCGATGAGGAGCTGACGCTTAGTTTTATTTTGGGGTTGATGGAATTCACGTGTCAAACAAATTCTGTCGGAGTCTCAGCCGGGTTATTTTTTTTTATTAGAGGCAGGGGGGTTGTGTGCACCCTGGCGCACTTTAAGCGACATAGACACACAACCGGCGAGAGGCATTACTGCCCATTCCGCCGACTCCCCTGAGCAGGCATACAAGCGCGCGGATACGTACGCAGGCCCACACACACAGGAGTGTACAGCGGCCCTAATTTTATATTATCGTTAGGCATGTACACTTCACTGCGCCTTGGGGGGTTGGCTCTCAAGGCCGTTAATTGCACGAGCAGAGCCAAGCCGAGATTCCAATTCAGCCCCAAATTAATGTGACTGCACTTGGAATCGAGCCTGGGTCGCTGGCACACCAGAGCAGCTGCGCTACCGCTGGGCTACGGCCCGCCTTTCAGCCGGGTGATCCTAGTGAATAAATATGTGATCTATGAACCTGAAGTAGATGTTTGGCTTATAAAGAAAAGTTCTCTGGGCAGTTTCCTCCCAGAGGCTCGTGAAGAGACAGGCAGCTGGGTGAATTTACTCAGCATCATCGAAAAGTCGCCATCACTGAAGATTCCGTCTGTGGTCGCCACTTTTGAGAGTGCAGGTAAAGTCTCCCAATCTTTGCGAGTGACGCAACTCAGCTACGCCGCGGCAGACTTGAGTTGCGGAATGAAGTGGGGGAGCGGTGTGCGAGGGTTGGACGGATTAAAGCTCCCCTGATCAGTTTTCTCGTATCTTTGTCTCCTTGTGCATAGAGTGGCGACTTTTCAATGTTACTGAGTATATCCGAGTCCCATGGCTGTGCCTCTAAGTTGTAAGATAATCGTTTCGTCAAATTCAAAGTCATTTATGTTCAGACATAGTTCAAGTAGCTTTATTATCTCGCATCCGATCTATTAGGCTCCCAGGTATCGGTTAAAGAATACCTGGATTGCTGCAATGCCCCTGGTCTATGAGGATCATGGAGTATTGACACTGGATATTACAGGTTGCTTTCTAATCAGTTTGCTTTTTCTGAGCGAAGTATTTAACACGAGTTGAACAAGTACGGGACGCGGGTTCGTCAATCTCTATACTGTACTGTAGACAAGGCTTTGCAGCATCAGAGGATCAATTTAATTAACACAGGAATGCCTTGTATTTGAGATTTTTAACTGAAAAGCAATAAATTGTTTCCCCCGCTATAAAACAACAGACGCAGAATTGTTTTTCCAGAACTGATATCACTAATTAAACGGTTAAGCTCAATTTTTTCTCGACAATTGCTCTCACAAAACATTTCACTCCAGATGGAACTATAGTGCGCAATCGATCTTGCTTTATTTGTTCTTAAACTCGACAATTCGAAAGGCCTCGAGAAACTCGTTGAAGTCGATCCTGCCGTCCTTGTTGAGGTCCATCGCTTTGGCCATGTCGACAATCTCGGCTTCAGGCAGGTTACGCTTGGTGGCTCGGCCCAGAACTCGGCAGCACTCCTTGAACTCGTCCAGACTGATGTAGCCGCTGTTGTCGCGGTCCATGATGCGGAAGATGGCCTCCAACTCTTCCTTGTTTTTGTAAACGGCCTCCATCACTGAAGCATCTGGCAGTGGGAAGAATGTGTTTTCCATACTATTCTGCAGGGTTGCTCTCTGGAAGGTCGTCATGTACATAACGCGTTTGTCTGCTGTCAACTCCGCAAGATGAGGCCGCAGCATTCTCCACGGCAGGTCAAACTTCAGCTCCGACTCCATCGCGCTGCACCACTGGGCGACGGTGACGCAGCCGGTCTTGCGGGGATCCATCTTGCTGAAGGTTGCCACCAGCTCGGTCTTGCTTGCGGCGATTTTCGCCCGAAGGCTGCGCAGAGCGGCGTCTTCGGCGCAGAAAATTTGACGACCAAGCGGCTTAAGGTTTTTCTTGCTGGGACAGAACTGCACAATCTCGGGCTTTCCGTTGCTGGCCAACTTAACGTAGGCACCGGGATTGCTGCCCTCGAACTGGTAGTTGGACGCGGAGAAGATCGTCAGCACACATTCACAGTGAGTATAACAGTAGCCATCAATCGGGACCTGATGAGAGCGAACTAGCAGATTTAATCGGTTCCGCTGCAAGAAATTTGCCGTGATGTCCGGCCCGAAGAAGCATCCGATGTTACGCTCGTTGTTGAATTGGCAGCCCAGCTCCGGTTGAGGATCACTCCACAAAACGTCTATTATCTGTTGTTGTTCCATTTTGTTTACCGCTTTATTTCCAGAACCAGGAATCAGGGAATAGTACTTGTGCCTGTCAAGTTTATCCAGCAGCCCGAGGTCCACACTGTCGGAGATGCCACCGTGAACTACAAAGATGCTCCCGTCAATCATCGTGGCAATGGGAAGCCACGAGAACACCTCATTAAATAATCCAATGATTTTCGGAAATGTGTCTTGGTACTTTGTCTGAACTTCGTCTGTGAACCCATACCTTATATTTATGGTTGCATCTTCATGGTTGCCGCGGTTGATAAAAACCGCCGTCGGCCACACCAGCTGACAGGCGAACAGCAGCAGCGCTACCTCTACCGAATTTGAGCCACGGTCGACGATGTCTCCGTTGAACACGTACGGGTTGGTGACGTCCGGCAGGCCGTTCTTGTAGAAAATGAGCAGCAGATCCTCCAGCTGCCCGTGTAGGTCTCCGACCACCGTCACCTGCTTGGAGATGCTCGTGCTGAGTCGATAAATGTTTGGCCTTGTCTTGAGTTCCAGTCGGACTTCATGCAGCAGCTGCATGACGTAGCGAGCGTGCAGCCGTCCTCCCTGACTGAAGTGGTCTATCAGAGTTTGGACCTGAGTGGCGCTCAGAGGGAAGGTCAACCGAGGCCCCGAGTAAGAATCTTCTACATCGAAGTCTTCAAAACTTGCCAAACTGATATTATCTTGCTTCGGCTGGATAGACACGCTTTTGAACTCTTGGAGCCGTTGAACAAAGCTACAGTCAATTCCCCCGGCGGAAAGTTCAGCGCCAAGCTCGAGTAAATCTTCAAGGAAGTTCTGCAAGTGAATTCGGTTCCGTTCGCTGGCGTACTCGATTTTCTCGTAAATTTTCCATTCTGCCCGTCGTCTTGCCTCTAGGCGGGCCTTGTACCGGCGGTACCATGACTGAATGAGCACAATCGCTCTTATACTGGTCCTGCCGCGGCCTTGCGAAATCGCGGACATGTTTTCAAGCGAACTTCGTCTTTAACAATTAAACTTCAGTGATCATGTTAACGCCTTGTACAATGTAAATAATCATTTCATTTGGTCTATGGTCACTAGCGTTTACGAGCTAATTTTTAAAACACCACTAGAATAGGTATGGAAAATAATTAGTCAGGGGACTTTGGAGTACATTCTAGCTTCGGCTTATTCTCTGGACGAATTTTTTTGAGATTTAACAAATTTCGTCAGCGTGCCATTAGCAGATTAAGCAACAGCGTATAGGGTGGGTATGTACAGTTCGGTTTCATTCTTTGCTGTGTAGTTTTATTGTTTGATGCGATTTCTTTTATCTAAGCTATTGATACCATCCGTAGCATTATCTACAATTGTAACCAGCCTTCGGATGCGGGGTGGGCTGGGCAACTGAGCACCTTGAAGCGGTCTAGTCTCTAGGGCGAGCCAATCTCTATACTCGTAAATGATGAATGAGAATTCCAGTTTATTTGCAATTTACTGCCTAATTTAGCGACAATAGAAAGGGTAGAACAGCTCGAAGGTAAACGCGTTCGACTCTTGCGCTACGACCCCCGATTCAATTTATTGTGCTGTGCTGTGCTGTAAAAATGGCCGGGGTTTGTCGTGCAATTCACATCCATGAAAGCCCTCAAAAATCCCCAACGCACAAGAGAGTGTACATGCCTGCGTACAGTATTGGCGCGCTTGTATGTGCTTAGTTGTCAGCGGAATGGGCGGAATTGCCTCAGCGCTGGTATTGGGACGACGTCGCTAAAAGCGTAGCGCCAGGGTGACCGCGGCCCTACTGCAGTTCTTATTTTTATTAGAAACAATGCGAGTAAAACTATTCACAACGCAAGGCAGTCTGAATGATTTACTCGTATACCTACATTACATGTAGCCTGATGCTATTTGCGAAGTGCGTCTCGACTTGTCATACCGAATGTAGAAATAATGTAGTGTTTATTATGTTTCAAATTTCTTTATACATTGGAAAAAAAATTGTGCTCACACAGGCAGCCAAAAACGCTGAGCCTACTGAGCGAGAAGCCAATAAAAGGGGCGTCGGCGCAAAGGCTAAAGCCCACCCCACCTAGGCCGGGATAGCGACGTTTGCCTGCGGGACGTTTGCCAGCCGACGTTTGCCTGCGGGAAGTTTGCCAGTCGACGTTTGCCTGCCGACGTTTGCCTGCAGGAAGTTTGCCAGTCGACGTTTGCCAGCCGACGTTTGCCTGCGGGAAGTTTGCCAGTCGACGTTTGCCAGCCGACGTTTGCCTGCGGGACGTTTGCCTGCGGGACGTTTGCCAGCCGACGTTTGCCAGCCGACATTTGCCAGCCGACATTTGCCAGCCGACGTTTGCCAGCCGACGTTTGCCAGCCGACGTTTGCCTGCGGGACGTTTGCCTGCAGGACGTTTGCCTGCAGGACGTTTGCCTGCAGGACGTTTGCCAGCCGACGTTTGCCAGCCAACAACAAGTCGGAGTGAATGTGATACTGAAATATTCGCAGTTTAGCTGTTTTGGAAAAAAACAATTTTAGTCCAACTTTTTAATTGACGGCTAACTTATTCGCATGATGTATAAATCGAAAACAAAATCTATACGCTATAAATTAATTAATACTTAGCAGTTCATCATCATCTTTGAATGTAAAAATATGATTATAAAGTTTACTTCTGCCAGTTTTGTATCGCTTTTCCCAGTTTAAGATGTTTGATTTTGCATGATTTGCGAATTCATGATTTGCGATTTCATGATTTGCGAATGAATTGACACGCAAATTTGAATGGGAATCTCCAGCGAGCCAAGTTTTGAGCAAATAAAATAACTGCTGAACGATAATTTTAAATAGAATATTTCCCAGTTCATGGGAGATCCAAAAGTAAGCGAACTAATTCCTGCAAGCGCCTTGTCAAGTGCACGCTGTCATGGCCAACAACAAGCATGCACTGACATGTCTGTAGCCGCCTTCTCTTCCTTTGGAGGGGTTTTTAGGGGTATAGCCGGATTGTTGCACGCTTTGAATGTCTATGGCCGAAGCCAACGTCTGAGCTATAACTATTTAATGCTATATTTAGTATTCATTGATTTGCTGTTTGTTCTTAATTAGTTATTAAAATATTTTCGTCCGGACGTACAGTTGTCTTTATGTCTTTGTTATTTCTTGTTAAAAACTTCGGAGTGCAGCTTACCCTTTTTCAGAATCACAGTTGACTTGAGTGCGAGAAAGAAGTAGAAGATGCCGTTTCCTTGGGGTTCTAGACTGTTGTACAGTGCAGTATGTTCATGGATGAATGAATAGAATGGATTGCTATTCTGGCTCTGGCTATTTTCGTTTTTGACTCTTTTGCATCCAGTTCCCCCCCGTGCCTTTTCATTGGTTGATGATTGCCATAGACAATTTTCGGCCTTTGCCCCTTTCTTTCGATGCACAAGCGCTTTCTTGTTAGTAAATAGAAGTTACTTGTGTTGAAATTGAACTTTGTTGAAATTCTCAGTTCTTTGCGCTTGTGCATCGAAAGAAAGGGGCGAAGGCCGAAAATTGTCTATGGCAATCATCAACCAATGAAAAGGCACGGGGGGGGGAACCGGATGCAAAAGAGTCAAAAACGAAAATAGCCAGAGCCAGAATAGCAATCCATTCTATTCATTCATCCATGAGTATGTTGCCATCGCCAGCTCCACGCTAGGTTATCTGAAATCGCGAAGTGGATCTGATTAGCAAGCGGTAGAAGAGTTGGATAACCTGAAATACAACTTGAAATCAATTACCAGTACTGTACCACTTTCGTGTCATTGCCAACTCTGAGTGTTTTAGTTCTGAGACGCCTCGTCTTCTTACTGACTTTATTGTCAGTGACGATTTGGTTCTGCTAGTTCGGAAAGTTTTGGTTACATCAGTTGCTTTGGTACATACATGCATGTTACTAAAACCTACCCAAAATATCAATAAGACGAAGAGCGTTCTAAGTTCTAAGTAGTTTGTTACGAGCGTAGTAACCTGTATATTTAATAGCAGGCAGCAAAGTGGAATTATTAGTGCTATGTCCACAGTTTTCAAATGCAAGTTGTAAGCCTAGAGAGGGCATACTTCTTTAACCAATTGCCGCCTGCGACTGTCCGGCTGGCAAACGTCCCGCAGGCAAACGTCTGCAGGCAAACGTCCCGCAGGCAAACGTCGGCTGGCAAACGTCGGCTGGCAAACGTCGGCTGGCAAACGTCCCGCTGGCAAACGTCGGCTGGCAAACGTCGGCTGGCAAACGTCCCACTGGCAAACGTCGTCTGGCAAACTTCCCGCAGGCAAACGTCGGCAGGCAAACGTCCCGCAGGCAAACGTCGGCTGGCAAACGTCGGCTGGCAAACGTCGGCAGGCAAACGTCCCTCAGGCAAACGTCGGCTGGCAAACGTCCCGCAGGCAAACGTCGGCTGGCAAACGTCCCGCTGGCCAACGTCGGCTGGCAAACGTCGGCTGGCAAACGTCCCGCAGGCAAACGTCGGCTGGCAAACGTCCCGCTGGCCAACGTCGGCTGGCAAACGTCGGCTGGCAAACGTCGGCTGGCAAACGTCCCGCAGGCAAACGTCGGCTGGCAAACGTCCGGCAGGCAAACATCGTAGACTCCACCAGGCCACCACCCCACGCACGCAGAGCCAAAGCACCCCCCCCCCCCACACAGCGCGGACAGAAGGAGGGAGAGAATGTACGCAAGGCGACAAGGCCGGGCAGAGAAGAGGGATTTAAAACTGGTTATCGACTCAAGTCAAGACCAGTCACAAACCAACACACCTAATGCTATTTGCGAAGTGCGTCTCGTACTTTGTCATACCGAATGTAGGAATAATGGAGTGTTTATTATGTTCAAAGTAATTTCTTTATACAGTTGGAACAGACATCATAAAGCTAACTAACCACTCCACAGTTCCAGAAAAGTTCAGTTTGTACTACGTCATGCAGAGTGCCAAACCGCTATTGTTGAGAGCGCTATAGCAGTCGTTTGGGCTGACGACCAATGCATGCTGCACGGATAAGCATGTAGTGCAACAGTTCAAACAGCTCCAGCACAGTGAGCAGCGAACATCCCAGATACAAACCAAGTGCGCTGCCAACGTCCGCGATGAACTGACCAAGCCGATAGTCAGGGCTGAATGTTGTCAGAGAGCTTCGACTTGCTTTTGCTCTCAACGTGACTCTTACCGCTGCTCGCCGGAAGTAGCGCCCTATTCCGGTCTCAAACGGGACCAAATTAATGCTTCTATACAAAAAGTTCAGTGTTTTAACACCCGTCTCGAGTGATCTGAACTGCGATCGATCAACACGTTGCAGCAAAGAGCCAATGACGTTATCCACCAGACGAACGAGACTCGCTTGGTTCGGCCACATTCCATAAGATGACGTCACGGAGTAAGTGCGTCGCTTGCACAGTCGCTTCGCGGAGCACAAGTCGTACCACGTGCTGTTGCCGCCATTGACATCCAGACGCGCTTTCACGGACGCCTTCATGTTTCGATGAATTGCTTCTTCAGTTTCAGCCGCTGTGAGGTTCAGGCACAGAGGGAGATGTCTAAACTCCCAGGGTGTAGGCTCAGGTGTCGGGCTGCAGTTGTACCTCTGCTGTCTGTCCCTCGCCATCTCCGAATAGTAGCAGTGAGCCTCGCTGTAGCTGAACGCATCTGCGGCACCGTTGTACGGGTTCAAGAACAGAACTGAGTCGTTGTGTTTCTCAACGCACTGGCCGGGAAAGTCCGCCGGTGTCATCTGGGCATCTTGCATTGCGATGGAGACGTCGTAGGCTCGACCGGGGCCCAGACTGATCACATTAGAGGTGAATCGAGACGGGTAGTGACCTCTGGGCGTCAGGTAGAGATACATTCCGCTGCCTTTATCGAACCCAATCGGATTTTCCAGGTTCCAGTCGAATGGATATAATGTTATCTGATGACCAGATACGACAACAGACATTGTTGGAAGCCGGTCTGTATGGTTTGAAAACAGGCCAAGCTTATCGAAGTCAAAGAAGTAAGGATCGAGAAGCAGGTCGAGCTGCAATCTGTTGTTCGTATTCTGCATCCGAGATAACTCAGCATCGGTGAGGGCAAGCTTGAAGCACTTCAGATGGTTCGGGTGGAACAGCGTCTCTACCGCGATCGGGGAATTCAGACTGCGATCTGAGCCTGCACTGAAGATTCCGTAGTTTCCGTAGAATGTCTGCAGCTTTCTCTGACCCACAATGTCCGCCAGAGTTCTGTAGGGCTGAGACTGGATCAAGCTTGTTGGCCGAAGTTCGCGCAGTGTTGTGTTTTCACTCTCCGACGCATACAGAGATCCGAGAGCGGCATCGAATGCAGTCTGAGCAGCATAGAACGGCATGTTCACCTGGTCCGCCTCTGACCTGTTCAGTCGGTAGATAAACGAGCCAGCGGCTTGGAGACTGTTGCAAAAGTAGACATCGGGAAACTCGAATGGAACCTTTTCCGCTTGGAACTCGGACCTTACGCTCGGACTGTTCAGGCGTCGAATGTAGACGGTGCAGGTGTTAAGCAGAAGGCCCAGGAAGCTCAAGAAAGCCAGAAGCCAGAAGATCCTCAGCACAATGGCGCGACTTGCAGGGGCCACACGGCCGATGGCGTGAGCTGTGGTATTGGCCACGGATTCTTTGACTATCACAGACAGAGGTAGGCGCTGGGCGTCCATTCCTTGGTAGTTTCTGGGGGGGAGACTTGGCGACTGACTGCTGTGCAGTTATAACTGTTTTAACGCTTGAAAATTGCATTTTTCGTAAAAAAAACGTGTTCCTAATTTTATTGTACTCTTGAAAACGACTAAACTGATGCTGAAACGATGAATTCTGCATTTTCTTTCCCATTACAGTATAGAATGCTTGCTCTTCTATTAAATCATAAGCACAAGCTGCGGCGCAAATACGAGTCTATCTTTGCTGAGAGGTGTCTAGCATTGTTTGCCCTGCTTCAATGTTTGCGCTGTTTCAGTTTTGCTACGTGTGCACAGCTACTGCATGCAAGAATTCTAGTCGGTAACTGTTACAATTTGTCAGGTACGCTCTTGTAAAGTACATTTAATTTGTTCTTATCGATTGATAGGAGCTCAATATTGGACTCGTTGATTCTCACATTCATCGTCATTTCAAGATTGTCTTTGTAACGACGTCCAACTCGATAGATCAAATATCAGTCAGGACATTTTGGAAGCTAGAAGATAGCTATAATTCCTATAAACCATAGCGAATTGTATTGATTGATTTGTGTCAGAGACTTGCTGAAAAGTCTACTGTGATGATTTGATTGGGGTAGATTATTTAAAAATGCTTAAAAGTGTCATCGTGAATGCAGAGTGACATGGTAGCCTTGCAAAATGACCTGCGTTTTCTAAATTTTATTTTTGCTTTTTTAATATGTATAGCAGATACTTTAAAATACCTAGTAATATGTAATTTAATGACTTTAAATTAATAAATAATATAAAAAGTTCACATTCTCTTTGTCCTTTAAATGTACAAGGACCATCTATAAATAGCATTTACGAGGCATCATGCTATCTCAAGAGCCACCCGGGTATACTCACCAACTCTTCTTTTGTCGTCTATGGCCTTCCTCTAAGCGACTCAAGAAATTTGCTGTTTAAATTAGTCAAGTTAATGTTTTAATAGCTTTTTTTATTTGACTCGAGAATTTCACTCTAAAGAGATGACTCGAGGTCGTAGATTAAGCATCATCGAAATCTGCAGACTGGTATTGCTAGCTATTGTGCTCTTGCTCTCACAATTTACCGGAAATGTGTTAGGCTGTAGCTCTGCTATCAAGAAAAGTGAGTTTAATTGTTTTATTTAGCGATTTTGATCTACAAGTAGGCTCAATTTGTTAGGATATTGGACACGAGTGTGCTGAAAACTTCCAACAAAAGTTGAGCATTTGCAGTGACCAATTCAAGTACCTTTTGTCGTGTTGGATTTTTCGTTATAAATAAAACCTATTTAGAAAAAATAATCGATATTTGGTTTATTTTGTGCAGTGATTAGTTAACCACAATGTCTGACCTTCCTATCCTGAAGGATCTGTCCAATGTCTGGCCTCCTGAAACGTTTGCAAAATATCTTAATATAATATTCTGAATGGTTTAATTTTATTCTACTATCTGAAACGATAGAATCAGAGTCCTTACCTTTTAATCGTAACAAATCTGCTCCCGTTGCTGCAGAACTCGATCCGGACCCCGTCACAGTCCATTCGATTCCGGCACTGGGCTGCTACTCCGACAGTGAGAAAAAGCGCGACTTACCCGACTACGTTGGCCGCTATCAGCACATGCGCAAGCATCTTTGCAACAGTTTTTGTTTACTACGAGGCGCAAAATACTTTGGCATGCAAGATACCGACGCCTGCTTCTGCGGCAACTCCTACGGTCGCCTTGGCCGCGTCACGGAGGTCTATTGTCCAGCCAAGTGTCCCGGCGAAATTGGCGAAAGTTGCGGCGGAAAAACGTACAATTCCATCTACGAGGTAACAGAGGGCGTGCCACTTGTCAAGTACTAATGCGCATAATGATGTATCGCACACCTTTTAAGCCTATATTTACAAGTATGTACTCATTTTACTGCAGCTAGCATAGCGAATAAAATTTTTGTAAATAATATTGTAGAGATACTATAAGTTCCTTTGCAACTACTTGACTGATATTATATATGTGTGTGCATGCATAAATACAGTAGCTGTTGCTACTTAACCTTTAAGTTTAACGCAAGTATTTGAGTGGGTTGATTTTTTTATAGTTAATTCCACCTTCCGCAGGTTTTAAGTTTTATCGGCCGTGCTGAAAGTACTTTATGCTTTCAGATGCAGCACGTTTACAGTGCATGTACGTCAAGTAATATTGCTGCTTTTTTAAAACGATGCTACATGTGCACTGTAAACTTACACACTGTACGCAATGTAACTAACCGCGAATACGATCGAGTCACATACTTCTGCATTCTACTTTTAATTGAAGACATTGAATGATAACATTTGCTTTTGTTATCCAAAGTCAGAGTTCAGACTTAAATATTTAATTTATAGAATCCTGTCTTTCTAGGGATGCCCTACCATGAACTATATAATTACACACGTGCATGTTGTCAATTCAACCTTTGTATGTTTATTGGCAATTTAATAGAAGAAACTAGCAATCTACGCCCCCCGTTGGGGAGCCAAATAAATGCAATACACGTTTTTTTAATAAGCTACATGTATCCTTGAAATCTTAAAAAATCTCCTGTCAAACCTTGTAAGCCTTGACATGTCAGTAATTCCCCCCCCCCCCACAAGCTTTGACATATCAACTTCCCCCCTTGACATCTCAGCAATGCCCCAATAAGCCTTGGAAATCTAAAAATATCTGTCAACCTTCTAACCCTAGCCTAACCCTAACCCTAACCCTAGCCCTAACCCTAACCCTAACCCTAACCAACATTGAAATTTCAGTAATTCTCTCTAAGAGTCACTATAGCACTACTACAGCATTATAGCGATTTCCTGCAAGCCTCGACATCGTAGGGATTCCCAAATGAATCTCTTAACTTCGACATGAAGCTTCTTTTATTTTTTACATTACGCTTTTTTTATCAGCGATCCCTCCCCTGAGGAGGCATCAAATAATGTAATAAAAAGTTTTCAATAAACTACATGTAGCTTCTGACTTTAGCCTTGAAATCTCATTTATACCCCGTGAGCCTTGACATCTCAGCTATTCCCCCCGTAAGCCTTAACATGTCAGCGATGGCCTCCATAAACCTTGAAATCTAAAAAATCCCCTGTTATTCTGTTAACCTTGAAACCCGATAAAATATAACCCTCAACCCACACCTGACCTAAACCTAACTTTAACCCAACCTAAAGCCTTGAAATCTCAGCAATTCTTCTCCCCTAAGCCTTGACATTTTAGTGATTCCTTCTTTAAGAATCACAGCACTATAACGATTTCCACCAAGCTTTGACATCGTAGCAATTCCCAAATGAATCTTTTAACTTGAACATGACTTTTCTTTTATGTATAGCTCGTACATACGCTCGTAGTGCTACTTTTATTTTTTACATGACTCTTCTTCTATAAGCGCCTCCCGTGGCGAGCCAACAAAGAATGCAATAAAAAAATTGAGTAAAGTACATGAACTTTAAAGTAGCTTCTGACTTTTGCTTTGACATCTCAGAAACCCCCCCCCGTAATCTCAGCAGTTATTCTCTGAGAGCCTTTACGTCTCAGTTTTTCTCCCCAGCACAGCATTATAGCTGCATTTAATTTTTGATTTTTATGATTTTCTATGATTTTTAAATGACGCTTCTACGATTTTTACATGACGCTTCTATGATTTTTTACATGACGCTTCTATGATTGTTTACATGACGCTTCTATGATTTTTTAAATGACGCTTCTATGATTGTTTACATGACGCTTCTATGATTGTTTACATGACGCTTCTATGATTTTTTACATGACGCTTCTATGATTGTTTACATGACGCTTCTATGATTGTTTACATGACGCTTCTATGATTGTTTACATGACGCTTCTATGATTCTTTACGTGACGCTTTTATGATTTTCACATGACGCTTCTATGATTTTTTAAATGACGCATCTATGATTTTTATATGACGCTTCTATGATTTTTTTAAATGACGCTTCTATGATTGTTTACATGATGCTTCTATGATTTTTTAAATGACGCATCTATGATTTTTTTACATGACGCTTCTATGATTTTTTAAATGACGCTTCTATGATTGTTTACATGACGCTTCTATGATTGTTTACATGACGCTTCTATGATTTTTTACATGACGCTTCTATGATTGTTTACATGACGCTTCTATGATTGTTTACATGACGCTTCTATGATTGTTTACATGACGCTTCTATGATTCTTTACGTGACGCTTTTATGATTTTCACATGACGCTTCTATGATTTTTTAAATGACGCATCTATGATTTTTATATGACGCTTCTATGATTTTTTTAAATGACGCTTCTATGATTGTTTACATGATGCTTCTATGATTTTTTAAATGACGCATCTATGATTTTTTTACATGACGCTTCTATGATTCTTTACATGACGCTTCTATGATTGTTTACATGACGCTACTATGATTTTTTTACATGATGCTTCTATGATTGTTTACATGACGCTTCTATGATTGTTTACATGACGCTTCTATGATTTTTTCATGACGCTTCTGTGATTGTTTACATGACGCTTCTATGATTGTTTACATGATGCTTTTATGATTGCTTACATGACGCTTCTATGATTGTTTACATGACGCTTCTATGATTGTTTACATGACGCTTCTATGATTGCTTACATGACGCTTCTATGATTGTTTACATGACTCTTCTATGATTTTTTACATGACGCTTCTATGGTTGTTTACATGACGCTTCTATGATTTTTACATGACGCTTCTATGATTTTTTATATGACGCTTCTATGATTTTTTTAAATGATGCATCTATGATTTTTATATGACGCTTCTATGATTTTTACATGACGCTTCTATGATTGTTTACATGACGCTTCCATGATTTTTTAAATGACGCATCTATGATTTTTGCATGACGCTTCTATGATTTTTTAAATGACGCTTCTACGATTTTTTACATGACGCTTCTATGATTGTTTACATGACGCTTCTATGATTGTTTACATGACGCTTCTATGATTGTTTACATGACGCTTCTATGATTTTTTACATGACGCTTCTATAATTGTTTACATGACGCTTCTATGATTTTTTACATGACGCTTCTATGATTGTTTACATGACGCTTCTATGATTGTTTACATGACGCTTCTATGATTCTTTACGTGACGCTTCTATGATTTTCACATGACGCTTCTATGATTGTTTACATGACGCTTCCATGATTTTTTAAATGACGCATCTATGATTTTTATATGACGCTTCTATGATTTTTTTAAATGACGCTTCTATGATTGTTTACATGATGCTTCTATGATTTTTTAAATGACGCATCTATGATTTTTATATGATGCTTCTATGATTTTTTAAATGACGCTTCTATGATTGTTTACATGATGCTTCTATGGTTTTTTAAATGACGCATCTATGATTTTTATATGATGCTTCTATGATTTTTTAAATGACGCATCTATGATTTTTATATGACGCTTCTATAATTTTTTATATGACGCTTCTACGATTTTTTACATGACGCTACTATGATTTTTACATGACGCTTCTTTTTAAAAAGTCTTTTAGTTTTCCTGACGTTGAAAACTTTAATTAAAAAAATTATACTCTATGAAAATTCGAACCATCGTCGCTGCATTTAGCAGTTCAGTCTGTTCACCTCTAGGCATCTATGATGCATCTATGATTTTTATATGACGCTTCTATGATTTTTTACATGACGCTTCTATGATTGTTTACATGACGCTTCCATGATTTTTTAAATGACGCATCTATGATTTTTGCATGACGCTTCTATGATTTTTTAAATGACGCTTCTACGATTTTTTACATGACGCTTCTATGATTGTTTACATGACGCTTCTATGATTGTTTACATGACGCTTCTATGATTGTTTACATGACGCTTCTATGATTTTTTTACATGACGCTTCTATAATTGTTTACATGACGCTTCTATGATTTTTTAAATGACGCTTCTACGATTTTTTACATGACGCTTCTATGATTGTTTACATGACGCTTCTATGATTGTTTACATGACGCTTCTATGATTGTTTACATGACGCTTCTATGATTTTTTTACATGACGCTTCTATAATTGTTTACATGACGCTTCTATGATTTTTTACATGACGCTTCTATGATTGTTTACATGACGCTTCTAGATGATTGTTTACATGACGCTTCTATGATTCTTTACGTGACGCTTCTATGATTTTCACATGACGCTTCTATGATTGTTTACATGACGCTTCCATGATTTTTTAAATGACGCATCTATGATTTTTATATGACGCTTCTATGATTTTTTTAAATGACGCTTCTATGATTGTTTACATGATGCTTCTATGATTTTTTAAATGACGCATCTATGATTTTTATATGATGCTTCTATGATTTTTTAAATGACGCTTCTTTGATTGTTTACATGATGCTTCTATGGTTTTTTAAATGACGCATCTATGATTTTTATATGATGCTTCTATGATTTTTTAAATGACGCATCTATGATTTTTATATGACGCTTCTATAATTTTTTATATGACGCTTCTACGATTTTTTACATGACGCTACTATGATTTTTACATGACGCTTTTTTTTAAAAAGTCTTTTAGTTTTCCTGACGTTGAAAAGCTTTAATTAAAAAAATTATACTCTATGAAAATTCGAACCATCGTCGCTGCATTTAGCAGTTCAGTCTGTTCACCTCTAGGCTAGTTCTCATCTTTTTGATAACATCAAATTTTGCACTTATATATATATATAATTCAACAGTTTAAAATCCAAGCATAGAGTAAATCACACGAAGCAGTTATGACATAATCAGTTTCTCAGTCAGTCAGTATCAGTTAACAATATGGTTACGCAATTTAAATCAAGTCTGGTGCTACGCTTCCACACTAGCCTGCATTTTCAATTCAAGTCGGAGTTACAATTCAGTGATGATGCAATCTATTTCAGAACCAGAATTCAACCAGTCAGTTTTTTCTCTAGCATTCTTACAATGCATTTCAAGTCGAAAAGTTTGCTTGACCTTTGCAAAAAAGCATGTTTTTCGAATATTTAATGCCTTTAGCATCGAGCAATTTCTTAGCCGCGATGCATGTACAGTCACGGGAAAATTTCTGATCGAACAGTGCAAGTTTGAACAAAATCGGTCCAGCCATTTTTTCTCTAATCGATCACATAGATAGATAGATAGATAGATAGACACAGACAGACCATTTTTAGTATATAGGACTAGCAATCTTCGCCCCCCGTTGGGGGACATCTGGATAGAATCTCTGTTCTCTACAAGTAACAAAAAGACAGCCAAATAAAGCCTTCACAAAGACGACAGACAAACTGCTCAAAAAAAGTGTAATGCAAAAAGAAATCATCCCCCAGATAGCAAGCATCCCCCAGATTGCAAGCATCCCCAGATAGCAAGCATCCCCAGATTGCAAGCATCCCCCAGATAGCAAGCACCCCCAGATTGCAAGCATCCCCCAGATAGCAAGCACCCCCCAGATTGCAAGCATCCCCCAGATAGCAAGCATCCCCCAGATTGCAAGCATCCCCCCTCCCGGATAGCAAGCATCCCCCGGATAGCAAGCATCCCCAAATAGTAAGCATCCACCATACAATAAGTAGCTAGTGCTACAATTTCCTTAGCTATAGTGGCTCCTTTAAAATTAGCATGACGCTTACTTTTACGTTTGAAATTGTGTAAATTTTATGTTTGACATGGTGGCTCTTTAATGTTTGACATGGTGGCTCTTTTATGTTCTACATGGTGGCTCTCTTATGTTTGATTCGGGGTTTTTTTAATGTTTGAAATAGTGGCTCTTTTATGTTTGACATGGTGGTTCTTTTATGTTTGACATGGTGGCTGTTTTATGTTTGACATGGTGGCTCTTTAATGTTAGACATAGTGGCTCTTTAATGTTTGACATGGTGGCTCTATAATGTTAGACATGATGGCTTTTTAATGTTCGACATCGTGGCTCTTTAATGTTCGACATGGTGGCTCTTTAATGTTCGACATGGTGGCTCTTTTATGTTTGACATGGTGGCTCTTTTATGTTTGACATGATGGCTCTTTTATGTTTGACATGGAGTCACGTATATGTTTGACATGGTGGCTCTTTAATGTTTGACATGGTGGCTCTTTAATGTTTTACGTGGTGGCTCTTTAATGTTCTTCATGGTAGCTCTTTTATGTTTGACATGGAGTCACGAATATACTTGACATGGTGACTCGTTATTGTTCGACATGGTGGCTCTTTAATGTTAGACATGGTGGCTCTTTAATGTTAGACATGGTGGCTCTTTAATGTTTGTCATGATGGCTCTTTAATGTTTGACATGGTGGCTCTTTTATGCTTGACATGGTGGCTCTTTACTGTTTGACATGGAGTCACATATATGTTTGACATGGTGGCTCTTTAATGTTCGACATGGTGTCTCTTTAATGTTTGACATGGTGGCTGTTTTATGTTTGACATGGTGGCTCTTTAATGTTAGACATGGTGGCTCTTTTATGCTTGACATGGTGGCTCTTTACTGTTTGACATGGAGTCACATATATGTTTGACATGGTGGCTCTTTAATGTTCGACATGGTGTCTCTTTAATGTTTGACATGGTGGCTCTTTTATGTTCGACATGGTGGCTCTTTTATGTTTGACATGATGGCTCTTTTATGTTTGACATGGAGTCACGTATATATTTGACATGGTGGCTCTTTTATGTTCGACATGGTGGCTCTTTAATGTTTTACGTGGTGGCTTTTTAATGTTCTTCATGGTAGCTTTTTTATGTTTGACATGGAGTCACGAATATACTTGACATGGTGACTCGTTATTGTTCGATATGGTGGCTCTATAATGTTAGACATGGTGGCTCTTAAATGTTCGACATGGTGGCTCTTTAATGTTCGACATGGTGGCTCTTTAATGTTAGACATGATGGCTCTTTAATGTTTGACATTGCGGTTCTTTAATGTTTGACATGGTGGCTCTTTTATGTTCGACATGGTGGCTCTTTTATGCTTGACATGGTGGCTCTTTAATGTTTGACATGGTGGCTCTTTGATGTTTGACATGGTGGCTTTTTTATGTTTTACATGGTGGCTCTTTAATGTTGGACATGGTGGCTCTTTAATGTTCGACATGGTGGCTCTTTAATGTTAGACATGGTGGCTCTTTAATGTTAGACATGGTGGCTCTTTAATGTTCGACATGGTGGCTCTTTAATGTTAGACATAGTGGCTCTTTAATGTTAGACATGGTGGCTCTTTAATGTTAGACATGATGGCTCTTTAATGTTTTACATTGCGGCTCTTTAATGTTTGACATGGTGGCTCTTTTATGTTCGACATGGTGGCTCTTTTATGTTTGACATGATGGCTCTTTTATGTTTGACATGGAGTCACGTATATGTTTGACATGGTGGCTCTTTTATGTTCGACATGGTGGCTCTTTAATGTTTTACGTGGTGGCTTTTTAATGTTCTTCATGGTAGCTCTTTTATGTTTGACATGGAGTCACGAATATACTTGACATGGTGACTCGTTATTGTTCGATATGGTGGCTCTATAATGTTAGACATGGTGGCTCTTAAATGTTCGACATGGTGGCTCTTTAATGTTCGACATGGTGGCTCTTTAATGTTAGACATGATGGCTCTTTAATGTTTGACATTGCGGCTCTTTAATGTTTGACATGGTGGCTCTTTTATGTTCGACATGGTGGCTCTTTTATGCTTGACATGGTGGCTCTTTAATGTTTGACATGGTGGCTCTTTGATGTTTGACATGGTGGCTTTTTTATGTTTTACATGGTGGCTCTTTAATGTTGGACATGGTGGCTCTTTAATGTTCGACATGGTGGCTCTTTAATGTTAGACATGGTGGCTCTTTAATGTTAGACATGGTGGCTCTTTAATGTTCGACATGGTGGCTCTTTAATGTTAGACATAGTGGCTCTTTAATGTTAGACATGGTGGCTCTTTAATGTTTGACATGATGGCTCTTTAATGTTTTACATTGCGGCTCTTTAATGTTTGACATGGTGGCTCTTTTATGTTCGACATGGTGGCTCTTTACTGTTTGACATGGAGTCACATATATGTTTGACATGGTGGCTCTTTAATGTTAGACATAGTGGCTCTTTAATGTTAGACATGGTGGCTCTTTAATGTTAGACATGATGGCTCTTTAATGTTTTACATTGCGGCTCTTTAATGTTTGACATGGTGGCTCTTTTATGTTCGACATGGTGGCTCTTTACTGTTTGACATGGAGTCACATATATGTTTGACATGGTGGCTCTTAAATGTTTGACATGGTGGCTCTTTAATATTCGACATGGTGGCTCTTTAATGTTTGACATGATGGCTCCTTAATGTTTGACATGGTGGCTCTTTTATGTTCGACATGGTGGCTCTTTTATGCTTGACATGGTGGCTCTTTACTGTTTGACATGGAGTCACATATATGTTTGACATGGTGGCTCTTTTATGTTTGACATGGTGGCTCTTTTATGTTTGACATGGTGCCTCTTTTATGTTTGACATGGTGGCTCTTTTATGTTTGACATGGTGGCTCTTTAATGTTTGACATGGTGGCTCTTTTATGTTAGACATGGTGGCTCTTTAATGTTAGACATGGTGGCTCTTTAATGTTAGACATGATGGCTCTTTAATGTTTGACATTGCGGCTCTTTAATGTTTGACATGGTGGCTCTTTTATGTTGGACATGGTGGTTATTTTATGTTCGACATGGTGGCTCTTTAATGTTCGACATGGTGGCTCTTTAATGTTCGACATGGTGGCTCTTTTATGCTTGACATGGTGGCTCTTTACTGTTTGACATGGAGTCACATATATGTTTGACATGGTGGCTCTTTAATGTTCGACATGGTGGCTCTTAAATGTTCGACATGGTGACTCTTAAATGTTCGAAATGGTGGCTCTTTAATGTTTGACATAAAGTCACATATATGTTTGACATAAAGTCACATATATGTTTGACATGGTGGCTCTTAAATGTTTGACATGGTGGCGTTTTTTAATATCTGACATGGTGGTTCTTCTATGTTTGACATGGTGGCTCTTTAATGTTTGACATGGTGGCTCTTAAATATTTGACATGGTGGCTTCCAAATCTTTGACATGGTGGCTCTTTAATATTCTACATGGTGGCTGTTTAATGTTCGAAATGGTGGCTCTTTTTTGTTCGACATGGTGGCTCCTAGTTGTTTGCCATGGTGGCTCTTTAATTTTTGACATGGTGGCTCTTTAATGTTCGACATGGTGGCTGTTTAATGTTCGAAATGGTGGCTCTTTTATGTTCGACATGGTGGCTCTTTAATGTTTGACATGGTGGCTCTTTAATGTTAGACATGGTGGCTCTTTAATGTTCGAAATGGTGGCTCTTTAATGTTTGACATGGTGGCTCTCTTATGTTCGAAATGGTGGCTCTTTAATGTTTGACATGGTGGCTCTCTTATTTTTGACATGGTGGCTCTTTAATGTTCGAAATGGTGGCTCTTTTATGTTCGACAAGGTGGCTCTTAAATGTTTGACATGGTGGCTCTTTAATGTTTCACATGGTGGCTCTTTAATGTTTAACATGGTGGCTCTTTAATGTTCTTCATGATGTAGCTCTTTTATGTTACACATGGTGGCACTTTAACGTTCGACATGGTGGCTCTTTATGTTCGACATGGTGGATCTTTTTTGTTCTACAGGGTAACTCTTTTATGTTTGATACGGTGGCTTTTTAATGTCTGACATTTTAGCTCTTTTATGTTCGACATGGTGGCTCCTAATTGTTTGACATGGTGGCTCTTTAATGTTCAAAATGGTGGCTCTTTAATGTTCGAAATGGTGGCTCTTTAATGTTCGAAATGGTGGCTCTTTTATGTTTGACATGGTGGCTCTCTTATGTTTGACATGGTGGCTCTTCTATGTTTGACATTGCGCTTCTTTAATGTTTAGCAGTTTTGTTGTGTTTTTAAGGTGTTTTAATAAAAAAAATCTTTTTGCACTACTAAGATTTGAACCCAGGTCGCTACATTAGCATTCCAGTCTGTTCGCATCAGGGCTATTTCTTTTCAATTGGAGAACATGAATTGTGGCCCTTATAATTCAATTCTTACAGCAAGTCAATTGGAGTAAAAAGTTATGACATAATCAATTTCTCAGTCAGCCAGTATCAGTCTCACTTCAAGTTAGCAATATGGTTACGCAATTTAAATCATGTCGTATGTGCATTTCCTCGGCACTGTTTTCAACTTGTTGTGATGCAATCTTTATCACAATCGGAATTCAGTCAGTCAGTTTTTTCTATAGCATTCTTACAATGCATTTCAAGTCGAAAATTTTGCTTGACCTTTGCAAAAAAGCATGTTTTTCGAATATTTAATCCCTTTAGCATTTAGCAATTTCTTAGCCAAGATGCATGTACCGTCCCAGGAAAATTTCTGAATGAATGGTGCAAGTTTGAAGAAAATCGGTTGAGCCAATTTTTCTGAAATCTATCGCATACCTACCTACCTACCTACCCACAGACAACTCATTTTTAGTATATAGGACTAGCAATCTAGTGCGGCCCCCCTTCGGGGCGCCCAATAAGAAAGGAGCAAAAATAGTTCATGGAAAACAATAAAAAAACACATTTTCTTAAACACTAATTCCTTCTTCACATTTTAAAAATCACCTTATTCGTGTAAAATTGTCACGGACTAAGATGTTTGCAAAATTAAAAAATCACTTTTTCTCTAAAATTAACAAACAGTCAACAAAATATCGTTTCACTAAATAGAAAATATTCCCAAGACAGCAAGCAACCCCCTCCAAAAGTGAACAATCGCAGATAGCAAGCATCCTCTAATGCTCATAGCAAGAATCACCACAGATAGCAAGCATCTGCAGATTAGCAAGCACCCCCAGATATTATAGAAGCATCCACCCAGATAGCAAGCATCCACTCAGATAGCAAGCATTCTGCAGATATCAAGCACCCCCAGATATTATAGAAGCATCCTGCAGATAGCAAGCACCCCCCAGATATTATAGAAGCATCCACCCAGATAGCAAGCATCCTGCAGATAGCAAGAATCCCTAAATAGCAAGCATCCTGCAGATAGCAAGAATCCCTGAATAGCAAGCATCCCTGGATAGAAAGAATCCCATGCATGTAGCCAGTACCCCCTCTCCCAAATAGCAAGTATCCCCCCTCGAGAGCAAGCATCCACGAGACAGCAAGTAGCTAGTGCAAATGTTACTTCCGCTAATGCAATAATCGCTTTCTCAGGTTGTGCAACAATCCACGTCTCAGCGAGCGCAATAATCTCTTTTTAGACAGCGCAGTAATCAGCTTCTCAGCTAGTGCAATAATCCTTGGTTTATTAATAGCAATAATCCTTGATTAATCAAGTGCAATAATCCTTGGTTTATCAAGTGCAATAATCCTTGGTTTATCAAGTGCAGTAATCTTTGGCTTATCAAGTGCAATAATCCTTGGTTTATCAAGTGCAATAATCCTTTGTTTATCAAGTGCAATAATCCTTGGTTTATCAAGTGCAATAATTCTTGGTTTATTAAGTGCAATAATCCTTGGTTTATCAAGTGCAATAATCCTTGGTTTATCTAGCGCAGTAATCCTTGGCTTATCAGGTGCAATAATCCTTGGTTTATCAAGTGCAATATTTGTTTATCAAGTGCAATAATCCTTGGTTTATCAAGTGAAATAATCCTTGGTTTATCAAGTGCAATAATCCTTGGCTTATCAACTGCAATAATCCTTGGTTTATCAAGCGCAGTAATCTTTGGCCTATCAAGTGCAATAATCCTTGGTTTATCAAGTGCAGTAATCCTTGGCCTATCAAGTGCAATAATCCTTGGTTTATCAAGTGCAATAATCCTTGGTTTATCAAGTGCAATAATCCTTGGTTTATCAAGTGCAATAATTCTTGGTTTATTAGGTGCAATAATCCTTGGTTTATCAAGTGCAATAATCCTTGGTTTATCTAGCGCAGTAATCCTTGGCTTATCAGGTGCAATAATCCTTGGTTTATCAAGTGCAATATTTGTTTATCAAGTGCAATAATCCTTGGTTTATCAAGTGAAATAATCCTTGGTTTATCAAGTGCAATAATCCTTGGCTTATCAACTGCAATAATCCTTGGTTTATCAAGCGCAGTAATCTTTGGCCTATCAAGTGCAATAATCCTTGGTTTATCAAGTGCAGTAATCCTTGGCCTATCAAGTGCAATAATCCTTGGTTTATCAAGTGCAATAATCCTTGGTTTATCAAGTGCAATAATCCTTGGTTTATCAAGTGCAATAATCCTTGGCTTATCAACTGCAATAATCCTTGGTTTATCAAGTGCAATAGTCCTTGGTTTATCAAGCGCAGTAATCCTTGGCCTATCAAGTGCAATAATCCTTGGCTTATCAAGTGCAATAATCCTTGGTTTATCAAGTGCAATAATCCTTGGTTTATCAAGTGCAGTAATCCTTGGCCTATCAAGTGCAATAATCCTTGGTTTGCCAAGAGCAATAATCCTTAGTTTATCGAGTGCAGTAATCCTTAGTTTTCCAAGTGCAGTAATCCTTGGTTTATTAAGAGCAATAATCCTTGGCTTATCGAGTGCAGTAATCCTTGGTTTGCCAAGAGCAATAATCCTTGGTTTATCAAGTGCAATAATCCTTGGTTTATCAAGTGCAATAATCCTTGGTTTATCAGATGCAATAATCCTTGGCTTATCAACTGCAATAATCCTTGGTTTATCAGATGCAATAATCCTTGGCTTATCAACTGCAATAATCCTTGGTTTATCAAGTGCAATAATCCTTGGTTTATCAAGCGCAGTAATCTTTGGCCTATCAAGTGCAATAATCCTTGGTTTATCAAGTGCAATAATCCTTGGTTTATCAAGTGCAATAATCTTTGGTTTATCAGATGCAATAATCCTTGGCTTATCAACTGCAATAATCCTTGGTTTATCAAGTGCAATAATCCTTGGCTTATCAAGTGCAATAATCCTTGGTTTATCAAGCGCAGTAATCTTTGGCCTATCAAGTGCAATAATCCTTGGTTTATCAAGTGCAGTAATCCTTGGCCTATCAAGTGCAATAATCCTTGGTTTATCAAGTGCAATAGTCTTTGGTTTATCGAGTGCAGTAATCCTTAGTTTTCCAAGTGCAGTAATCCTTGGTTTATTAAGAGCAATAATCCTTGGTTTATCGAGTGCAGTAGTCCTTGGTTTATTAATATCAATAATCCTTGAATAATCCAGTGCATTAATCCTTGGCTTATCAAGTGCAACATTCTTTACTATCAAGTGCAATAATCCATGGCTTATCAAGTGCAATAATCCTTGGCTTATCAAGTGCAATAATCCTTGGTTTATCAAGTGCAATAATCCTTTGTTTATCAAGTGCAATAATCCATGGCTTATCAAGTGCAATAATCCTTGGCTTATCAAGTGCAATAATCCTTGGTTTATCAAGTGCAATAATCCTTTGTTTATCAAGTGCAATAATCCTTTGTTTATCAAGTGCAATAATCCTTTGTTTATCAAGTGCAATAATCCTTGGTTTATCAAGCGCAGTAATCCTTGGCTTATCAAGTGCAATAATCATTGGTTTATCAAGTGCAATAATCCTTGGTTTATCAAGCGCAGTAATCTTTGGCCTATCAAGTGCAATAGTCCTTGGTTTATCGAGTGCAGTAATCCTTGGTTTTCCAAGTGCAATAATCCTTGGCTTCTTGAGTGCAGTAATCCTTGGTTTGCCAAGAGCAATAGTCCTTGGTTTATCGAGTGCAGTAATCCTTGGTTTTCCAAGTGCAGTAATCCTTGGTTTATTAATAGCAATAATCTTTGGTTCATCAGATGCAATAATCCTTGGCTTATCAACTGCAATAATCCTTGGTTTATCAAGTGCAATAATCCTTGGCTTATCAAGTGCAATAATCCTTGGTTTATCAAGTGCAATAATCCTTGGTTTATCAAGCGCAGTAATCTTTGGCCTATCAAGTGCAATAATCCTTGGTTTATCAAGTGCAATAGTCTTTGGTTTATCGAGTGCAGTAATCCTTAGTTTTCCAAGTGTAGTAATCCTTGGTTTATTAAGAGCAATAATCCTTGGTTTATCGAGTGCAGTAGTCCTTGGTTTATTAATATCAATAATCCTTGAATAATCCAGTGCATTAATCCTTGGCTTATCAAGTGCAACATTCTTTACTATCAAGTGCAATAATCCATGGCTTATCAAGTGCAATAATCCTTGGCTTATCAAGTGCAATAATCCTTGGTTTATCAAGTGCAATAATCCTTTGTTTATCAAGTGCAATAATCCTTTGTTTATCAAGTGCAATAATCCTTTGTTTATCAAGTGCAATAATCCTTGGTTTATCAAGCGCAGTAATCCTTGGCTTATCAAGTGCAATAATCCTTGGTTTATCAAGTGCAATAATCCTTGGTTTATCAAGCGCAGTAATCTTTGGCCTATCAAGTGCAATAGTCCTTGGTTTATCGAGTGCAGTAATCCTTGGTTTTCCAAGTGCAATAATCCTTGGCTTCTTGAGTGCAGTAATCCTTGGTTTGCCAAGAGCAATAGTCCTTGGTTTATCGAGTGCAGTAATCCTTGGTTTATTAATAGCAATAATCCTTGGCTTCTTGAGTGCAGTAATCCTTGGTTTGCCAAGCAGGGGCGTAGCGAGGGGGGTATCGGTATATCGGCCGATACCCCCAAATTTCCAAAGCAACATTTTTTTTCCTTTTTTCAGTTGCAATTGTGACCATTAACTAAGGAAGAGAAAGGTATCCAAATCGAAAGAATAACAATTAACAAACAAATAGAGTAATTATATGTATTATGCACTAGAAATACATTAAGGGGATATGTGGATCTCAAGCCCTTGCTTTCTGATAACAGCTAACCGATACCTCCAAAAAAAAATCCTGGCTACGCCCCTGTTGCCAAGAGCAATAGTCCTTGGTTTATCGAGTGCAGTAATCCTTGGTTTTCCAAGTGCAATAATTCTTGGCTTCTTGAGTGCAGTAATCCTTGGTTTGCCAAGAGCAATAGTCCTTGGTTTATCGAGTGCAGTAATCCTTGGTTTTCCAAGTGCAGTAATCCTTGGTTTATTAATAGCAATAATCCTTGGCTTCTTGAGTGCAGTAATCCTTGGTTTGCCAAGAGCAATAGTCCTTGGTTTATCGAGTGCAGTAGTCCTTGGTTTATTAATAGCAATAATCCTTGGCTTATCGAGTGCAGTAATCTAAGTGTTTTTATTTAGTCCTTTAATAAAACCTTTTAATAAAAAAATTTACACTACTACTTTTAAACTACTTAGATTCGAACCTAGGTCGCTGCATTAGCAGTCTGGTCTGTTCAGCTCTAGGCTAGCTCTCATCGAAGTTATCAGTGATGTTGTACCACTTATATAATTCAACACTCACACCAAGTCAGGTAGAGTAAAAAGTCTCACGAAGCAGTTATGACATAATCAATTTCTTGGGCAAGTCAGTACCAGTGTCTATGAAAGTTTACAATATGGTTACGTAATATAAATTCAGTACTGCGCTATGCTTTCACACTCAAAGCTGTGACGCAATTCAATTCAGTGTCAAAATTCAGCCAGTACACAGACGATAAATAAAGTGTATTGTGATGCAATCTATTTCAGAATCAGAATTCAACCAGTCAGTTTTTTTCTGCTAGCATTCTTACGATGCATTTCAAGTCGAAAGAGCTGCTTGACCTTTGCAAAAAAGCATGTTTTTCGAATATTTAATCCCTTTAGCATCAAGCAATTTCTTAGCCACGATGCATGTACTGTCACGGGAAAATTTCTGATCGAACAGTGCAAGTTCGAAGAAAATCGGTTGAGCCGTTTTTGCTAAAATCGATCACACACACACACATACACACACACACATACCGACAGACCATTTTTAGTATATGGACGAGGCCAACTCCTCCTTCGGAGGAGAAAGGGGAAGAACTCCCATCACCGGAATTCCATTCCCTGAAATATCCATCAACTGAAATTCCATGTCTTGAACCCTATCTTCCAAATCGTCTCCAAATTCTTTACAAAATCTTTGAAAGACCATAGCTCAAAGACTCTCACGTCTCTCATATCTCCTCTCTCTTCTATTCGCTATTATCGTGACTCTCTTCTCTCTCCTCTCTCTCATCTCATCTCTACCCCTACTCCCTTATTTATCTCTTCTCCCTCGTCTTTCGTTTGTACCCTCTCCTGTCTCTTGTCTCCTCTCTTCTCTCATATCTCTCCTCTTCACTTCTGTCTCCTGTCTCCTCTCTTCTCTCTTATCTCTCCCTCTTCTCTCCTCTCTCATATGTCATCTCTTCTTACTTATCTATCGTCTCTCTTAACCCTCTCTCTCTTCTCTTTTCTCTCCTATCTGCTTCTCATTTCTCATATCTCATATACGCTCTCACACTCTACTTTCTTGTCTCCCATCTTTCTTTCCTCCTTACCACTATCCCCTATCTCTTCTCTTCTCTCTTTTCTATCCTCTCCATTCTCTCTTCTCTCCTCTCCTTTCTCATTTCATCTTCTCCCCTCTCTTCTCTAATCTCTAATCTCTTCTCTCTTATGTTCTCACTCATCTCTTTTCTCATCGCATCTCTCATTTCTCCCCTCTTTTCTCCTCTCTTCTCTCTCCCCTCCTCTCTCATCTCTCATCCCTCATCTCACTCCTTCTTTCTCCTCTACTCTCCCCTCTTTTCTATTACCTCTGTACGCTCTTATCCCTCATCTCTATTCTCTCTCCTATCATCTCTCTTGTCTCCCTCTGCTATCTCATATCTCCCCTCTCGTCTCCTCTCTCCTCTTCTCTTCTCTCTCCTTCGTTCCCGCCTTACTCCCCTCTTTTCTCCCATCTGTCATGTCTAATCTCTCGTCTCATTTCTACTCTGTTTTCTATCATCTCATCTCTCTTCTCTTTTCATTCTTCTCTTTACTCTCTTCTCTGACTGACTGAAGATGCCAAATCCATCAAAATCCTCTCCGCAAAGCAGAAATCCTGTCCGTTCAAATGAAAACCATCGAAATCCTCTCCATGAAACTGGACTCCTTCGAAATCCTCTCATTGAAATTTAAATCCATCAAAATCGTCTCGATAAAACAGAAATCAATCATAAATTATCTCCGCGAAACAGAAATCCTCACTGTGAAGATGAACGTGATCGAAATCCTCTCCGTGAAACTGAACACCATCGAAATCCTCTCCACGAAACAGAAATTCTCTCCGTCAAAATTAAAACATTGAAATCGTCTCCGCTAAACTGGACTCAATCGAATTTTTTCCGTCAAACAACTCAACTCTCCGGATTCATTGGTTAGGGTTAGGGTTAGGGTTAGGGTTAGAACTATACGCACAGCTTCGTGTTAAAAGGCACTGATAAAAATATTGAACTAATTGAATCAATTCATTGCGCAACCGATTTCACAGTCAGTCAGTATCAGTCTCAGTTAAAGTTAACAAAAACATTGCGCAATCTAAATCAACCCTCCAATACACAGCAGCAGTGAGAAGTTGAACCCTCCCCCAACTTTATCTATTACGTCTCGCAAAACTGAGTACAATTTTTGCAGAAAGTTAAAAGTATGGAAATAGTTTTTTAAATGCGGTGCTTTTTCTTTTCATATTTAAAGCAAACAACTTATATTCCCGAACTCAGCGTTGCAAGATCTTTCCAGCAATATAAGTTTCTCCTCTCAAAGTTTAAAACTCGAGGAACAGTTAGCGTTTGAAATTTACCGATTTCCCGACTGCTTGCTAGAGAAGCTCGCAAGTTTATTCATTGAAATTCACTGCCCAGCTAATACACAGGGCCGATAATAAAACCAATTGAATCTCGGCACAGTTCTATCTTTTTAAAACAGCTATGTACACTCAGCCCAAGCCCAACCCCCCGTTTCGGGGAATCATTAAATTTAACTCAACCCCTCAACTAAAATCTTCCTACAATCTTTGCAGGAAGTTAAAAGTATGGAAATCGTTTTTTGAATCCCGCGCTTTTAGTTTTCATATTTAAAGCAAACAATTTATATCCCCGAACTCAGCGTTGCAAGTTCTTTCCAGCAATATAAGTCTCTCCTCTCAAAGTTAAAAAATCCAGCAACAGTCTGAGTTTGAAATTTGCCGATTTATAGCATTGCAATATTGAGTGTACGTTCATACGTTCACTGCCTGCTAAAGAGGCCCGCAAGTTTATTCATTGAATTTCACTGTCTAACCAATGCACAGGGCAGTCAATTGAAAGGTGCTGATAATAAAACCAATTGAATCTCAGCACAATAGCCATATAATTGCGCTTACTTACCCACCACCCCACGAAATACACACAGTTCAATTTTTCAGCCGGGGTCCGCTTGTACACACGCTGCCACTGAGAACGCGACCAACCCCCACTGGCGAGAAAATACACTACAGAGATAGGAGAAAGTTGTGGCGCAATCGCTCAAAATCATGCAAATTTTCGGCTCCGAGCAGAAAAAGTGTCCAGAGAAGGTTAGGAAATCAGTTTTCTGCTTTTTTAGGGATCTTAAAATGTGAAAATAAAAAATTGAAATAGCCCACTGCAGTCCCCGGAAAATTTGCAGTTTCCCCATATAAGTTTCAACGCTGACTTGCAAGTATTCTAGGAGGAGTTATGCAACACACAAACAAACAGACAAACAAACAAACAATCATCGCACCAACTTTAGTATTAGGAGACGAGGCCAACTCCTCCGATGGAGGAGAAAGGGGAAGAACTCCCATCACCGGAATTCCATTCCCTGAACTCCATCAGCTGAATCCCAAGACCCGAATCCCATTATCTAACTGTTCTCCAAATCCATCAAAATCCTCTCTGTGAAACTGAACACGATCGAAATCCTCTCCGCGAAACAGAAATCCTCTCCGTGAAACTGGACTCAATCGAAAGTTTCTCCGTCAAACAACTAAACTCTCAGGATTCAGTGGTTAGGGTTAGGGTTAGGGTTGGAGCTGCACAGAGCTGCGTGTTGAAAAGGTCCGATAAAAAATGAGATAATTGAATCAAAAGATTGCGCAATTTACGCTCGTATTTCTAAGTCAGTCAGTATCAGTCTCAGTTAAAGTTAACAAAAATATTGCGCAATCTAAATCAACCCTCCATCCAATACACAGCGACCGACCCCCTTCCAATACGCAGTGGCAATTAGAAATTGAACCCCCCCCCAACTGTTGGGGGGTCAGTCGAACACCATTGAACTCCTAAAATGAGTACAATCTTTGCAATAAGTTAAAAGTATGGAAATAGTTTTTCCAATGCAGAGCATTTAGTTTTCATATTTAAAGCAAACAATTTATATCCCGAACTCAGCGTTGCAAGTTCTTTCCAGCAATATAAGTCTCTCCTCTCAAAGTTAAAAACTCCAGCAACAGTCTGAGTTTGAAATTTGCCGATTTATAGCATTGCAATATTGAGTGTACGTTCATACGTTCACTGCCTGCTAAAGAGGCCCGCAAGTTTATTCATTGAATTTCACTGTCTAACCAATGCACAGGGCAGTCAATTGAAAGGCGCTGATAATAAAACCAATTGAATCTCAGCACAATAGCCATATAATTGCGCTTACTTACCCACCACCCCACGAAATACACACAGTTCAATTTTTCAGCCGGGGTCCGCTTGTACACACGCTGCCACTGAGAACGCGACCAACCCCCACTGGCGAGAAAATACACTACAGAGATAGGAGAAAGTTGTGGCGCAATCGCTCAAAATCATGCAAATTTTCGGCTCCGAGCAGAAAAAGTGTCCAGAGAAGGTTAGAAAATCAGTTTTCTGCTTTTTTAGGGATCTTAAAATGTGAAAATAAAAAATTGAAATAGCCCACTGCAGTCCCCGGAAAATTTGCAGTTTCCCCATATAAGTTTCAACGCTGACTTGCAAGTATTCTAGGAGGAGTTATGCAACACACAAACAAACAGACAAACAAACAAACAATCATCGCACCAACTTTAGTATTAGGAGACGAGGCAAACTCCTCCTTCGGAGAAGAAAGGGGAAGAACTCCAATCAGCGGAATTCCATTCCCTGAACTCCATCAGCGGAATCCCATTTTCCAACACCTCTCCGCGCAACAGAAATCGTCTCCGTGAAATTGAACACTATCGAAATCCTCTCCGTGAAACTGAACACCATCGAAATATTCTAATAAACACCATCGAACATTAAAGAGCCACTGTGTCAAACATAAAAGAGCCACTGTTTCAAACATAAAAGAGCCACCAGGTTAAACATTAAAGAGCCACCATGTCAAACAATAAAGAGGCACCATGTCAAACATAAAAGAGCCACCATGTAAAACATAAAAGAGCCACCATGTCTGACAATAAAAAGCCATCGTTTCAAACATAAAACAGTTGCCATGTAGAACTTAAAACAGCCACCATGTCAAACATAAAATTTACACAATTTCAAACATAAAAGTAAGCGAATTTTAAAGGAGCCACTATAATTCTAAGGAAATTGTCGCACTAGCTACTTATTGTCTGGTGGATGCTTGCTATTTGGGGATGCTATCTATGTAGGGGATGCTTGCTATCTGGCGGATGCTTGCTATCTGGGGGATGCTTGCTATCTGGGGGATGCTTGCTATCTGGGGGTTGCTTGTAATCTGGAAGATGCTTGCTATCTGGGGGATGCTTGTTGTCTTGGGATGATTTCTTTTTGCATTGCACTTCCTTTGAGTATTTTGTCTGTTTTCTTTGTGAAGGCTTGTTTTGGCTATCTTTTTGTTACTTGTAGAGAACAGAGGTTCTATACAGATGGCCCCCAACGGGGGGCGAAGATTGCTAGTAGAAATCCTCTCCGTGAAACTGGACTAAATCGAAATTTCTACGTCAAACAGCCCAGCTCTCAGAATTCATTGGTTAAGGTTAGGGTTAGGGTTAGAGCTACACACAGCTGCGTGTTGAAAGACGCCGTAAAAACATTGAACCAATTAAATTGCGCAACTTATTTCTCAGGCAGTCAGTATCAGCCTCAGTTAAAGTTAACAAAAAGATTGCGCAATCTAAATCAACCCTTAAATACACAGCAACCGACCCCCTTCCAATACGCAGTGCAGCTAGAAATTGAACCCCCCCCCTCACCAACTATTGGGGGTCGGTCGAACCCCCATTGAACTCCAAAATGAGCAAAATCTTTGAAGAAAGCTAAAAGTATGAAAATCTTTTCTTGAATGCTGTGAATTTAATTTTCATATTTAAAGCAAAAAACTTATATCCCCGAACTCATCGCAGCAAGATCTTTCCAGCAATATAAGTCTCTCCTCTCTAAGTTCAAAACTCGAGCAACAGTTAGTGTTTGAAACTTTCTGATTTTAAGCATTGAAATATCGAGTGTACGTTCACTGGCTGCAACAGTGAATTGCAATTGTCTATACAGTCAGCCCGTGCGCCAAGGTTCAAGTGCACACGAAATGATTGCGCAATCTAAATCAACCCTCCAATACACAGCGACTGACCCCCTTCCGCAGTGGCAATTAAAAGTTGAACCGCCCCCCCTCCCACCAACTGTTGGGGGGTTGGTCGAACCCCATTGAACCCCAAAATGAGTACAATCTTTCCAGAAAGTAAAAAGTATGGAAGTTGTTTTCGATCGCTGTGTTTTTTCTTTTCACATTTAAAACAAACAACTTATATCCCCGAACTCAGTGTTGCAAGATCTTTCCAGCAATATAAGTCTATTCTTTTAAAGTTTAGAACTCGAGGAACAGTTAGCGTTTGAAATGTCCCGATTTAAAGCATTGAAGTATCGAGTGTACGTTCACCTGCCTGCTAAAAAGGCTCGCATGTTGATGCATTGAATTTCAGTGTGCAAAAAATACACCGGGCTGCCTAATTGAAAATCAGAGCACGTATCGTTGCGCAATTGTCTATACAGTCAGCCCGTGCGCCAAGGTCCAAGTGTACACACGCCGCCACTGAGAACGCGAGCACCCCCACTGGAGAGAAAATACACTGCAGAGATAGGAGAAAGTTATGGCGCAATCGCTCAAAATTCATGCAAATTTTTAGCTCCAAGCAGAAAGAGGGGACAAATAAGATTATCAAAGGTCAAGATTGCAGTTTTTTGCTTTTTTCGGGATCTTAAAATGTAAAAATAAAAAATTGAAATAGCCCACTGCCATCCTCGGAAAATTTGCAGTTTTCCCATATAGGTTTCGACGCTGACTTGCAAGTCGTCTAGGAGGAGATATGTATCACACAGACAAACAACGCACCAGTTTTAGTATTAAACGAGGCCAACTCCTCCTCTGGAGGAGAAAGGGGAAGAATTCCCATCACCGGAACTCCATTCCCTGAAATGCCATTCCCTGAACCCCATCATAAAACTTCTCTCCGCGAAACTGAACATCATCGAAATCTTCTCCGTAAAAGAGAACTCCATCAAACACCTCTCCGTGAAACTGACATTCATCAAAGTCCCCTCCGAGAAATAGAAATCCTCTCCGTGAAACTGGACTCCATGGAAATCCTCTCCGTGAAACTGACATTCATCAAAATCCCCTCCGAGAAACAGAAATCCTCTCCGTGAAACTGGACTCCATGGAAATCCTCTCCGTGAAACTGACATTCATCAAAATCCCCTCCGAGAAACAGAAATCCTCTCCGTGAAACTGGACTCCATGGAAATCCTCTCCGTGAAACTGACATCCATCAAAATCGTCTCCGCGAAACAGAAATTCTCTCCATTAAACTGGACTGAATCGAAATTTTCTCCGTAAAAAAGAATCAACTCTCAGGATTTAGTGGTTAGGGTTAGGGTTAGGGTTAGAGCTACAACGCAGCAGCGTGTTGAACCAATTGAATTAATTGAATGCGCAACCGATTTCACAGTCAGTCAGTATCAGTCTCAGTTAAAGTTAACAAAAATATTGCGCAATCTAAATCAACCCTCCATCCAATACACAGCGACCGACCCCCTTCCAATACGCAGTGGCAATTAGAAATTGAACCCCCCCCCCAACTGTTGGGGGGTCAGTCGAACACCATTGAACTCCTAAAATGAGTACAATCTTTGCAATAAGTTAAAAGTATGGAAATAGTTTTTCCAATGCAGAGCATTTAGTTTTCATATTTAAAGCAAACAATTTATATCCCCGAACTCAGCGTTGCAAGTTCTTTCCAGCAATATAAGTCTCTCCTCTCAAAGTTAAAAACTCCAGCAACAGTCTGAGTTTGAAATTTGCCGATTTATAGCATTGCAATATTGAGTGTACGTTCATACGTTCACTGCCTGCTAAAGAGGCCCGCAAGTTTATTCATTGAATTTCACTGTCTAACCAATGCACAGGGCAGTCAATTGAAAGGCGCTGATAATAAAACCAATTGAATCTAAGCACAATAGCCATATAATTGCGCTTACTTACCCACCACCCCACGAAATACACACAGTTCAATTTTTCAGCCGGGGTCCGCTTGTACACACGCTGCCACTGAGAACGCGACCAACCCCCACTGGCGAGAAAATACACTACAGAGATAGGAGAAAGTTGTGGCGCAATCGCTCAAAATCATGCAAATTTTCGGCTCCGAGCAGAAAAAGTGTCCAGAGAAGGTTAGGAAATCAGTTTTCTGCTTTTTTAGGGATCTTAAAATGTGAAAATAAAAAATTGAAATAGCCCACTGCAGTCCCCGGAAAATTTGCAGTTTCCCCATATAAGTTTCAACGCTGACTTGCAAGTATTCTAGGAGGAGTTATGCAACACACAAACAAACAGACAAACAAACAAACAATCATCGCACCAACTTTAGTATTAGGACGAGGCCAACTCCTCCGATGGAGGAGAAAGGGGAAGAACTCCCATCACCGGAATTCCATTCCCTGAAATCCCTTAGCTGAATCCCATGACCCGAATCCCATCATCAAAACATCTCCAAATCCATCAAACTCCTCTCCGCGAAACAGAAATCCTCTCCGTGAAACTGAAAACCATCGAAATCCTCTCCGTAAAACTGGACTCAATCGAAATTTTCTCCGTCAAAAAGAACTCAACTCTCAGGGTTCAGTGCCATCAGTGGTTACGGTTAGGGTTAGAGCTGCACAGAGCTGCGGGTTGAAAGGCGCCGATGAGAATATTGAATTAATTGAATCAATTTATTGCGCAACCGATTTCTCATTTAGTCAGTTCAGGCTCAGGTAAAGTTAACAAAATGATTGCGCAATCTAAATCAACCCTCCAATACACAGTGGCAGTAAGAAGTTGAACCCTTCCCATAACTTTATCTATTACGTCTCGCGAAACTAAGTGCAATCTTTGCAGAAAGTTAAAAGTTCGGAAATAGTTTTTGAATGCTGTCCTTTTTGTTTTCATATTTAAAGCAAACAACTTATACCTCCAAACTCAGTGTTGCAAGCTCTTTCCGGCAATATAAGTCTCTTCTCTTAAAGTTTAGAACTCGAGGAGCAGTTAGCGTTTACAACTTTCCGATTTAAAGCATTGAAATATCGAGTGTACGCTCACCGCCTGTTAAAGCGACTCGCAGGTTATGCAATGAATTTAACTGTCCTACAATACACAGGCTTCATATTGAAAGGCATAACAACTTAACAGTAGCCAAATCATTGCGCAATCATCTATACAGTGCGCCAGTGAGCTAGGGTCCAATTGTACACACGCAGCCACTTAGAACGCCCCATCCCCCAACTGGAGAGAAATGCACTGGCGAGATAGGAGAAAGTTATGGCGCAAGCAATCAAAATTGATGCATTTTATCAGCTCCGAGCAGAAAGAGGGGACAAATAAGATTATCAAAGGTCAAGATTGCAGTTTTCTGCTTTTTTAGGGATCTTAAAATGTGAAAATAAAAAATTGAAATAGCCCACTGCAGTCCCCGGAAAATTTGCAGTTTACCCATATAAGTTTCAACGCTGACTTGCAAGTATTCTAGGAGGAGTTATGCAACACACAAACAAACAGACAAACAAACAAACAATCATCGCACCAACTTTAGTATTAGGATAAGGAAGATGTCACATCATTTACTCGTGGAGTTGGTTACTGTTAATATCGTCATCCTATATACTAAAAATGAAATGTCTGTAACTAACTAGCTATGCGATAGATTTCAGAAAAAATGGCTCAACCGATTTTCTTCAAACTTGCACCATTCGATCAGAAATTTTCCTGGGACGGTACATGCATCTTGGCTAAGAAATTGCTCAATGTTAAAGGGATTAAATATTCGAAAAACATGCTTTTTTGCAAAGGTCAAGCAGCTCTTTCGACCTGAAATGCATTGTAAGAATGCTAGAGAAAAAACTGACTGGCTGAATTACGATTGTGATAAAGATTGCATCACAACAAGTTGAAAACAGTGCCACAGAAACGCACACAAGACTTCATTGAAATTGCGTAACCATATTGCTAACTTGAATTTAGACTGATACTGGCTGACTGAGAAATTGATTATGTCATAACTTTTTACTCTAACCGACTTGCTATAAGAATTTATTATAAGGGCCACAATTCAAGTTCTCCGATTGAAAAGAGATAGCCGGATGCAAACAAACTGGAATGCTAATGTAGCGACCTTGGTTCGAATCTTAGTAGTGAAAAATGTTTTTTTTATTAAAACACCTTAAAAACACAAAATTCTAAACATTAAAGAGCCACCATTTCAAACATTAAAGAGCCACAATGTCAAACATTAAAGAGCCACCATTTCAAACATTAAAGAGCCACAATGTCAAACATTAAAGAGCCACCATTTCAAACCTAAAAGAGCCACCATGTCGAACATTAAAGAGCCACCATGTCGAACATAAAAGAGCCACCATATCAAACATAAAAGAGTTACCATGTCAAACATTAAAGAGCCACCATGTCGAACATTAAAGAGCCACAATGTCAAACATTTAAGAGCCACCATTTCAAACCTAAAAGAGCCACCATGTCGAACATTAAAAAGCCACCATGTCAAACATTAAAAAGCCACCATGTCAAACATTAAAGAGCCGCCATGTCAAACATAAAACAGACACCATTAAGAACATTAAAGAGCCACCATGTCGAACATAAAAGAGCCACCATGTAGAACATAAAAGAGTCACCATGTCAAACATTAAAGAGCCACCATGTAAAACATTAAAGAGCCACCATGTCGAACATAAAAGAGGTACCATGTCAAACATTAAAGACCCACCAGGTCAAACATGAAAGTGCCACCATGTCAAATATTAAAAAGCCACCATGTCAAACATTAAAGAGCCACCAGGTCAAACATGAAAGTGCCACCATATAAAACATTAAAGAGCCACCAGGTCAAACATATACATGACTCCATGTCAAACATATACGTGACTCCATGTCAAGCATTGAAGAGACACCATGTCGAACATAAAAGAGCCACCATGCAAAACATAAAAGAGCCACCATGTCTAACATTAAAGAGCCACCATGCAAAACATAAAAGAGCCACCATGTCTAACATTAAAGAGCCACCATGTCAAACATATACATGACTCCATGTCAAACGTTAAAGAGACACCATGTCAAACATTGAAGAGCCACCATGTCAAACATTTAAGAGCCACCATGTAAAACATATACGTAACTCCATGTCAAACATTAAAGCGACACCATGTCGAACATAAAAGAGCCACCATGTCGAACATTAAAGAGCCACCATGTCGAACATAAAAGAGCTACCATGTCAAACATTAAAGAGCCACCATGTTAAACATAAAAGAGCCATCATGTCAAACATATAAGTGACTTTATGTCGAACATTAAAGAGCCACCATGTCTAACATTAAAGAGCCACCATGTCCAACATTAAAGAGCCACCATGTCAAAAATTAAAGAGCCACCATGTCTATCATTAAAGAGCCATCATGTCAAACATTAAAGAGCTACTTTGTCTAACATTAAAGAGCCACCATGTCAAACATTAAAGAGCCACCATGTCAAACATAAAAGAGCCACCTTTTTGAACATTAAAGAGCCACCATTTCGAACATTAAAGAGCCACCATGTTAAACATTAAAAAGCCACTTTGTCAAACATAGAAGAGCCCCATGTCAAACATAGAAGAGCCCCCATGTCAAACATAGAAGAGCCCCCATGTCAAACATAGAAGAGCCACTATGTCAGACATTGAAAAGCCACCGTATCAAACATAAAAGAGTTAACATGTACGAGCGTAGAACATAAAAGAGCCACCCTGTTAAACATAAAAGATACACAATTTCAAACGTAAAAATAAGCGAATTTTAAAGGAGCCGCTATAATGCTAAGGAAATTGTCGCACTAGCTACTTATTGTCTGGTGGATGCTTGCTATTTGGGGATGCTATCTATCTTGGGGATGCTTGCTATCTGGGGGATGCTTGCTATCTGGGGGATGCTTGCTATCTGGGGGATGCTTGCTATCTGGGGGATGCTTGCTATCTGGGGGATGCTTGCTATCTGGGGATGCTTGCTATCTGGGGGATGCTTGCTATCTGGGGGATGCTTGCTATCTGGGGGATGCTTGCTATCTGGGGGATGCTTGCTATCTTGGGGATGCTTGCTATCTTGGGGATGCTTGCTATCTGGGGGATGCTTGCTATCTGGGGGATGCTTGCTATCTGGGGGATGCTTGCTATCTGGGGGATGCTTGCTATCTGGGGGATGCTTGCTATCTGGGGGATGCTTGCTATCTGGGGGATGCTTGCTATCTGGACGATGCTTGCTATCTGGGGGATGCTTGCTATCTGGGGGATGCTTGCTATCTGGGGGATGCTTGCTATCTGGGGGATGCTTGCTATCTGGGGGATGCTTGCTATCTGGGGGATGCTTGCTATCTGGGGGATGCTTGCTATCTGAGGGATGCTTGCTATCTTGGGGATGCTTGCTATCTGGGGGATGCTTGCAATCTGGGGGATGCTTGCTATCTGGGGGATGCTTGCTATCTGGGGGATGCTTGCTATCTAGGGGATGCTTGCTATCTGGGGGATGCTTGCTATCTAGGGGATGCTTGCTATCTAGGGGATGCTTGCTATCTGGGGGATGCTTGCAGTCTTGGGATGATTTCTTTTTGCAATGCACTTCATTTGAGCAGTTTGTCTGTTGTCTTTTTGAAGGATTTTTGGCTGTCTTTTTGTTACTTGTAGAAAACAGAGATTCTATCCAGATGTCCCCCATCGTCTTATATACTAAATCTCTAATCTATGTCTGTCTGTCCGTGTAAAACGCTCTACAGACTGCAATTCTTGACCAATTTTGATTGCGTTTTCACCAAAAAGTTGCAACTCAACCAAGGATTGTATGGTTAACATTTCTTTTATCTGCTTCAATTCTAAAGGTCTTAAATATTCAAAAAACTGTATTTTCCCTATCTAATTAGTGTATTTTTCTCGCAGTGAGAGCTCGAAAAATAATAATACGTCTATGGCCATAGACTAAACTTTAACTTCTTGAGCTGATGCTACGAGCTATAAATAATTAAATTATTCGCAAGCTTCAGAGTATGCACGTGGGAGATAAAAATATATTAAATTAATTTTCATTTATTTTTAGCTTGTGCCTGGACTAATCGAACATTTTTTGATTAAAAGCAACTACTAGCAATTTAAGCCCCCCGTTGGGGGACGCAAGAATGACGCCAAGTGGTTTTTATTTTGGCCAATGAGTAATAACCTTACTTATTATTCAAAATCCATTAATCAAAACTTACTTTTTCTCATTTTTGGCAAAAATAAATTGCCATGAATCAAAACCTTCACCAGCCAAAGGCTAACTGGGAGGAATTGCTGAGTTGTCAAGGCTTACTAGGGGAATTTCTGAGATTTCAAGGTTTACTGGGGGAATTGCTGAGTTGTCAAGGCTTACTGGGAGAATTGCTGAGACTTCAAGGCTTACTGGGGGAATTTCTGAGATTTCAAGGTTTACTGGGGGAATTGCTGAGTTGTCAAGGCCTACTGGGAGAATTGCTGAGACTTCAAGGCTTACTGGGGGAATTTCTGAGATTTCAAGGTTTACTGGGGGAATTACTGAGACTTCAAGGCTTACTGGGGGAATTTCTGAGATTTCAAGGTTTACTGGGGGAATTGCTGAGTTGTCAAGGCTTACTGGGGGAATTTCTGAGATTTCAAGGCTTACTCAGGAAATTGCTGAGATTTCAAGGCTTTCTTGGATGAATTGCTGAGTTGTCAAGGCTTACTGGGGGAATTGCTGCAATCTCGAGGCTTACTGGACTGGGAGAATTGCGTAGATGCCAAGGCTCGAGTTTAATTGCTGCAATGTCAAGGCTTACTGGGGGATTTCTGAGATGTCAAGGCTTAATGGGGTAATTGCTGCGATGTCGAGGCTTACTGGGGAAATTTCTGAGACTTCAAGGCTTACTGGGGGAATTTCTGAGATTTCAAGGCTTACTCAGGAAATTGCTGAGATTTCAAGGCTTTATTGGATGAATTGCTGAGTTGTCAAGGCCTACTGGGGGAATTGGTGAGTTGTCAAGGCCTACTGGGGAATTGCTGAGACTTCAAGGCTTACTGGGGAATTTCTGAGATTTCAAGGTTTACTGTGGGAATTGCTGAGTTGTCAAGGCTTACTGGGGGAATTGCTGAGATGTGAAGGCTTACTGGGGGAATTGCTGAGTTGTCAAGGCCTACTGGGGGAATTGTGAGAAGTCAAGACTTACTGGAGGAATTACTGAGATTCGAGACTTACTGGGGAATTACTGAGACTTCAAGGCTTACTGGGGGAATTGCTGAGATTTCAAGGCTTTCTTGGATGAATTGCTGAGATGTCAAGGCTTACTGGGGAAATTGCTTAGACTTCAAGACTTACTGGAAGAATAACTGAGATTCGAGACTTACTGGGGAGTTACTGAGATTTCAAGGCTTACTGGGGGGAATTGCTGAGATGTCAAGGCTTACTGAGAGGAATTGCTGAGATGTCAAGGCTTACTGGGGAAATTATTGAGATGTTATCAAGGCTTATGGCATATTGAGCTCCTGCTGCGGACCAGAATATGCCCAGGCCAATGACGATATGCCCTAAGAGTTTGTGCTTGAAAGGATAAGTACTATTTGCTGAATGAGAAAGGGTTTTGGGCTGATGAAGGAAACTTTGGCTGGTGAAGGTTTTGATTCATGGCAATTTATTTTTGCCAAAAATGAGAAAAAGTAAGTTTTGATTAATGGATTTTGAATAATAAGTAAGGTGATTACTCATTGGCCAAAATAAAAACCACTTGGCGTCATTTTTGCGCCCCCCATCGGGGGGCGAAGATTGCTAGTCCTATATACTAAAAATGAGTTGTCTGTCGGTATGCGATAGATTTCAGAAAAAATGGCTCAACCGATTTTCTTCAAACTTTCACCATTTGATCAGAAATTTTCCTGGGACGGTACATGCATCCTGGCTAAGAAATTGCTCAATGTTAAAGGGATTAAATATTCGAAAAACATGCTTTTTTGCAAAGGTCAAGCAAAATTTTCGACTTGAAATGCATTGTAAGAATGCTAGAGAAAAACCTGACTGACTGAATTTCAATTCTGATAAGGATTGCATCACAACAAGTTGAAAACAGTGTCGAAGAAATGCACACACGACTTGATTTAAATTGCGTAACCAATATTGCTAACTTGAACTGAGACTGATACTGGCTGACTGGGAAATTGATTATGTCATAACTTTTTACTTTAATTGACTTGCTGTAAGAATTGAATTATAAGGGCCACAATTCATGTACTCCAATTGAGAAGAGATAGCTTAGATACGAACAGACTGGACTGCCAACGTAGCGACCTGGGTTCGAATCTTATTAGTGCAAAATAATTTTTTTATTAAAACACCTTGAAAACACTAAACTGCAAAACATAAAAGAAGCGCAAAAGAAGAGCCACCATATCAAACATTAACCAGCCACCATGTCGAACATTAAAGAGCCACCATGTCAAACATTAAAGAGCCACCATGTCGAACATTAAAGAGCCACTATGTCAAACATTAAAGAGCCACCATGTAGAATATTAAAGAGCCACTATGTCAAACATTAGAGAGCCACTATGTCAAACGTAAAAGTGACTTTATGTCAAACATATCAGTGACTTTATGTCAAACATATAGGTGTTTTTATGTCAAACATTAAAGAACCACCATTTCGAACATTAAAGAGCCACCATTTCGAACATTAAAGAGCCACCATATCAAACATTAAAGAACCACCATATCGAACATTAAAGAGCCACCAAGTCAAACATTAAAGAGCTACCATGTCAAACATTAAAGACCTACCATGTCAAACATTCAAGAGGCATCATGTCAAACAGTAAAGAGCCACCAAGTCAAACATAAAAGAGCTACCATGTCAAACATAAAAAAGGCATCATGTCAAACATTCAAGAGCCACCATGTCAAACATTCAAGAGTCAACATATCAAACATTCAAGAGACACCATGTCAAACATTAAAGAGCCACCATGCCAAACATAAAAGAGCCACCATGTCGAACATAAAAGAGCCACCATGCCAAACATAAAATAGCCACCATGTCGAACATTAAAGAGCCACCGAGTCAAACATAAAAGAGCTACCATGTCAAACAATAAAGACCTACCATGTCAAACATATAAGCGCTATCATTTCAAACATAAAAGAGCTATCATCTCAAACATGAAAGATCCACCATGCCAAACATAAAAGAGCCACCATGTCGAACATTAAAGAGCCACCATGTCGAACATTAAAGAGCCACCATGCCAAACATAAAAGAGCCACCATGTCGATCATAAAAGAGCCACTATGTCAAACATTAAAGAGCCACCATGTAAAACATTAAAGAGCCACCTTGTCGAACAATAAAGAGCCACCATGCCAAACATAAAAGAGCCACCATGTCGAACAGTAAAGAGCCTACATGTCAAGCATAAAAGAGCCACCATGTCAAACATACACGTGACTGACTCCATGTCAAACATTAAAGCGCCACTATGTCAAACATTAAAGAGCCACCATGTCAATCATAAAAGAGCCACCATTTCAAACATAAAAGAGCCACCATGTAAATCATAAAAGAGCCACCATGTCAAACATTAAAAAGCCACCATGTCGAACTTTAAAGAGCCACTTTGTCAAACATATACATGACTCCATGTCAGACATTCAAGAGCCACCATGTCGAACATTAAAGAGCCACCATGTCGAACTTTAAAGAGCCACTATGTCAAACATTAAATAATCACAATGTAAAACATTAATGAGCCGGAATGTCGAAAATTAAAGAGCACAATGTCAAACATCAAAGAGCCACTATGTCAAACATATACATGACTCCATGTCAAACATATACATGACTCCATGTCGAACATTAAAAGGCCACCATGTCAAACATTAAAGAGCCACCATGCCAAACATTAAAGAGCCACCATGTCAAACATATACGTGACTCAAACATGAAAAACCTGATGACAAACGTGGCGAACATTAAAGAGCCACCATGTCGAACATAAAAGAGCCACCATGTCAAACATTCAAGAGCCACCATGTCGAACATTAAAGAGCCATCATGTCAAACAATAAAGAGCCACCATGTTGAACATTAAAGAGCCACCATGTCAAGCATTAAAGAGCCACAATGTCAAACATTAAAGAGCAACAATGTAGAAAATTAAAGAGCCACAATGTAGAACATTAAAGAGCCACAATGTCGAGCATTAAAGAGACACCATGTCAAACATTAAAAAGCCACCATGTCAAACAATAACGAGCCAGCATGTTGAACATTAAAGAGCCACCATGTCAAACAGTAAAGAGCCACAATGTCGAACATTAAAGCGCCACCATGTCGAACGTTAAAGAGCCACCATGTCAAACATTAAAGAGCCACCATGTCGAACAGTAAAGAGCCACTATGTCGAACATTAACGAGCCACGATGTCAAACATAAAAAAGCGCCCAAGTTAGACATAGAAGAGCCACCATGTGAAACATATATGTGACTCCATGTCAAACATTAAAGAGCCACCGTTTCTAACATTAAGGAGCCACCATGACAAACATAAAACTGGCACGATGTCAAACATTAAAGAGCCACCATGTAGAACATTAAAGAGTCACCATGCCAAACATTAAAAAGCCACCAATTCAAACATAAAATAGCCACCATTTCAAACACAGGAGAGAAATTTTCAAACGTAATAAGAAGCGTCATGCCAATCATAAAGAAGCCCCTAGAAAGCTAAAAGGAAATGTTGCACTATATACTTTTTGTCTGGTGGATGCTTGCTATTAAAGGATAGATACTTGCTATCTGGGGGTTCTTTCTATCTGGGGTGCTTGCTATCTGAGGGATGCTTGCTATCTGGGGGTTCTTTCTATCTGGGGGTGCTTGCTATCTGGGAGTGCTTGCTATCTGGGGGTGCTTGCTATCTGGGGGTGCTTGCTATCTGGGGGTGCTTGCTATCTGGGAGGAGGGGGGATGCTTGCTGTCTTGGGATGTTTTCTTTTTGCATTGCGCTTCATTTGAGCAGTTTTTCTGTTGTCTTTATGAAGACTCTATTTTGCGGTTTTTTTACTTGTAGAGAACAGAAGTTCTATCCAGATGTCCCCCATCGGGGGGGGCGAAGATTGCTAGTATATATTCTATTTCTGATGAGGACGCACTTTTTCCAAACTTCACGCTCGCACATGGGCTCCAAACTTACTAGCCTACTTACAATAGGCTATGGGCATCTTTTCTTCTCTTTATGTAATTTTCCTTGAATCACTGGCACACCAGAGCCTGCCCTAGACCGCTGGGCTATGCCCCCCTCCAGTGGTGCTGTTACTGAGGCAGAAATCATTTAATAATACTGATAGTAGTCTGACACTCCAATTCAATCTGAAGTGTGAAGTGATTTAGTGAGAAGGTTAAATCTGACAGTTATTGTTATCGGTTTTGTTTCTTTTTTCGCCAATGGCTCAGATGAGTAGCTAAGCTAGTAGGCGCTGGTCACAGTGGACCAATGGCAAGGCAGTCCTCAGTCGATCAATCTATCGAATCAGTTAGCGAAACTGCCAGTAGTGCAGAATCGGCGCTAGAGATGTACTCTGTGCACTCTAGGTTTGCCAAGCGGCTCGGGTAATGAATCATGCAGTCTCCGATGTTCGATCGAGTTATAGCCTATCATCAGCGCTACGAGAGGCTAGTTGGCGCGTTGAAGGCCAAAAGTACAATTCCTCGTATTTAGCAATGTAATAGTACATGTAGCTACCCCATAGTCTCGCCACTGCAAGAATCCCCTGCACAAGTCCCCTCTGTACCTGCATGGCCAATGCGATCTAGTCCCAGCAGTGTCCCTTATCATCGGCTATGACTTCGAGATTGACAGCAAAAAAACACTAGTTGGCAGGTAAGTGCTAAGCCCCCCTCTAGTCGGAAGCCCGATTTCGAGAGTCCCGGTGTGGTGAGCCAGGACGCACGGGCTGGTGGCAGCGGGTTAGCTAATCTGCGGATTAACTAATTTCTACCTTCAAAATTCTCCCTGCTTGTCTCTCGCTGTCCTTCTCTTAGCTATAGGACCTAGACTGCTCGCCAAAAGATCAAGCTACATGGGGCTGACCATCTGACAGGAGTGGGGGGCCAGGTCTCTAATTGATTTATTTCTGAGACCTGAGGCCCGAAGGCTTCCCGAAAGGGGCCGAAAAGGCCGAAACCCATCATTTCATCATATACATGTAGCATGATCAACAAAGAGCATGACCTGGAGCAAAGTAGCCTTGTAGAGTAATATGCCGAAGTGACCAAAATTCTTCACCAATTACTGGGTACGAGTACTCAATATTTCGACACCAACTACATGCAATATGGTGAGAAATGGTGGATGACAATTCATTTCAGCAGAGATAGCAATGCAAACAAAACTAAATTGGAAATTTGGACAGTTCGTTATCACTCCAGTAAAAGATATAGACTTGTCACAGAAAAATGGACGCTAAGTTTTTTAATATTAAAATTTGCAGATAAAATTCAAAATTGGCTGAAATTCATTTTATAGCACTTCATTATGTACTTTATGCACAAATTTTCCACATTTTACTTGGAATTGACACTGATTGGTATGTAACGAAATGACTCCCTTCAGAATAGTGTAGTAATGCTGATTAATAAAAATGATCACTAATAGGCCCTAATAGGCAGATGTATTGGTGCAAACCGACAGCTCAGCCGCAGCTGTTGCGCGGCGCATCTGAAGGCTGTGTACGGCTGTTCAGTCCAAGACTGCAGGCCAAGTCGCCCCACACCCCTAAGCCCCCAGCTGCATGCTACACAAATATTGCATGTAAGTACCTATTTTATAGCTGGGTGAACTGAAGCAATGCAGATTTCAGTGTCTTGCTCATCAACACAAATTTTTCCAAGTGAGTCGAAAATTGAGCCCCCGAACATCAGTCGTGAGTCCGCGACACTAAACCCACACTATGTATCTAGTATAGCTACAAACAATCTTCAAGTATGCTACAGATTAAGATGACGAGTGACCAAAGTCGAGGTCTGAAAAGAAAACCCCTACATGTAGATGAAAAAATGACAGATGACAAAATCACGGTTGACTCAGGTAGATGCTGAATATAGCTGCCACGTCGACACCTGCAGCAATCATGCAGACGCTGGGCGATCTGCGAGCGAGGTTGCGACAGGCCTTCTGCGTTAAGCCGCACGACTGCGGCCAATTCTCAGCTTGGCTAGCTTATCAACTTGGTCTGGCATTTTCTATCTGTGGGCAAGGCGCTGCGTCTACTGCAGGCATGTCTTATGGGCAAGACCAAATCTACTGTTGCCAAATTGAAATTCTCAACTTGTTGGTTGACAGAAGCAATATATACTGTCATGCTACCATGCATGGCTCGGTCATGCTTTTCTTAGAAGTATGTATAGATTTTACTTCTAATGAGGAGTCATCTCACTAAATATAAGTGGCGGAATAGATAAATTTGATAGAAGTACGTCTTGTGCCGAAAGTTTCTCGATAACTGCATGCTTTAGCGCGCGATTTCAAAAATATTTATTTCTTATAAAGCGTATTTTGACTGCATCGATCGACCAGCGCCCGCTGGGAAAAAACTGACTTACTGCGCCAGGTCGAAGAGCCAAGTAACCTGGCGCATTTGTCACCAACTTGGGCCATGGGTTGTTCGTATGTAAAAAAAACAAAGTTTTAGTGGTATGCTTTTATGAAAGTAATTTATTGTTCTGTAACAGTTATAAGTAAATAAAGATGTTTATTACATTTTACCTTCCAATAGGTAAAATCAAATAATTATCCAGTTACTGAGATCGGTGAATTTTTTAAAAAACTTAATCGTGCAAGTGATTAACGCGCGCGCGCGATTTGCGATCCGAATGATCAATGAATATTTTATAGCTAACTTAAATTAAGCTTTGATTACTTGAAGAGTGTAATTCCATACATAATTTTGTTGTGAAATACGTAATTTGACAATTCATGAAAACTGAAAAGCACCATTTTTGTCTATACTGTCTACTTTTATGTATATATAATACATTATTTATTGTTCACATCATTATCTTATTCGCAAAGCTGACCTAAAGACCCTATGCATATAAAATACATCTTAAGTCTGTTAGCTTTGTCTCAAGATGCAAATATAACATTGCATTTAAGTATAATTGCAAAGCTGATTGTTCCTTATAACCTCTAGACAGAGTAATTTAATTTCATTACTGGGATAGATCATTGGAGCTGTTTATTCTATGTCATGTGTGTGAACCTAATGTATTTGATATGCTTTTAAATTTTGAAAATATAAACCAGAGTAGATTTAAAGTGTAGGCCCCAAATGTTTAGATACTCGAATATAATTCAGTGTTGCAAAAAGATAAAAAGTAATTTGAACCTAAAAAGTGAAAATGAAATGGAAATGAAAAACTATATCGATGATAATTGTGGTATATATACATATATATGTATTATTAGTACTAATTTACTACTAATATTAAATTGGGGCCTATTATTATTAGTATTAGTATTTATATATTTGGATTTACTATTATGTAGTGTTGCTGAGAAGTTGCTATTAGATATGCAATAATTATGTATTGCATTGCTTATTGTATTGCAAATACTTTAGACACATTAGGACACTTTAATTAAAGCTATACTAGTTTGCCTAATCTTGTTCTTTGCTATATGTCGATATTTACAACGAAGTGTTGGTATTTATTGATGAATTCAAATTAGCTTTATGAAATTTTTAATACTTTTCTTAATGTATTTTAAATGCTAAAAGTAATGGCTTAACATGTTTAGAAGTTTAACATGTTTCTGTCTGTCTGATTATATGTTCATTGTCAAGTTGTGCTTCCTCTTTATTTTTTGCAAAAAATTTTTTGCTAAATATATAATTTAATATAATAAACAAATTCATCAGATGCAAACATTGTACAACCAATTATTTCCTTTAGATGTATACTATTCATTTGCTACAATTTTATATTGAAACACAAGTTTGATTTATTCACTATATTAATGTATGAAATGTCACATACTACCGCCAGATAATGTTTCATGGACGGTCAGTTCCAACTGACAAGAGAGTCAGCTACTGGAGACAAACTGCACCAGTGCATGGTGCTTACCGAGGCGCTTCCGACAACTGAGTTGGCAAGCTCCGTGGCCAGCACTATAAGCAAGGTGAGAAGCTTCTGTTAAATGATGTTGACATTACAATGCATGTATTCATATATGGATATTATAATTGCATTATATAATTATAATATGCATTGCTCCTACGTTCATATAATCAGGTTTGCAGAACGAGCAGCAATGCCGGCCAGCCTACAAGACAGGTGCCTCTGCCACAACAGTGCAGGAGGTGCCAAGTGTTGGACGCGGAGGTGAAGCAGCTACAGACCGAACTCGACGAGTGCCACAGAGAGATGCGCAGGGAGCTCAGCGTGCTCGAAGAAATAAGCAGGCACAATCTCCTGGGCAAGGTCGATGACATCTGGAACGCTGTCAGATCAGGCTCGTCAGCTCAGGCTACAATATCAGGTGCCATTGACCTGCAACGTAGCCCATTGGACGGCAACAGAAACGACGCCGTGAACGAGGCTGTATGCACCACCGAGGCCAACACCATTGCTTTAAGCGACCATCTCCCGGCGATCAGAATTCAGTGCAGTCTACTGACCGCGGCAACTGCAAAAGTCGTCGGGATGCCGGTTGCTAAGGCGTTAGACGCATTGACGCGATCGCTTTTAGATGCTCTTGTCCCAGTAGAAGAGCGCCAGACTAAGTCATTGCTTCCTGTTTGTAAAGTTAAGTGTCAAACGATATATTCAACAAAAAAGTTTACGAGCGTACATGCACATTTTTTATTTCACACTGCAATTCCTACAACCATCCTTGCCAAAATTATCATCCCACCTTTCCCTAGAAACCAAACAAAGAAATGCATTTCATAAACTTAAAATCAACCTTCAGGTGGAAACCCCGGCAGGAGTCCGCGCCTCGAGGATGTCATCGCTGACAGGGCATACGACCCTAGAGCTACGGCGATTGCTGCATTCGTTATCAAGCAGCTGGATGGGGTCACCCTGGCCGACGGATTCAGGGCGGTGAGAAAAGTTCTCCGATACGATCGCAAGGCGAGAAGTCGAACGATACGGCTGCAGGCAGTTTCTGCTATACCTACATCCTCAGCTTCTGCTGCAGCTGCATCCTCAGCTTCTGCTGCAGCTGCATCGTCAGCTTCTGCTGCAGCTGCATCGTCAGCTTCTGCTGCAGCTGCATCGTCAGCTTCTGCTGCAGCTGCATCGTCAGCTTCTGCTGCAGCATCCTCGATGGCCCAGGCCAACTACTGCGAGTCGACAAAGCCCAAACATCCTCGACTGCTGCATACACAAATGGGCAACATTTCCCCAACGCCAACAAACGACAGCTTCACGACGTGCTTCAGCCAAATCGATGGAGAACTTATCAATATGATAGAATTGTGAGACAATTGATTTTTTACTAACAACTTTTTGCCTCTTATCGTTAAGTTATCACGAATTTAGTGCTGTTTGCAGCCACGCACTAATTGCTTTTTTGTTTTGTTTTTTTCTGTTTTTTCTTTTGTTCTTCATGTTTGCTTCTTTACATATACATAACTGCTGTTCACATGGTGACCGCGGTCAGTGAAAGTCTGTGAAAGTAAAAAGCAATAGAAAAAATAGGGAAGCCAGATAAACTGAGAGCACAATCAGGGATTTTTTCTTGCGTTTCACACATTTTGTAAATGTTGCGTTTACAGCCATTCTCATACATGTAGAGTTATATTGCAATAGTTACGTCAATGTTTATTGAATTTTAAAAATCCTCTTCACAAGTGGCCACTGTTTCTAGAGCCACCCTCCACAAGGTTTTCAGCTGATTAAGCAAAGCGCGTATCCATTGTGAAAGTATACTAGCTGTAGATCCAGAAAATTTTTTCACATTGTCTTGAAAGTACAAGTTCGCATGTATCTCCTCTTTGCAATCAATGTATGCTCGTGTATACTTTTTGAAAAGGTTTTAAGATGTGCGTAATTTACATGCGCACCACAAAAATATAAAACGATTTCTTTTGCCGTTACATAACAAAAAATTACGCAAAATTATGAAAATGCTACTGCTATTTTATTAACAGTGATCTTGCATTGCATTGTTTGTCTTTTTAGACGGAAGGAGACGTTAATTATCTCTAATTTATAGCGCCTGCCTATGTACATGATGCAAATTATAAACTGAGCGCGTAATCAAGTCGTGTTTGTGTACACATACAAGGGAAAATCATTTAGTTTGGAAAAAAATCTATGCAACTAAATTTATAGTAGTACAAATTTCATACTTGCTACTGACGTTCAGTAGTTTGAATAGTATGCTGAACTGCTTTCTGTGCGCGTGCAAAATTCTGGGTCACTTTATGCCACGTCGGCGCCGCGTTGCCAAGTTGGTGCCGAGTTCTTAACGGCTTCCGATTGGTTGGTCGTCGTGGCGCTAACCTGGCGCAGACTGAGCCGCTCAACCCGGCGCATCCACCAACATTTTTCCCAGCGGGTCCGCTTCCGCTCCCGCTGGGAAAAATGTTGGTGGATGCGCCGGGTTGAGCGGCTCAGTCTGCGCCAGGTTAGCGCCACGACGACCAACCAATCGGAAGCCGTTAAGAACTCGGCACCAACTTGGCAACGCGGCGCCGACGTGGCATAAAGTGACCCAGAATTTTGCACGCGCACAGAAAGCAGTTCAGCATACTATTCAAACTACTGAACGTCAGTAGCAAGTATGAAATTTGTACTACTATAAATTTAGTTGCATAGATTTTTTTCCAAACTAAATGATTTTCCCTTGTATGTGTACACAAACACGACTTGATTACGCGCTCAGTTTATAATTTGCATCATGTACATAGGCAGGCGCTATAAATTAGAGATAATTAACGTCTCCTTCCGTCTAAAAAGACAAACAATGCAATGCAAGATCACTGTTAATAAAATAGCAGTAGCATTTTCATAATTTTGCGTAATTTTTTGTTATGTAACGGCAAAAGAAATCGTTTTATATTTTTGTGGTGCGCATGTAAATTACGCACATCTTAAAACCTTTTCAAAAAGTATACACGAGCATACATTGATTGCAAAGAGGAGATACATGCGAACTTGTACTTTCAAGACAATGTGAAAAAATTTTCTGGATCTACAGCTAGTATACTTTCACAATGGATACGCGCTTTGCTTAATCAGCTGAAAACCTTGTGGAGGGTGGCTCTAGAAACAGTGGCCACTTGTGAAGAGGATTTTTAAAATTCAATAAACATTGACGTAACTATTGCAATATAACTCTACATGTATGAGAATGGCTGTAAACGCAACATTTACAAAATGTGTGAAACGCAAGAAAAAATCCCTGATTGTGCTCTCAGTTTATCTGGCTTCCCTATTTTTTCTATTGCTTTTTACTTTCACAGACTTTCACTGACCGCGGTCACCATGTGAACAGCAGTTATGTATATGTAAAGAAGCAAACATGAAGAACAAAAGAAAAAACAGAAAAAAACAAAACAAAAAAGCAATTAGTGCGTGGCTGCAAACAGCACTAAATTCGTGATAACTTAACGATAAGAGGCAAAAAGTTGTTAGTAAAAAATCAATTGTCTCACAATTCTATCATATTGATAAGTTCTCCATCGATTTGGCTGAAGCACGTCGTGAAGCTGTCGTTTGTTGGCGTTGGGGAAATGTTGCCCATTTGTGTATGCAGCAGTCGAGGATGTTTGGGCTTTGTCGACTCGCAGTAGTTGGCCTGGGCCATCGAGGATGCTGCAGCAGAAGCTGACGATGCAGCTGCAGCAGAAGCTGACGATGCAGCTGCAGCAGAAGCTGACGATGCAGCTGCAGCAGAAGCTGACGATGCAGCTGCAGCAGAAGCTGAGGATGCAGCTGCAGCAGAAGCTGAGGATGTAGGTATAGCAGAAACTGCCTGCAGCCGTATCGTTCGACTTCTCGCCTTGCGATCGTATCGGAGAACTTTTCTCACCGCCCTGAATCCGTCGGCCAGGGTGACCCCATCCAGCTGCTTGATAACGAATGCAGCAATCGCCGTAGCTCTAGGGTCGTATGCCCTGTCAGCGATGACATCCTCGAGGCGCGGACTCCTGCCGGGGTTTCCACCTGAAGGTTGATTTTAAGTTTATGAAATGCATTTCTTTGTTTGGTTTCTAGGGAAAGGTGGGATGATAATTTTGGCAAGGATGGTTGTAGGAATTGCAGTGTGAAATAAAAAATGTGCATGTACGCTCGTAAACTTTTTTGTTGAATATATCGTTTGACACTTAACTTTACAAACAGGAAGCAATGACTTAGTCTGGCGCTCTTCTACTGGGACAAGAGCATCTAAAAGCGATCGCGTCAATGCGTCTAACGCCTTAGCAACCGGCATCCCGACGACTTTTGCAGTTGCCGCGGTCAGTAGACTGCACTGAATTCTGATCACCGGGAGATGGTCGCTTAAAGCAATGGTGTTGGCCTCGGTGGTGCATACAGCCTCGTTCACGGCGTCGTTTCTGTTGCCGTCCAATGGGCTACGTTGCAGGTCAATGGCACCTGATATTGTAGCCTGAGCTGACGAGCCTGATCTGACAGCGTTCCAGATGTCATCGACCTTGCCCAGGAGATTGTGCCTGCTTATTTCTTCGAGCACGCTGAGCTCCCTGCGCATCTCTCTGTGGCACTCGTCGAGTTCGGTCTGTAGCTGCTTCACCTCCGCGTCCAACACTTGGCACCTCCTGCACTGTTGTGGCAGAGGCACCTGTCTTGTAGGCTGGCCGGCATTGCTGCTCGTTCTGCAAACCTGATTATATGAACGTAGGAGCAATGCATATTATAATTATATAATGCAATTATAATATCCATATATGAATACATGCATTGTAATGTCAACATCATTTAACAGAAGCTTCTCACCTTGCTTATAGTGCTGGCCACGGAGCTTGCCAACTCAGTTGTCGGAAGCGCCTCGGTAAGCACCATGCACTGGTGCAGTTTGTCTCCAGTAGCTGACTCTCTTGTCAGTTGGAACTGACCGTCCATGAAACATTATCTGGCGGTAGTATGTGACATTTCATACATTAATATAGTGAATAAATCAAACTTGTGTTTCAATATAAAATTGTAGCAAATGAATAGTATACATCTAAAGGAAATAATTGGTTGTACAATGTTTGCATCTGATGAATTTGTTTATTATATTAAATTATATATTTAGCAAAAAATTTTTTGCAAAAAATAAAGAGGAAGCACAACTTGACAATGAACATATAATCAGACAGACAGAAACATGTTAAACTTCTAAACATGTTAAGCCATTACTTTTAGCATTTAAAATACATTAAGAAAAGTATTAAAAATTTCATAAAGCTAATTTGAATTCATCAATAAATACCAACACTTCGTTGTAAATATCGACATATAGCAAAGAACAAGATTAGGCAAACTAGTATAGCTTTAATTAAAGTGTCCTAATGTGTCTAAAGTATTTGCAATACAATAAGCAATGCAATACATAATTATTGCATATCTAATAGCAACTTCTCAGCAACACTACATAATAGTAAATCCAAATATATAAATACTAATACTAATAATAATAGGCCCCAATTTAATATTAGTAGTAAATTAGTACTAATAATACATATATATGTATATATACCACAATTATCATCGATATAGTTTTTCATTTCCATTTCATTTTCACTTTTTAGGTTCAAATTACTTTTTATCTTTTTGCAACACTGAATTATATTCGAGTATCTAAACATTTGGGGCCTACACTTTAAATCTACTCTGGTTTATATTTTCAAAATTTAAAAGCATATCAAATACATTAGGTTCACACACATGACATAGAATAAACAGCTCCAATGATCTATCCCAGTAATGAAATTAAATTACTCTGTCTAGAGGTTATAAGGAACAATCAGCTTTGCAATTATACTTAAATGCAATGTTATATTTGCATCTTGAGACAAAGCTAACAGACTTAAGATGTATTTTATATGCATAGGGTCTTTAGGTCAGCTTTGCGAATAAGATAATGATGTGAACAATAAATAATGTATTATATATACATAAAAGTAGACAGTATAGACAAAAATGGTGCTTTTCAGTTTTCATGAATTGTCAAATTACGTATTTCACAACAAAATTATGTATGGAATTACACTCTTCAAGTAATCAAAGCTTAATTTAAGTTAGCTATAAAATATTCATTGATCATTCGGATCGCAAATCGCGCGCGCGCGTTAATCACTTGCACGATTAAGTTTTTTAAAAAATTCACCGATCTCAGTAACTGGATAATTATTTGATTTTACCTATTGGAAGGTAAAATGTAATAAACATCTTTATTTACTTATAACTGTTACAGAACAATAAATTACTTTCATAAAAGCATACCACTAAAACTTTGTTTTTTTTACATACGAACAACCCATGGCCCAAGTTGGTGACAAATGCGCCAGGTTACTTGGCTCTTCGACCTGGCGCAGTAAGTCAGTTTTTTCCCAGCGGGGAGGCTCGGAGCTGTAGTGATTACTGCGAACCCAACTCACTCAGATTTTTAAAGACCAGAATATGCACACTTTCAATTTAGATTTTTTTGTGAAAATAGGGCCTATTGCAGACTGCGAACAGTGCAAAAACAGTCAAACTTGATCTATTATTATACTATCACTATCAGCGATAAATAGTAAAGAGTACAATAGATAACTGTTTTTAAACTGATAGCAAAAGCCTACAATACTATTTTAATACAAAAGATAGCATAGTATACTTTTTGGCTATCCTGCAGAATCGTTCGTTAAATTCACTGTACGCATATTTTTTTTAGCTATTGACATGAAACTTTCCAAAAATGAATACTTTAATTATGCCAACATTTTAGAAGTGTTTAGAAGTGTCCATATTTGTTAGTTCAAGGGCTGGGCGAAACTCTTGAGGTGGCACAATCTATGTTGGGGCAGAAGGTTGTCCACCAGCCATTTTTAATTGGAAAGCACTTTATTCACAGTATTTTCAGCTTAGCAGCGTCCCGGTCCCTCTCCTTCAAGCCCCAGAGTTTGTAACTAATTTTGACCATAGATACATTTTTTGCCAGTGACATCAGCACACAAATTCAAAATTACATAATTATTAATAGTCATTAAATTTTGAAAAAATCTGGAAAAACCCAGAAATTGCAATAAAATTTAACTTACAACCGCCCACAAATGGAATTTTAATGCCAAAACACTTCTAAAATGTTGGCATAATGAAAGTATTCATTTTTGGCAAGTTTCACATCAATAGCTAAAAAAATGTATGTACAGTGATTGATAATGAGTGAATTTAACAAACAATTCTGTAGGATAGCCTACTTTTTATGCATAGATAGGAATTCAATTAAGACTAGATCCAATCCAATGGTGGAAGTTATATGAATAAAATTGGAATTATTGACATAGCCTATAGACTTGAATGGTGGTAGCTATTTCAATAGGGCCTAAGCTACTATGGGGATGAGCTGAAAATTATAAACAGATCCATATGAATAAAATTAGAATTATTGACACAGCCTTTAGACTTGAATGGTGATAGCTATTTCAATAAGCTGCTATGGGGATAAGTTGAAAATTATTGACATGGATCCATATAGATAAAATAGAATTATTGGCATGACCATGGTAAAAAGCACTTCTTTATACAAAACAAGACAATCATACAATAGATAAAAAGTAATAAACCTAGGGCTTGTTTAGTCTTAGGCCTACTACTAGTACTAGGCCCTACTATTATTGGCATAAAATTGTTATTACCCTTATTAGAAACAGAAGATTGCAGATATTTTTTATGCACATGATATTAATAGGCCTATATTTTAATTGTCTTAAATAAAATAAATGATGTTTTATCATATTACAAGGTATCTATACTATCATATGCAGTCAATCTAGTAATAGAGAATCTGGTAAGGGTAATAGTCTATAGTCTAGATCATGCTAGGAAAAAGTGCATGCCTAAACAAAAATGGAATAGTTACAAATGTATACCAAAAAAGTTAAGTGCATATTTACACTCTCAAATGTATGCCAGTATTGCAATAATAATTGACCTTTTTTAGGTTGAATAAAGATACCCTTCTTGGCTAATAATTTGGTTGATGTTTATGCTTTTTGCCTATATTATTTATAGTAAAAAATCAATACATGCAAAGATTTGTTCAATTACCTTATTATAAGCTTAAAAACCTAGTAAGCTTAAAATTTATGTTTAAAAATGAACTTTTTTATTTATTTAAAATATTTCCATATTATTTTATATTCTATAAAGTGTACACTAGGTGTGCATGCACATTATTTTCTTAGGAGTGCTGCATGCCAACTGTGCATGCCTACTATTGGTATGCAAGGCCAATGCATGTCCAAATTTTTTGGTGTATACTACATTATCTAGAGTATAGATAATAGTCAATTAAGTGACAGGCAATCTAGCAGCAATGTGTAATATGAGTAAAAGCTTTTAAATCAATAATTTAGCACATACATGCGCAACCTCCAAAATTTAGTCAGCTGTGCGACTTAGTTTTAACAAAAATGCGACGTAGTTTTTGGCCAAAAATGCGACTTACATGTAAAAAACCCTAAAGCAAAATTAACGCAACTTTGGGTAAATGGCAAGAGTAACTATAACTGTCTTATTAACCCAAAATGCCTTGTCAGCTACTTAGTACTACTACTTGGGTGTTTTTTCAGGTGGGCATATTTGTGACTTCCTTGGTTGGCTGCCAAATTGGTCAGCCAGATCGGCCAACTCGGCCAACTGTTGCGCATGTATGATTTAGCATTTATATAGATTATTGAGGCTATATAGTATTCTATTTTTATTATTATTTAATTTTGCAAACATTTATTTATGTAGAATCCACACTCTAGATCATGTAGTATATGCCCGAAAATTTGGGTGTGCATTGGCCTTGTATGCCAAAAGTAGGCATACATAGTTGGCGTGAATCACTCTTAAGAAAATATACCTAGCATGCACTTAATAGAATCATGCAGAAGAGTTATTGTGAAGTAGAAAAAAAAGGTGAAAAAAGTTCATTTTTAAGCATAAATTTCCCACTTTCTGGGTTTTTAAGCTCATAATAAGGCATTTAAACAACCTGTGTGTATCAATTTTCCACTATAAATAGTATCACCAAAAAAGCAGAAAAACATTAACCAAATATCTGTTAAAAATGTCTATTATGCAATAAAAAAGGTCATTTATTGTCACAACATAAAAAAGGTCATTTATTGTTGCAACACTAGCAGCGTTTTAAGAATGGGCATGCACTCAATTTTTTTGGTGTGCATTTATAATTATTGATTTTTGTTTAGGTGTGCACTTAGCATGATCTGGACTATGGTGCAGAATTTACTAAATTAAATGGAATAGTTAAGACTATATATTGCATTTTCTTTTGTTTTTTTAGCATGGTAAATACATGGAAATTGCAATGCAACTAGCAATTTTTTGGTTCTTTGATTCTCAAATCTTGTTAAAAGAAAAAAACCTTAATAGTAACTTACATTAGGATTGACTCATCTTAGATTAGAACAAGAGCACTACACATATATAAAGCATTAGATGCAGTACTAAAATCTATAAAATCTACAAAAAATCTATTGCTAGATTGTCTGTTGCCGGATTGACTGGAAGACATCTCATAGCATAGGCCTAGAATTAAGCTTTTCCAAAGGCTTAATATAAAGAAGTCTATTGATTCTATAGACATAGAACTTTAAAAAGCTACTTTAATATAGTCCTAACAACTTAATAATTTAATTATTAGTATTAAAATATATTAAATTGTAATCCCTATAGGAAAAAGTTATAGAACTATGAATAGCATCTGGGGCACTTTTGAAATTTTTTTAAAGTGCAGTGCATGCATAGGCGCGCAGTGCCTGCATGTGTGCACTGCCCTTCCCTGCTGGCTGCTGCTCTAGCAAAAAATATATATATGAAAAAGGGTCTAACCTTTGTTGAAGGGGCCTATATACTCATAATTTCTAATATAATGCTTAGAGATGTTCCAAAATTTCAATTTTGATATTCAAAAGTTTGAAATTTTCAAGAGTGAATTTTTATTTTGAAAAAAATTGGTAATCAAAATTTTGGAAGTGTGTAAAAAAGTGGCTAAAATAAACTAATTTGTGCTACATATACATGTATTTTGTTTTCTATAAGCAGTAAATCAAAAGTAAAAAAGTGAGTTTTGGTCATACTAAACTTTGTTCATTTGACTCAATCATTTGACTGACTCTTTTTCTAAAGCATGTGTCTGTGAGTTTTCAACATTTATTCCAATAGGGATTGTAATAATAGCCAAAAGGTTTGTTACAATTTAGGGCCTAGTTTGCTTGTAAATAAATAATAATATCATAAATAAAACCTAGATAACAATTTTAATTGTAACTACCAATGGCAATGACTTATTAATTTTACCAGAATTAAATATTTTACCCTTTTTACAAAGAAAAGTTAGCTTCCTAATAGACAATACTAAAACTTGTTTGCAATAGTAGTGGGTCCATTGAGCAATGCAGAAAAGCAGAAAAATTAGAAAATCAGTAAACAGGGTAGTATGTTTGATTAAGAAAAACACTAAAAAATAGAAGTTTTCATTCATGGCATAAAGATGGAAGGGTTCAAAAGATTATAAAATTTTGCTTCAAATAAATGTTTTTATAAGAGAATCGGTCAATATTGACAAAAGTTATATATGTTTAAAGATTTCATTTTCCCTAAATGTCATGTTTGTGCTTTTTTCATAAGTGTATATTTCTAAAAAGTGGCAACACATAAAAGGGTCATTCTCAAAACTTGGGACACTGTAATGAAAATATTTTTTTGCAGAGCAAATCAGTAAACTAGCAGTTTCAATAAAAAGAGTAGTGTTTCTACATTGCAAAAACATAGATAAAAGCAGAGGAAACACTGAAAAAAGCATCCATTAGCGATATTTGTTTATTTGCACTGTAAAAAATCATGATTCCAAATTATATAACCTAAATCTAATAAATGAAATTTCGTTTTAAAGTAAATGTTATAATGTTAAATGTTATGTTAAATGTTTAATATTAAATGATATATATATATATATATATATATATATATATTTAATATAACATTTAATGTTTAATGTTTAATTATGTTTAATATAAAGCCACTCCCACCAAAAGATATTTCTCAGGCATAATAGACAGTTGATGATATAGAGCATCCTCTGTTTGCAATATTGACTACTTGGCAAGTCCGAAATGATTGAAACTTGCTCAATAGAGTTGTAAAGGAGTCTGGAAGTGATCTAACACAGGCTCTAGATGCGCAGCAATGGCTTTAGCCTTTTTGCTTTTGTCATCCAACAGGGAGGCAAACAACTGCAGTGCATGGTCTTCCACATAGGCAATGCCCTGATATATTGTTACCTGGCCGCGGTTTCCGAAATGCATTGACTGGGTTTCCCTGAAATACTTTGCACCATACGCTTCACTGAAGTCAATGTGTAGGGCCAAATGGTGCGGCCCAAGACTGGATATCAGCTCACAAATGGCTCGGTACTGGTGCCGCAACTGCATAAAGTGGGTGCCGTAATCTCAAAGCAGTTTATGAAGCTCACAGATGGCCACCTTGCACTTGACTTTCAGGTGCACAATCTCCATGCCGCTTGAATCCCTTTTAGTTCTCACTTGCAGTAGGTGACCTCCGACAGACCAGCAGTGACTTCCATGACAACTGGAGATTTATAGCGGCATTTTAGGCACTGGTGGCAGAGACAGGCGGCTGATTCTTCTGAGCAAATAACTTCTAGGAGCAGAGTGTGCTTGTCATTAGTTCTGACAGGCCCCAACAAGTAGAGACCCTCAACTAACAGGTCAAGGTTTTTGCACTTTGGGCACAGGCACTGATGCCAGTCTGACAGCTTTGGATAAACAACATATGCTGTTCTATGTCAGTAAAATGTGGCTAGACTGATGGTCATGAATGGATGCTCTGCTCTAAACTTCCAAAGAAGAACTTCCATGCTGTAGAGCAGGATCCTTTTTTGCTTTTTCTGGTTGCCTCAACCAACTGTCTCCCTCCTGCCAGCAGTTGCACGTGTTGCTGTCATCACAAAAAAATTATAACTGCATTGCGCCTGGCATTTTCCTTTGGTGGTGGCTTAGTCTTTAGCACCTTTGGTGTACATCTCAAAGCTTTCATTGCTGCACGAGGATTGTTAGTGGTTTCGACCATCTCACACACAAGGTGTTGCATTTCTGGCTTCCGCTTCTGTGCAATTATGGTCTCTACTACATGAGTGGTTGCTTCAACCATTGCTGATTGTGAAGCATCAGATCGCCTGGGACACTCTTGTGAACTAATTCGCCTAACCTTTTGCTGCAGCAAGCAGTGCTTCAACTTCAAAGATGTGTGCTGTATGCTTAGGGTCATATGTTGAGCTAAAAGACGAGCATAATGCTCATCTTTTTTCTTGGACTCTCTTCTTGCAGCACAGACACCAAAGCAGCAATATTCTTTCTATCTCTGGGTCTATAACTTCTTTAGCAGCTTTAGGCTGAGCTTCAGCCTGGGCCTCTACACAAACATCTACTGGAGCTTCAGCTCAAAATTCGGCCTGATCATAAGCCTGAGCCTCAACGCAAACTCCTGCCCTTTGTCTGTACGACTCATTTGCTTTTGCTCTTTTATACTGCTTAAATCCTTCAGGATCCTCTTCCATCTTCTTATTCAAAAAGTGCTAGTTTTCTTTCCTTTTCTTTTCCTTCTTTTTCCTGCTAAAGACCATTGACTGAGGAAGAAAATGTATTTACATTAGATAATATGAAGATTAGCAGTAGCATTAACATAGTAGTTATATTTAATGGTAAAACATTTAATAGCTACTTTATTGAAGAGAAGTCTTGTCTTTAAATTATTTTTCAAGGCTAGGTTAAAATGCACTTATAAAAGAAACTCAAAAAATCATTTAATACTGACATTATCCCTTAATTTATATGCACACATGCATCTCTCAAATACAAAACGTTGCAGCTTTTGTACCCCCTAGAATAGGTACTTGAAATTTTGTCTTGATTTACTTTTCCAAGCCTGAGTTATGCTGCACTTATAGACAAAATTATTGAAAAAAAGCTTAAATATTCACCTTATTGCTTACTATACCCAGATACTTATTTGAAACTAAGGAAGTTTAAGACTTTTGCACCACCTTAGGATAGGTACTTTTAGTGTGTGAAGTTTTGTTTCTAAATAATTTTCGAACTCTGAGTTATCATGCAGTTTTTTAACCAGTTTTTTAACGATTATTTCTACTAATGAATCTAGTGCACCCAATTGCCAGCACCTGTTTTTTGATGTAGAATTTTTCATAGAATTTAATTGTATTTTTTTTACTTTTTGGTCCCCACTTTTACCTACATAGTGGTCTAAACATGACCCCCCAACAATATGTATGCATAACCATTTAGGAGCAAATGGACTTTTTTCTTCTTCTTTTTTCTTCTGTTTTATTATCCAAAATGGCATACAAACAAGAGGAAACAATGATCTCATTGCCAGATATTACCACAACTCCAATAATGGTACCAATGATTGGGTAAACAGCAGGAGTAAATACCTCGTCATCTAATTAGTACTCCTTTGCTAATTTAGAGTACTAATTAGATGGGCATTTTTGCAACTTACCTTGGCTAGGCCCCTTGCCCGACAGCTAGATTGGCTTGGTGTAGCACCTGGATGATCTATATGAGGATAAAAATGGAATAATTGTGGTCTGAGGATTAAAATTTCATTTATGGCACCTCATTATTTTGAGAATAGAAGAAAAACTATCAATTGTATTTTTCAAAGCACTAATGCAAAATAATCTACAAGAAAAATGCTAAAAATTGGCATATTAGGCATAAAAATCCTTTGGATAATTCAAAAGTTATATTATCCATAACTCAGAAAATCATACATTTTGAAGAAAAATTATCACAGTACCTTATGGGAAAAATTCTATAACTTTTTTATTACTCGACCAAAATTCAAAAATGAAGTGTCTTTTTACTCATATAAACAAGATCTATCATACTATATAATAAAAAATTAGAAAATTAGAAGTTTCAAAATCTCACTTTTAACTAATACTAATTTTAGTTCTTTAAAGAGTATGTATAGCCAAGGGTCAAATGTATTAGATACTCGTAGTTATAAAACTACAATCTTTGTTATCATTAGTTATTTTTGATATTATCTAAGTGCCACTTATATATATGCCAACTTTGTTGTAATTATTGAGATGCATTGTGGCTAATATAAAATGGCTTTTGGCTAGGCCTACAATAAGGTCAATGGTTCAAGACCTATAGAAAAGGGGGAGGCATAGAAAGATGCTTAGTCCTCTCTTTTCTTATAAAAGTTTATAAGTCAAAAGCCTTGACTTCTATATCCTAATCTATATAGAGGAAAATTCTAAACAGATATTTTTAAATGGCTTTATTATCTATCCACTATACTGTTTCAATTAGCCTAAGTTTGTTTATTTATGTCAGATAGATATCATAGGTAGCTTGCATTTCTATATAGCAAACTAAATAATTGTACATATGATAATATCCAAATATCAATCTTATTTTTTTTGAAATCATAGGATACCAGCAAAAATTTTAGTCTTGAACCTACCCAATCCCAAAAAAGTTGATCTCAGAATGCCAAATTTTTGATGGAAGAAGTGGATTAAACAAAACATGGCGGAATCCACTAGAACAATGCTAGGCACTGTTGCCATAGTAACGCTGCTATGGCTGGCCTACCTAGCTTGGCTAGTGAGTCAGAGAGTTCCCCCTCCGCCAGTTGGCTCAACTAGGCTGGTTTTGGACACGGGCTCAGATGAGGTGAACACTCCCAGCTTAGTGATACACCCGGTGCCAGGTTTTAACTTCAGTCTGCGCAACATGAAGTGCACTTATCACGCCTGCTTTGACATTGACGCCTGTCGTCTGGTTGGCGAGCACCGTATCGGGGTGTACATCTATCCTAGGCGTCGCTACTATACACCCGGCGGGCACCGGCTGTTTCAGTTTCGCAGTAGACAATTTGATAATTTAATGCGAGCGATTCGAGATTCGCCATATTATACTGAGGATCCGGATAGAGCGTGCGTATTTCTGCCAGATATTGACACGCTGAATCCCAGTAATTATGAGCTAGATTGGCTGCCTCAGTATCTCTATCACCTGCCCAAATGGTCGGGCAATGGCGTTAATCATTTATTGTTAGAGGCCTATCCGGTACGCGTAGCTCTAGTGCGACCGGGACCCACCATAATTCGTCTGCCATTGTCTAAGGCTATGGTGGCCAGCGCCAGTTTTACTGAGCGAACCTATCGGTCAACGTTTGATATTGCTTTGCCTACCCTGGCTGCTGGGCGGCCTGACGATCAGGTGAGAGTTTGCTGCCTTCTCTTTAACCCTAACTGACAATCGCCCATAAACTCTTCTGAATTCTCCCTGACAATTCCTTAAGACTCTTCTGAATTCTCCCTGACAATTCCTTAGACTCTTGTGAATTCTCCCTGACAATTCCTTAAGACTCTTCTGAATTCTCCCTGACAATTCCTTAGACTCTTGTGAATTCTCCCTGACAATTCCTTAAGACTCTTCTGAATTCTCCCTGACAATTCCTTAGACTCTTGTGAATTCTCCCTGACAATTCCTTAAGACTCTTCTGAATTCTCCCTGACAATTCCTTAGACTCTTGTGAATTCTCCCTGACGATTGCACCTCTATTTGCCCTGAATTCTCCCTGACAATCGCTCATAGACTCTTCTTAATTCTCCCTGACAATCCCCTAGACTCTTCTGAATCCTCTCTGACAATCGCCCCTAGACTCTTCTGAATCCTCTCTGACAATCGCCCCTAGACTCTTCTGAATCCTCTCTGACAATCGCCCCTAGACTCTTCTGAATCCTCTCTGACAATCGCCCCTAGACTCTTCTAAATTATCCCTGGCAATCCCCTAGACTCTTCTAAATTCTCCCTGCCAATCGCCCATCTAGATTCTTATGAATTCTCCCGGACAGTCGTACCTATATTGGCCATAGACTCTCTCTGACGCTTGTCCATAGAATTGCCCTCTACATCACATTTAAAATTTGCTTGGAAATTCTTATGCAGTAATAGATTCTTCTGAATCAACTTTCCCAACCAACTCAAGACGGAGTCGTTTAGCGACGACTCTCTGGACTCAACCGAGCGCCCCGTGTTGCTGGCATCCGCTCCACCCAGCGCACCCGAACCGGTGAAGCGACTCCGCCGAAGCCTCGGCGACAGACGCTTCCTACAATTAAACTTCTGCCCGTCGGCCTCGGCCGCAACTGAGGAGTCTCGCTGCGCTAGAAACGGTACTAGATACGCCTATCCAGATGTGCTGTCCAAGGCCACCTTCTGCCTAGTGTTCTACACCCAGTTAACTGGCTCCGCTGCCCTCCTAGACGCTGTCAGCCGTCAGTGCATCCCGGTGATTCTCACCAACACTAATGTGTTTCCATTTCACGAGCTAATTGAATGGAATCGATTTAGTATTCGATTAAATCGGGAAGCTGACGTTGGCAGCTTGTTTCGAATGTTGACAAAATTTTCTCGCCAATACGTGGCTTTTATGCGCTATCAGATGCGCGTTATTTATAAGCGATACTTTGCCAGCCCCGCTGCTGTGGCTCTGGCCGTGCTGCAGATTCTTAATGATCGAGTTTTCCCGTATATGGCTCCGTCTATGCAGGTGAGCGACTCAGTTGATCGAATCTGTCACTCGGCTTACCGCTTGGTGTCACTCCATCTATCCGTGTTCTCAGTTGATCGAATCTGTCACTCGGCTTACCGCTTAGTGTCACTTTATCTATCCGTGTTTTCAGTTGATTGAATCTGTCACTCGGCTTACCGCTTAGTGTCACTCCATCTATCCGTGTTCTCAGTTGATTGAATCTGTCACTCGGCTTACCGCTTGGTGTCACTCCATCTATCCGTGTTCTCAGTTGATTCAATCTGTCACTCGGCTTACCGCTTGGTGTCACTCCATCTATCCGTGTTCTCAGTTGATCGAATCTGTCACTCGGCTTACCGCTTGGTGTCACTCCATCTATCCGTGTTCTCAGTTGATTGGATCTGTCACTCGGCTTACCGCTTAGTGTCACTCCATCTATCCGTGTTCTCAGTTTATCGAATCTGTCACTCGGCTTACCGCTTGGTGTCACTCCATCTATCCGTGTTCTCAGTTGATTGGATCTGTCACTCGGCTTACCGCTTAGTGTCACTCCATCTATCCGTGTTCTCAGTTTATCGAATCTGTCACTCGGCTTGCCGCGTGATGTCACTCCATCTAGCTGTGTTCTCAGTTCACGCAGCTGACTCAGCTGAATACACACAAAACTGACTGAGCTGAGTTCTCCGCCTACCCCAGGAGTCCAACGGTCCCCAGTCTGTTGCCGGCCTGCCCGTCTCGCCGTCTCCGCCTCTGTTTCACACGGCTCCATTGAACTCTAATCAAGGCTACACAGCCGTTGTGCTCACCAGAGGGGGCAGTTTCTCCAAACTGATTCGCACTCTGGCTAGCCTAGTAACTAGCGGTGCGACTGGCTCAGCTTCGCCGCGGCCGCCTCATCTGCGCAAGATTCTGATAGTGTGGAACGGCCTGACTGAAGCGCCGCCGCCTCTGCTGGGCGGCCATTGGCCCGCGATGCCTCCAGGCGTCGGCTTGGAGATTGTCCAAACAGGAGACGATCGGCTTACTAATCGATTTTTTCCGTACGATCAAATTGAAACTGACGCGGTGTTGTCTCTGCTAGACGATGATGTTGACGTACTGGTGCCTAGTAAGATTTTTCTTATGTCCGAGTATATCCGAGTATTTCTGAGCTTTTCTGTGTATGTCCGACCTTGTCCGAATGTGTCCAAGCTTGTCTGATTATCTTTACGTTTTTTTCTGAGTATGTCCGAGTAGTTTTTTAAGAGTATCTCAGCTTGTCTGGGCATGTCCAAATGTGTCCGAGCTTGGCCGAGTGTTTCTGGGCCTTTTCGGAGTATGTCCGAGTAGTTTGTACGAATATCTCGGCTTATTTTCGTACGTCCGACCTTGTCCGAATGTGTCCGAGCTTCTGGGCCTTTTCGGAGTGTGTCCGAATATGTATGAATATTTCTGAGCGTTTTCGGAACCTGTCCAAATATGTCCGAGCCTGTCCGAACATTCCGAGTCTGTCCAAATATGTCCGAATGTGTCCGAGCTTGTCTGATAATTTGCTGTAGTATTTCCTAGACTATGTTCTGAGACTGTTCAAACTCTTCCGAGTATATCCAGGACTATTATCTAAGCGTGTATAAATTTATTTAAATTAATTATTATTGGAAACAAAAACTCCTTGCCGCAGGCGAGGTACTACTTGCCTACCACGTGTGGCTGGAGAATCCGGACAGACTGGTCGGACTGGGAGCCGACAGCAGCTCCGGAGGCCAGCAGCCGTCCGTGTCCCCTCTTCTAGCGGGTGCCGCATTCTATCACAAACAGTACGGAGCCCTGTTTCACGACACCCTGCCCACGGAACTGCTGGACTACATAGATTCTATTGGGGACTGCGAGCACTTTGCCATGAACTGCATGGTTGCCAATCTTACTGGCCGAGGCGCAGTTAAAATTGGACAGCCAAGCCTCAAATCGGTTGCCGCTGGCCCTGGCCGAGATCGGACAGCGTTAGCGGCCGACTGTCTGTCCGAAATTGGCCGGTATCTGGGCAGCGTCGGGCTGGAGTCGCCGCGGCGTGTTTGGATGGCATTCAAAGCCGATCCGGTGCTGTATGGAACTGCCTACGCTAATTGGACTGCGAATGCCGATTTTCTCGGGTTCAACAGTGTCACGTGACCTTATAATTGACCGTTCTGTTTTCTTGTCGTAAATCTCGAAGAATCTCATTACAACAGTATTTGTATGTGCCTAGTACATTCAATGTGCATTTCTTTGTGTAAATACGATATTGATATCTGTCAAAGTTGTTAGTGCTTATTTTAATGAAGTTTATGATACAATTACATCAGACTCTACACGAGTCCATATGCATGCTTCCTTTTTTATCGAAGTTTCTGTGTTTATGAATAATTTTTGTTAACTCCTGCTATATCCTAAACTAAATTAATAGTTAAATATAGTCTTAATAGCTTTGATTTCGAGCGGAGATTTGGGCTGATTCAGTGACTCGTAAAAATATTCAAGAACTCAGGTACTCAGTGAAAGATTCAGATACTCAGTGAAAGATTCAGATACTCAGTGAAAGATTCAGATACTCAGTGAAAGATTCAGATACTCAGTGAAAGATTCAAGGACTCAGTGAAAGATTCAGGTACTCAGTAAAATATACGGGTACTCGGTGAAAGATTCAGGTACTCAAGGACTCAGATAAGGATTCAGGGACTCAGGGAAGGATTCAGGGGCTCAGGGAAGGATTCGGGGGCTCAGGGAAGGATTCAGGGGCTCAGGGAAGGATTCAGGGGCTCAGGGAAGGATTTAGGGGCTCAGGGAAGGATTCAGGGGCTCAGGGAAGGATTCAGGGGCTCAGTGAAGGATTCAGGGGCTCAGGGAAGGATTCAGGGGCTCAGGGAAGGATTCAGGGGCTCAGGGAAGGATTCAGGGGCTCAGTGAAGGATTCAGGGGCTCAGTGAAGGATCCAGGGGCTCAGGGAAGGATCTAGGGGCTCAGGGAAGGATTCAGGGGCTCAGGGAAGAATTCAGGGGCTCAGTGAAGGATTCAGGGGCTCAGGGAAGGATCCATGGGCTCAGGGAAGGATTCAGGGGCTCAGGGAAGGATTCAGGGGCTCAGGGAAGAATTCAGGGACTCAGGGAAGGATTCAGGGACTCAGGGAAGGATTCAGGGGCTCAGGGAAGGATTCAGGTACTCAGGGATGGATTCAGGGACTCAGGGAAGGATTCAGGGGCTCAGGGAAGGATTCAGGTACTCAGGGAAGGATTCAGGGGCTCAGGGAAGGATTCAGGGGCTCAGGGAAGGATTCAGGGGCTCAGGGAAGGATTCAGGGGCTCAGGGAAGGATTCAGGGGCTCTGTCAAATCACTAAAAGCAGATTGTTTCCAAAATTCCTCGACCCGCACCCCAATCTGCAGCCAGCCAGCATGCCAGCCTGCGGCAGCCGGGCAGCTCGACTCCAACAGGCCTTCTTTCCAGACGTCGCCTCCGCCGATGCCACGACCACCGCTAGCTGCGTTAACCGCCTGTCGGCGCCGTCGGCTGCCCTGGCAGTCGCCGTAGAGCTGCTGATTGATTATCAGATCGACGCTGATGCCGCTGCCGACGCCGCTAGCCACCTGGCCGCGTTGCTTGTTGGCGACCCGTCTCAGTCTGAGGCAGAGTCGACAACCGCCGCTCACGGTGCCGCCGCGCTGGCCGCTCTGCTGAGCCGCAAGCAGGCCTGTAGGCTGGCATTCATTGACCAGCCGGATCTCCTGGCTGCTCTGCTGGCCCGTCTGGACTGTCGCTACGATGACAGCAGTAGCAGCGGCGAGGAGGCGAAGCGTCTGTCGGCGACGGCACTGTGCCATATTAGCCAGTCGGAGCGGGGCTGCTTGGCCATCTGGCGGTGCGGCAGAGTGTGTGGCAGGTAAAGTACTTAAGGCTGATCCTCGCGCCACAACAATTGAGGGTTTGATTCCACATTCATTCGGGGCCATTCACACCAATGAGCCCACCAACACCCCAAGGCACAGACGATGAGAAAGTTGGGGCCGCTGTACACCCTGTGTGAGCGTGGGCCTGTGCCCACGGCCCCAAAGCAGCCAATCCTTCTGTAAAACATACCTGACTGACTAAAACCCACTCTTGCAGGTCTGCGCCAGCCCTGCTTCTCTCCGCCATCACGGATCCGCAGTCGCTGAGTCACTCGCTCACCTGCCTTCGCCGGCTGCTGGCCAGCGTGCCGGAGGCGCGCCGATCCGCCAGGCCCGGCCTGCCGCTGCTGGCCGGTTTGCTGGGCCTTGCCGATGTCCGACTGCTGGCATCCGCTGCTGACTGCCTGCAGCTGCTGGCATTCGGTGAGCAGCTGGGCAGAGTCTCCCTCTCTTGTGTCCGAATCTGCCTCTTCACTGTCCGAATCTGCCTATTCACTATCCGAATCTGCCTCTTAACTGTCCGAATCTGCCTCTCCTGTGTTCGAATCTGCCTCTTAACTGTCCGAATCTGCCTCTCCACTGTCCGAATCTGCCTCTTCACTGTCCGAATCTGCCTATTCACTGTCCGAATCTGCCTTTTAACTGTCCGAATCTGCCTCTTAAATGTCCGAATCTTCCTCTTAACTGCCCGAATCTGCCTTTTAACTGTCCGAGTCTGCCTCTCCTGTGTTCGAATCTGCCTCTTAACTGTCCGAATCTGCCTCTTAACTGTCCGAATCTGTCTCTCCTGTGTTCGAATCTGCCTCTTAACTGTCCGAATCTGCCTCTCCTGTGTTCGAATCTGCCTCTTCACTGTCCGAAATCTGCCTTTTCACTGTCCAAATCTGCCTCTTCACTGTCCGAATCAGCCTCTTCACTGTCCGAATCTGCCTCTTAACTGTACGAATCTACCTCTTCACTGTCCGAAATCTACCTCTTCACTGTCCGAAATCTGCCTCTTCACTGTCCTAAATCTGCCTCTCCGCTACCTCCGTGCCACTGAATCCGCACCATTAAGCTACAGGTCTTCATAGCATGCAAATTACTGGTTTCGTGCCGCAGGTGATTCGGCAACCAAGCGCCGCCTGCTGGAGCTGGACGTTCAAAACCTGCTGGTTGCCGCGGCTCGCCTGCTTCGCTCCCTGACTGTCGAGCCCAACGGCAAGTCGGCCGTGATTCGCGCCGGCTGTTTTGAAGCTCTGGCCGGCCAGGCTGTGTTGCCAGGCGCGTCTCCTCGCCTACTGCTCAGCTGCCTGTGGCCGCTGCGCAATCTCAGCAACTGCTGCTGCTTTGAAGGCTCGCTGGCGTCTGGTAAGAGGATTTCTGTTAGTAAGGTCTCCATGGTGCCTGCTGTGTGCCAGCCGATATGTTGTGCGATTCACAACCCGTGAGGGCCAGCGCCCAAGGCACAGAGTGTACATGCCTGATGATTAGAAAGTCAGTAAAAACCCGCTGTACACCCTGTGTGAGCGTGTGTGAGAGTACGTGTTAGATATTAACAACATTGTTAATGTTAGCATTGACATTAGCATTATTAAAATTGTTATATCCATTGTCGGCCCTCTGCTGAACCCCGCTCTTTACTCGGCACCTCCTCCTCCCCTCCCTACTCGCAGGCCTCATCATCGATCTGCTCGTCCGTCTTACTGGGCTGCTAACCTCGCCAGACGCTGACACGGCCACCTGCGCAGCCGGCCTGCTGTGCAACCTCACCTGCGGCAGCCGGCCCTGCAAGCGGGCCGTTGTTCAAGCTGGAGGATCAGCCGCCCTGACTGTGGCGCTGCTGTCCATTCGGCCAGGCGTTCGCGAGGAATTCGCCGAGCCGCTAGTTTGCGCTCTGCGTCACGTGACTAGGGACCACCCGCTGGTTGGTTGTGTGGCTGCTCTAACCCGCTAACTGTATCCTATCTGATATCTGATCCTCAATTGTGATTCCATATCTCTCTGATCCTCAAATTGTGATCCTATATCTCTGATCCTCAAATCGTGATCCCCTATCTCTCTGATCCTCAAATTGTGACCCCATATCTCTGATCCTCAAATCGTGATTCCATATTTATAAATCTTAAATCCTGTCTGTATTATTGATCCCAGTCGTCAGTTTGGAATGCCATTTCATCATCATCTTTATTATCCTCTCACAATGTTCCAAAATCGCTTTAAAGGCGGACCAAGCAGCCGAGGAATTCTTCAACTGCGACGGCCCAAACGCGCTGCTTCGCCTGTTGAGTCGTCCAGTAAAATCAGCAACGCCTGCTGACGGCTTGCCGTGCGGCCGTCCGCTATTGAAGGCCAGCCTGGGCCTCTGCCGCAACCTGGTCGCTCTGGCCGACCGTTGGCGCGTTGCCCTCGTCAATGGTGGAATTGTCGAATTGGCCGCCGCAGCGATCCGGCTGGCCAATGATGCCGACGAGTACGACGCCTGCGGCAGGCGGCTGTCGGGTGGCGGGCTATCCGATCCGGACGGAGGCATCAGTGCCGAAGAGATTCAGGAGGTCGGTTTGGCTTTTCTAGCTGCCTTGTCCGATGCCGCCTCTGCTGCTGCTGCCAAGCCAGAGTTTCTCGCCGCGCTGGCCAGTTTAATTCGGTCTAGACGATCTGCCGTAGCAGCCGGAGCTGTCGAACTGCTTGATAAGCTTCGACTATCGGCATCGACGACTGCGTCTCCTTCGTTGGGTTCTGTCTCCACAGGCGGAGCTCGTCCGCTGCTGCAGCCTGCGGCCTTGATTGGCGGCTGGGAGTACTGCGGTGTGGGGCATCGGAGAGACAGTGAGTGCGGCTGGGAGTACTGCGGTGTGGGGCATCGGAGAGACAGTGAGTGCGGCTGGGAGTACTGCGGTGTGGGGCATCGGAGAGACAGTGAGTGCGGCTGGGAGTACTGCGGTGTGGGGCATCGGAGAGACAGTGAGTGCGGCTGGGAGTACTGCGGTGTGGGGCATCGGAGAGACAGTGAGTGCGGCTGGGAGTGCTGCGGTGTGGGGCATCGGAGAGACAGTGAGTGCGGCTGGGAGTGCTGCGGTGTGGGGCATCGGAGAGACAGTGAGTGCGGCTGGGAGTACTGCGGTGTGGGGCATCGGAGAGACAGTGAGTGCGGCTGGGAGTACTGCGGTGTGGGGCATCGGAGAGACAGTGAGTGCGGCTGGGAGTGCTGCGGTGTGGGGCATCGGAGAGACAGTGAGTGCGGCTGGGAGTACTGCGGTGTGGGGCATCGGAGAGACAGTGAGTGCGGCTGGGAGTACTGCGGTGTGGGGCATCGGAGAGACAGTGAGTGCGGCTGGGAGTACTGCGGTGTGGGGCATCGGAGAGACAGTGAGTGCGGCTGGGAGTACTGCGGTGTGGGGCATCGGAGAGACAGTGAGTGCGGCTGGGAGTACTGCGGTGTGGGGCATCGGAGAGACAGTGAGTGCGGCTGGGAGTACTGCGGTGTGGGGCATCGGAGAGACAGTGAGTGCGGCTGGGAGTACTGCGGTGTGGGGCATCGGAGAGACAGTGAGTGCGGCTGGGAGTACTGCGGTGTGGGGCATCGGAGAGACAGTGAGTGCGGCTGGGAGTGCTGCGGTGTGGGGCATCGGAGAGACAGTGAGTGCGGCTGGGAGTGCTGCGGTGTGGGGCATCGGAGAGACAGTGAGTGCGGCTGGGAGTACTGCGGTGTGGGGCATCGGAGAGACAGTGAGTGCGGCTGGGAGTACTGCGGTGTGGGGCATCGGAGAGACAGTGAGTGCGGCTGGGAGTACTGCGGTGTGGGGCATCGGAGAGACAGTGAGTGCGGCTGGGAGTACTGCGGTGTGGGGCATCGGAGAGACAGTGAGTGCGGCTGGGAGTACTGCGGTGTGGGGCATCGGAGAGACAGTGAGTGCGGCTGGGAGTGCTGCGGTGTGGGGCATCGGAGAGACAGTGAGTGCGGCTGGGAGTGCTGCGGTGTGGGGCATCGGAGAGACAGTGAGTGCGGCTGGGAGTACTGCGGTGTGGGGCATCGGAGAGACAGTGAGTGCGGCTGGGAGTACTGCGGTGTGGGGCATCGGAGAGACAGTGAGTGCGGCTGGGAGTGCTGCGGTGTGGGGCATCGGAGAGACAGTGAGTGCGGCTGGGAGTACTGCGGTGTGGGGCATCGGAGAGACAGTGAGTGCGGCTGGGAGTACTGCGGTGTGGGGCATCGGAGAGACAGTGAGTGCGGCTGGGAGTACTGCGGTGTGGGGCATCGGAGAGACAGTGAGTGCGGCTGGGAGTGCTGCGGTGTGGGGCATCGGAGAGACAGTGAGTGCGGCTGGGAGTACTGCGGTGTGGGGCATCGGAGAGACAGTGAGTGCGGCTGGGAGTACTGCGGTGTGGGGCATCGGAGAGACAGTGAGTGCGGCTGGGAGTGCTGCGGTGTGGGGCATCGGAGAGACAGTGAGTGCGGCTGGGAGTGCTGCGGTGTGGGGCATCGGAGAGACAGTGAGTGCGGCTGAGAGTACTGCGGTGTGGGGCATCGGAGAGACAGTGAGTGCGGCTGGGAGTACTGCGGTGTGGGGCATCGGAGAGACAGTGAGTGCGGCTGAGAGTGCTGCGGTGTGGGGCATCGGAGAGACAGTGAGTGCGGCTGAGAGTGCTGCGGTGTGGGGCATCGGAGAGACAGTGAGTGCGGCTGGGAGTACTGCGGTGTGGGGCATCGAGAGAGGGAGATGGAGAGAGGGAGATAGGCGGGGAAGGAGAGGAAGATAGACGATAGATGAAAGGGAGATAAATGGATGGAGAGGGAGAGACGGAGATAAGCGATAGATGAAAGGGAGATAAATGGATGGAGAGGGAGAGACGGAGATAAGCGATAGATGAAAGGGAGATAAATGGATGGAGAGGGAGAGACGGAGATAAGCGATAGATGAAAGGGAGATAAATGGATGGAGAGGGAGAGACGGAGATAAGCGATAGATGAAAGGGAGATAAATGGATGGAGACGGAGGTGGAGGCGGCAGCAGAGAGTGGGAAGCAGATGGAGCTGGTGCTCCTCAAATTGATGAAGAGCAAGCCCAAGATGCTCCATCCTGTACTGATGGGAAGAAGGATGTCATACAGTATTCAGGCCAGTTAGCTTGTATTCAACTTTATTCAACTGACCCGCGAGTAGTCTGATATTGGCTGGGTAAAATATAATAGAAAACAGTATTATCCCTGTTTAAATATGCTTCCCTTTATTTATAAAATTTAATTTTACCCAATTCTTTCAATTGAAGCTTCGGATGTTCTGATTTGATTGATATATTGCCCATATCGATTACAAGGTGAAGTGCGTATATATGTATAAGTTTGTTGTGCCTGCTCAATCTCCAGTGTACCAGCTGATTCACCTAATCCGGTTTCATTATTCGATAAGTTCAATAATGAACTAGGAACTTGATTCGATCACCAATCATTTTGCTTGTGTCTGCGGACCTCAAAATTCGAACTGACAACTGCATGTGTAGATAATGATATCGAAGAGCATTTTCCAAGCCAATTGGCCTAGTGGCAAGCAATTCAATTTTTAGTGGGAGAATCCAGCCAAGGAGTTCTATAATTAGCATCTGGAGTGGAACCGAGAATAAGAAATTTATCAACAAAAAACCAGCACAACGGCAAAAAACTCGGTGGGGAACAAAAGCAAACAAACTAAGCAACTTAAACCAGCCAATAGTTACAGAAAAGTGTACTTATTCGTTTGTTTGCGTTTGGCTTTCTGCTGAAAGCTACAACTTAAGGGGTTGGGTTGTAGCCCAGTGGTCAGAGCATCGGACTCACGACTGGAAGATCGGGGGTTCGATTCCCGATCCCACAGGAACAATTTGTGTCCTTAAGCAAGACACTTAAATTTGCATTGCTTCAGTTCACCCAGCTGTAAAATGGGTGCCAGCATTAGCTGGGGTAATTAAGGGTGTGTGTGGCGACCCCCCAGTCCTTGGAATGAACAGCCGTACGCAGCCTTCAGATGCACCGCGCAATAGCTGCGGCTGAGCTGTCGGTTGCACATCTGCCTATTAGGGCAGGTGTAATCAATTATTATTGATTGTGTAGAGCGAGCAGGTCGTGGAGCAGACATACCGGTATTCCAGTCCAGATGTTAGTTATAGAACTCCTTGATCCAGCCTTTGAAAAAATGCTTTTCATTGTCTATGAAAATTGGGGGGGGGGGCTGTGGAGCAACCAATCTAAGTGTATTTTTTATTGTCTTGTTATATAAAATACGATTGCTTATTTAATCGTTAAAAATTGTACTATTTTGAGCCGGGAATCTGTTGTCTATGGTAATTTTTGATTAAATAAGCAATATTCGGGTTAGATTTCTAATCAATATTTTAAATATCTGGAGATTCTTTCAAATTAAACCGATTTTCACTCAAATTGTTAAAAAAATTATTCGTTTGATTGGCGTCGTCCAAGATTTTTTAGGCCGAGCTAGTTACTAGCCACCCGTTTTCAACCAAACTTCTAATTACATTTTTTAGATAATTATTACAGCACAACACCTTGGAGAGCTGTTAGTTCATCGCTGCGCTACTCAAACGAGAAACGGGAGTCTGCGCTGCATCATCAGCGATTGGCTTACAGCTATCGTATGGCTTCCTGTAGCACCACTGGAAACAGGCACTGACTGTGTAGTTTTTGTTATAATAACTTTGCACTGTTTGATGCAGCTGTTTGGCCCCTTGGATTAAATTCAACATGCTAATTGCTTCTGAAATCGCAATGAATCGCCCCCAACCATCACACAGAATCGCCCCCAACCAGCAGACATAATCGTCCCCAACCATCACACAGAATCGCCCCCAACCAGCACACAGAATCGCCCCCAACCATCACACAGAATCGCCCCCAACCAGCACACAGAATCGCCCCCAACCATCACACAGAATCTCCCCCAACCATCACACAGAATCGCCCCCAACCATCACACAGAATCGCCCCCAACCAGCACACAGAATCGCCCCCAACCATCAACAGAATCGCCCCCAACCATCACACAGAATCGCCCCCAACCATCACACAGAATCGCCCCCAACCATCACACAGAATCGCCCCCAACCATCACACAGAATCGCCCCCAACTATCACACAGAATCGCCCCCAACCATCAACAGAATCGCCCCCAACCATCACACAGAATCGCCCCCAACCAGCACACAGAATCGCCCCCAACCATCAACAGAATCGCCCCCAACCATCACACAGAATCGCCCCAACCATCACACAGAATCGTACCCAACCATCACACAGAATCGCCCCCAACCATCACACAGAATCGCCCCCAACTATCACACAGAATCGCCCCCAACCATCACACAGAATCGCCCCAACCATCACACAGAATCGCCCCAACCATCACACAGAATCGCCCCCAACCATCACACAGAATCGCCCCCAACCATCACACAGAATCGCTGTCATTCAATTCAAGGTATCTCTGAAAAAGTTGATTTCAAGGTGGATTTTATCCAAATAACAATCTCCAACATTTTTGCAGCCTCGCTTTTGTGCAATTGAAAGTATTTTATTGTTTTTAATTAATTTTTTTCAGTTTAGTTCGAGTCTGTCTGTTTTTAGTCGGGCTTCTCAAACATTTAATTGCAATAATGCAACTGCAGTATTTTCACATTATTAACTGTTTTATAATTCAATCTTTAATCTATTTTGCCAGTTGATTAAGGTCCGCATCAAACTAGCAAATAATTTTCGAAGAGTTACCTAAATCCAAGTTCTTTATAAAGTTTTCAATGCAATTTTTGTATCTGTGTGATTGCGGTCAATCGTTTCTGCATGTTAGTTTTCACTCGATCTAAAGCGGCTTAACTTAGCTCAAATATGTACTAATAATTAGTTTAAAAATTTTGCTAACCATTGCAGTAGTTTTAATTTAGACTTTCAAATATACATTTTTCTGTGCGTTATGTTTTGCACAAATTTTCTAAATTCTTGCTTTTATTTGCTTCGTTGTAGTTTGCATTTCTAAAATGTATTGCTCTATAATGCAAACCCAACACTGCAGACTCAGCCACACTGTGCAAACCCAACACTGCATACTCAGCCACACTGTGCAAACCCAACACTGCAGACTCAGCCACACTGTGCAAACCCAACACTGCATACTCAGCCACACTGTGCAATCCCAACACTGCAGACTCAGCCACACTGTGCAAACCAAACACTGCAGACTCAGCCACACTGTGCAAACTCAACACTGCAGACTCAGCCACACTGTGCAAAGCAAACACTGCATACTCAGCCACACTGTGCAAACCAAACACTGCAGACTCAGCCACACTCCGGTCAGGAGGCGGCCGATCCGGCCGACGAGTTGCTCTCGCCGCCGTCGGCGTCGGACTCAGCGGGAGGCAGCGGCAGCAGCGACGGCTCCGGCGGTGTGGGCAGTCAGCTGGCCACGGCGGCCGCCGAAGCCTCTCGCAGGCTGGCTGACGCCACGCCCGGCCAGCAGGCGATGATCGGTGGCGCGGGCGGCTGCCTGACAGGCTACCTGGTTGGCCGGGTTGGCCGCACAGCCGCTTTGGTGCTTGGCGGCGGCATCATCTGTCTGCAGATTGCTCAACAGCGCGGAGTTGTAACGGTGAATTGGACCCGGTTGAATCAGCTGGGACGCCAGTTTGTACAGGAGGCGGAGGTTGCCGCTGCGGCCGGCGCTATGGGGGGCGGCGGGGCCCGCGGTGGCGGCGGCCTGCTAGACAGAGCGCGCCATTTCTTGGCGGGCCCCAATGCCTGCTTCGGCACCACTTTTGTTGGCGGCTTCTTTATTGGATTGGCGTTTGCGTGAATGAACATTGATCGCAAATTTTTGAGTCGTCTTCTTTGCCGGTCGAATCACCCTAGAAGTCTGGTTAGTCAAATCTGTTTCGAAAATAAATCGCCCTTGGAAAAGAACCCCTCTTCCAAACTTCATTAGGAATCGTTCTTATGCTTAATCAGGAATCGCGCTAAACTTCATCAGGAATCGCCCTAAGCTTCATAAGGAATCTCCCTAAACTTCAGGAATCTCCCTAAACTTCATAAGGAATCGCCCTAAGCTTCATCAGGAATCGCCCTAAGCTTCATCAAGAATTGCCCTAAGCTTCATAAGGAATCTCCCTAAACTTCAGGAATCTCCCTAAACTTCATAAGGAATCGCCCTAAGCTTCATCAGGAATCGCCCTGAGCTTCATCAGGAATCGCCCTAAGCTTCATCAGGAATTTCCCTAAACTTCATCAGGAATTTCCCTAAACTTCATCAGGAATTTCCCTAAACTTCATCAGGAATCGCCCTAAACTTTATCAAGAATCGTCCTAAGCTTCATCAGGAATTTCCCTAAACTTCATCAGGAATTTCCCTAAACTTCATCAGGAATTTCCCTAAACTTCATCAGGAATTTCCCTAAACTTCATCAGGAATGTCCCTAAACTTCATCAGGAATCGCCCTAAACTTCATCAGGAATCGCCCTAAGCTTCATAAGGAATCGCCCTAAGCTTCATAAGGAATCGCCCTAAACTTCACAAGGAATCGCCCTAAGCTTCATCAGGAATCGCCTTAAGCTTCATCAGGAATCGCCCTAAGCTTCATCAGGAATCGCCCTAAGCTTCATCAGGAATTTCCCTAAACTTCATCAGGAATTTCCCTAAGCTTCATCAGGAATTTCCCTAAACTTCATCAGGAATTTCCCTAAACTTCATCAGGAATTTCCCTAAACTTCATCAGGAATCGCCCTAAACTTCATCAGGAATCGCCCTAAGCTTCATAAGGAATCGCCCTAAGCTTCATAAGGAATCGCCCTAAACTTCATAAGGAATCGCCCTAAGCTTCATCAGGAATCGCCTTAAGCTTCATCAGGAATCGCCCTAAGCTTCATCAGGAATCGCCCTAAGCTTCATCAGGAATTTCCCTAAACTTCATCAGGAATTTCCCTAAACTTCATCAGGAATTTCCCTAAGCTTCATAAGGAATCTCCCTAAACTTCAGGAATCTCCCTAAACTTCATAAGGAATCGCCCTAAGCTTCATCAGGAATCGCCCTGAGCTTCATCAGGAATCGCCCTAAGCTTCATCAGGAATTTCCCTAAGCTTCATCAGGAATTTCCCTAAACTTCATCAGGAATTTCCCTAAGCTTCATCAGGAATCGCCCTAAACTTTATCAAGAATCGTCCTAAGCTTCATCAGGAATTTCCCTAAACTTCATCAGGAATTTCCCTAAACTTCATCAGGAATTTCCCTAAACTTCATCAGGAATTTCCCTAAACTTCATCAGGAATGTCCCTAAACTTCATCAGGAATCGCCCTAAACTTCATCAGGAATTTCCCTAAACTTCATCAGGAATGTCCCTAAGCTTCATAAGGAATCTCCCTAAGCTTCATAAGGAATCGCCCTAAACTTCATAAGGAATCGCCCTAAGCTTCATCAGGAATCGCCTTAAGCTTCATCAGGAATCGCCCTAAGCTTCATCAGGAATCGCCCTAAGCTTCATCAGGAATTTCCCTAAACTTCATCAGGAATTTCCCTAAACTTCATCAGGAATTTCCCTAAACTTCATCAGGAATTTCCCTAAACTTCATCAGGAATCGCCCTAAACTTCATCAGGAATCGCCCTAAGCTTCATCAGGAATTTCCCTAAACTTCATCAGGAATTTCCCTAAGCTTCATCAGGAATTTCCCTAAACTTCATCAGGAATTTCCCTAAGCTTCATCAGGAATTTCCCTAAACTTCATCAGGAATTTCCCTAAACTTCATCAGGAATCGCCCTAAGCTTCATAAGGAATCGCCCTAAACTTCATCAGGAATTTCCCTAAACTTCATCAGGAATTTCCCTAAACTTCATCAGGAATTTCCCTAAACCTACTGGAGCCGAACAACCCGTGACTATAAATTGGTTTACCTTTCTCATACGCACCTGTGCGGCCGCTTACTCTTGTCGTGTCACATTTAGCTGACTCCCAATTTGCTAAGCCTACAGTTTACTTGCGCTGATCCGTTACTATCTCAAGTATTACCTTGATACCTTGATTCGCTATATTCTCTGCTTGCTACTGATTTATAAGTAGTATTCTATGTGGAAGTAGTGTTTTATTAATCATAGATCATCGAGTTCTTATTTGTCCGCTTTTTAACATTCGATTTTAGTTAGTCGTAATCAAATATTCGGATGGGTGATAGTTTTCAGATCGCATTGGATTGACTAAACTCTTCATGCTGCAGTTGCTCCTGGGGAATCTGCATGCTAATTCTGGTACTGCAGTTAACTGTCAAAGCACTCCTCTCTATGTTGAATGTTAAGTAATAATGTTGTAAGTAATAAATCAGGTGGTATTGTTATCATTTTAGATAGGTTAACCTAGAACAAATGTTATATCTTATCTTTGTTATTTTTTAGCTCTGAACAGTTAATTAAACTGTACAAAATGAATCTGAACTGTACAAAATGAATCTAAACTGTACAAAATGAATCTAAACTGTACAAAATGAATCTAAACTGTACAAAATGAATTTAAACTGTACAAAATGAATCTAAAGTGTACAAATTAATCTAAACTGTACAAATTAATCTAAACTGTACAAAATGAATCTAAACTGCACAAAATGAATCTTAACTGTACAAAATGAATCTAAACTGTACAAAATGAATCTAAACTGTACAAAATGAATCTAAACTGTACAAAATGAATCTAAACTGTACAAAATGAATTTAAACTGTACAAAATGAATCTAAAGTGTACAAATTAATCTAAACTGTACAAATTAATCTAAACTGTACAAAATGAATCTAAACTGCAAAAAATGAATCTTAACTGTACAAAATGAATCTAAACTGTACAAAATGAATCTAAACTGTACAAATTAATCTAAACTGTACAAAATGAATCTAAACTGTACAAAATGAATCTAAACTGTACAAAAAAACTAAACTGTACAAAATAAATCTAAACTGTACAAAATGAATCTAAACTGTACAAAATGAATCTAAACTGTACAAATTAATCTAAACTGTACAAAATGAATCTAAACTGTACAAAATGAATCTAAACTGTACAAAATGAATCTAAACTGTACCAAATGAATCTAAACTGTACAAAATGAATCTAAACTGTACAAAATGAATCTAAACTGTACAAAATTAATCTAAACTGTACAAAATGAATCTAAACTGTACAAAATGAATCTAAACTGCACAGAATGAATGGAAAAAATGATCCAAAATCAACCAACCTTTGATGTTGTCTATGAACTGGATGAATGGACGGAAAGGATTTTATCGTTTACAAAATTCTTTTGTCTAATTAATGTAGAAATTTTCAGCTAATTCTCTGTTTATTTTGTTAAACTGCACACCGGCTTAATTGCGTTATTTCGGGAGCGGCCTAAAACTACTGCGTGTTTTCCATTCTATAAGCAATCATTGGTTTTTGTTAAATAATATACTGAATTTTGTTATTTTGGTATAACTATAGGCTTCACTCTCGGCCACTTTGTATTAATATTTTATTGTCTGTCGGGTTTTATCTTCATAATTCTCATAAAAGCTATTTTCCTTTGCTTGGGCAATCACCCTACCTTCCCAGATCCGCAGTTGCTGGGCCAGCCTCCCAGATCCTCAGTTGCTGGACCAGCCTCCCAGATCCTCAGTTGCTGGGCCAGCCTCCCAGATCCTCAGTTGCTGGGCCAGCCTCCCAGATCCTCAGTTGCTGGGCCAGCCTCCCAGATCCTCAGTTGCTGGGCCAGCCTCCCAGATCCTCAGTTGCTGGGCCAGCCTCCCAGATCCTCAGTTGCTGGGCCAGCCTCCCAGATCCTCAGTTGCTGGGCCAGCCTCCCAGATCCTCAGTTGCTGGGCCAGCCTCCCAGATCCTCAGTTGCTGGGCCAGCCTCCCAGATCCTCAGTTGCTGGGCCAGCCTCCCAGATCCTCAGTTGCTGGGCCAGTCTCCCAGATCCTCAGTTGCTGGGCCAGCCTCCCAGATCCTCAGTTGCTGGACCAGCCTCCCAGATCCTCAGTTGCTGGGCCAGCCTCCCAGATCCTCAGTTGCTGGGCCAGCCTCCCAGATCCTCAGTTGCTGGGCCAGCCTCCCAGATCCTCAGTTGCTGGGCCAGCCTCCCAGATCCTCAGTTGCTGGGCCAGCCTCCCAGATCCTCAGTTGCTGGGCCAGCCTCCCAGATCCTCAGTTGCTGGGCCAGCCTCCCAGATCCTCAGTTGCTGGGCCAGTCTCCCAGATCCTCAGTTGCTGGGCCAGCCTCCCAGATCCTCAGTTGCTGGGCCAACCTCCCAGATCCTCAGTTGCTGGACCAGCCTCCCAGATCCTCAGTTGCTGGACCAGCCTCCCAGATCCTCAGTTGCTGGACCAGCCTCCCAGATCCTCAGTTGCTGGACCACCACCGCGCACCCTCCCAGATCCTCAGTTGCTGGGCCACCACCGCGCACCCTCCCAGATCCTCAGTTGCTGGGCCACCACCGCGCACCCTCCCAGATCCGCAGTCCTCCTGCCGTAGGCAACAGGGACTAAAAAATAAATAAACGATTGCCTTGATTAATGAGCCATAGCCTCAGAGCGGGAAGCCATGCAAGCTGTTCGCCGACTTACCTCGCTCCGCCCCGCCACCGCCGCCTGCCGCCACCTGTCGCTGTACAGCCGTCAGGCTTTTCGTCAGCCGTCTCTGCAGGAGCTCCGGCGCTTATCTGACCGGTTCGGCTTCAGTTCTAGCGATGACGAGCTGACAGCCTACAAGGAGCTTATTGGCCAGCTCTCAGCCTCGCTCACTTCTTTGGATAGGTGATTGCTGATGTGTCAATGTTTGTAGCATGTCTATCAGTTGGTTCAGGGTTCTTTTTGGCGTTGGGCCGGATCAAGGCGAAATTTGAATCTTAACCAGCAAGCAGGCAAGCCGTTGTGCCCATTCCGATGACCCGTTAAGCAGGCACACGCTCACACAGGGTGTACAGCGGCCTTGTCATTCCCACAGAATTGCCGTCAGCGCTGGTTGTGGGGCGATGTTGCCGAAGGCGTTACGCCAGAGTGCCCCACAGTCCTTCCCGCGAATATTGATTTTTTAACAGATTTTCAATATCCCCACAACACAACAGACTGGAAAATCCTATGCGATCTTCAACGTCGACAGTCGCCTCGCAGCCGGTGCCGCCAAGGAGCTGCGGGCAGCGGGCCAGCGCCGCGGACAATCCGGGCAATGCCTGGTACTGGCGCTGCGACTTGAAGGACCCGGCGGCGGCCCAGGACAGCAGCCTGCCGCTTGCCGGCAAAACCCTGGCCCTGAAGGACAGTGTCAGCGTGGCTGGGGTACCCATGATGAACGGCTCCAAGCTGCTGGAGGGCTTCGTGCCCACCGAAGATGCCACCGTGGTCACCAGAATTCTGGCTGCTGGCGGCCGGATTGTTGGCAAGGCCGTCTGCGAGGACATGTGCTTCAGGTGCGGCTTGGGCAGCCTCCCAGATCCTCAGTTATGGGCCAGCCTCCCAGATCCTCAGTTGCTGAATCAACCTTCCAGATCCTCAGTTGCTGGGCCAGCCTCCCAGATCCTCAGTTGCTGAACCAGCCTCCTAGATCCTCAGTTGCTGGGCCAGCCTCCCAGATCCTCAGTTGCTGGGCCACAGCCTCCCAGATCCTCAGTTGCTGGGCCAGCCTCCCAGATCCTCAGTTGCTGGGCCAGCCTCCCAGATCGTCAGTTTCTGGGCCAGCCTCCCAGATCCTCAGTTGCTGAATCAGCCTCCCAGATCCTCAGTTGCTGAATCAGCCTCCCAGATCCTCAGTTGCTGAATCAGCCTCCCAGATCCTCAGTTGCTGGAGCAGCCTCCCGGATCCTCAGTTGCTGGCCTTCGCAGATCCTCAGTTGTTGGGCCACTGAATATTGTTCTCACCCAGTACCCTCAATATTTTTTTTAAAAAACTTCGTAAATTTCCTATCCAACTTAATTTTCGTTGCTTCCAATTCAAAATTTAACGGTGAATAGTCTTTCAGACTACTGTAAGTAGTGATTTAAGCATTTCATCGTTTACTCAAAAACCTACTTTAAAATTCCAGCGGTGCCAGCCACACCACCTTCAAAGGCGCGGTGCCAAATCCGCACTCGGAGCTGCACTCGGCCGGCGGTTCGAGCTCCGGCTGCGGCTACCTGGTTGCCAAGGGCCTAGTTGACATGGCGATCGGCGGGGATCAGGGCGGATCGATTCGAATCCCCAGCGCCTGGTGCGGCATAGTTGGACTGAAGCCGACATTCGGCCTGGTGCCGTACACCGGCGCGCTGTCGATGATGCGCGGCATCGACCACCTGGGCCCGATGGCGCGCACCGTCACGGACGCGGCCCGCCTGCTGCAGGCCATCGCCGGCTTGGACGGAGACGGCCTTGACCGCCGGCAGCCGACCGACCTGCGAGTCGACAACTACTCCGAGTCGCTGCGCGGCGACCTATCAAAATATTCGTTCGGCCTACTTGTCGAAGGCTTCCACGGTGTCGACGAGGACGTCGACGAGGCCGTCCGCCAGCTGGCCGGCAAGCTGGCAAGCGCCGGTGCGAAAGTGTCGAAGGTGTCGGTGCCGCTGCACAGCCAGTCGGGCGCGTTCTACCTGCCCTACCTGCTGCACGGCTTCCGAGCCACCTACCTGACCGACGGCGCCTTGCCGTTAGACGACGCCTACGTCGATCCCGACGCTGTCGACGCCGCGTTCAAAGGTCGACGTACTTTTCCTGCCGACAATCAGCACATCGTCAAGGTGGTGATGCTGATGTCGGAGTTTCTCTCCAGTAACTACGGCTTGAAGCACTTTAGCCAAGCGGCTAATTGGATACGCGAGCTGCGTCGTTGCTATGACAACGCGCTAAATAGCGTCGACTATTTGTTGATGCCGACTCTGCCGATGCGACCGCCTCGCCTTCTGGACGAATCGGCCAGCGTTGTTGAAGTGTTCAACCACGGCCTTGGCATGATCGGCAACACCGCCGCGTTCAACGCCAGCGGGCATCCAGCCATCACGCTGAACTGCGGCCGCACCGCCGGGGAGCCTCCGCTGCCCATCGGCGCTATGCTGGTTGGCAGGAGGTTCAGCGACGGCCAACTGCTGGACGCCGCGTTCGGCGTCGAACAGCTGTGCGGCGGCTTCTGCCTACTTTGCCTACCTGACCTACTTTACCTACCTGGCCTACTTTGCCTACCTGACCTACTTTACCTACCTGGCCTACTTTGCCTACCTGACCTACTTTACCTACCTGGCCTACTTTGCCTATCTGACCTACTTTACCTACCTGGCCTACTTTGCCTACCTGACCTACTTTACCTACCTGGCCTACTTTGCCTACCTGACCTACTTTATCTACCTTGTCTACTTTACCTACCTGACCTACTTTACCTACCTTGTCTACTTTACCAACCTGGCCCACTTTACCTACCTTGTCTATTTTTACCTACCTGACCTACTTTACCTACCTTGTCTACTTTACCTACCTGTCCCACTTTCCCTACCTTGTCTATTTTACCTACCTTGTCAGTTTTACCTACCTTGTCTACTTTACCTACCTGTCCCACTTTGCCTACCTTGTCTACTTTACCTACCTGGCCCACTTTGCCTACCTTGTCTATTTTACCTACCTTGTCTACTTTACCTACCTTGTCTATTTTACCTACCTTGTCTACTTTACCTACTTTGTCTACTTTACCTACCTTGTCTACTTTACCTACATGACCTACATTACCTACCTTGTCTATTTTACCTACCTTGTCTACTGTTTATGCGCCTAAGGTACCTTAACCTACTTTGCCAACTTTAACCTGCCTTGCCTATCTAATTTATACCTATTAATCGCTACTTAAACTACCATTGCTGCCTCGGTATGATTTGCCTAAACTATTTGTCTGCTCGACCTTCTATGCACCTATACAATAACTCTATTCACTATTTTAATCTTGCCACACATTTTTCAATTGTAATTAATTTTATAGTGTTAATGTTAAGAGTTATTTCATTGATTTCTATACTTTTGGCTCCATTTTTATATACATCTAGCGCAATCGCTTCTTTGCTAATTGGCAGACTTAATCAGGTTTTAACGATCATTAATTATATTTACCTTTTAATTGTCTTTTTTCCGACAAATTTAGACAAACTGCTGCAGGATTTCAGCATGAAAAAAAAAGCAAAAGACTGTCTGTACTTCTATTTTGCACGAATACTAGCTTGCCCTGGGGTTACTCCGTGACCTTTTACCCTCGGCAGCAGCAGAAGCAGTTCGTTTCATCCAGACTTTTCAAACCGGTTTCTGAACTTGCTTCTCTGTCAGTCAGCTAAGCCAGTTTATATTAAATGTCAACAGTGACAGTTTCTGGATTACATTAGTTATAAAAGTGTGTTTAAGTTCGCTACTTCAATATATACACAATAGACTAGAGTAGAAAATAGTTCGTCATGTCTGTTTTAAACGGTTCTGCGCATCAGCTGACTGGTAAGTAATCATAATGCGTTTGTCATACAGATCATAGATTAGCTCATGCAGATCATAGATTAGATCATACAGATCATAGATTAGCTCATACAGATCATAGATTAGATCATACAGATCATAGATTAGATCATACAGATCATAGATTAGCTCATACAGATCATAGATTAGCTTATGCAGATCATAGATTAGCTCATACAGATCATAGATTAGCTTATGCAGATCATAGATTAGATCATACAGATCATAGATTAGCTCATACAGATCATAGATTAGCTTATGCAGATCATAGATTAGCTCATACAGATCATAGATTAGCTTATGCAGATCATAGATTAGATCATACAGATCATAGATTAGCTCATACAGATCATAGATTAGCTCATACAGATCATAGATTAGCTTATGCAGATCATAGATTAGCTCATACAGATCATAGATTAGCTTATGCAGATCATAGATTAGATCATACAGATCATAGATTAGCTCATACAGATCATAGATTAGCTTATGCAGATCATAGATTAGCTCATACAGATCATAGATTAGCTTATGCAGATCATAGATTAGATCATACAGATCATAGATTAGCTCATACAGATCATAGATTAGCTCATGCAGATCATAGATTAGCTCATACAGCTCATACAGATCATAGATTAGCTCATGCAGATCAAAGATTAGCTCATACAGATCATAGATTAGCTCATACAGATCATAGATTAGCTCATGCAGATCATAGATTAGCTCATACAGATCATATATTAGCTCATACAGATCATAGATTAGCTTATGCAGATCAAAGATTAGCTCATACAGATCATAGATTAGCTCATACAGATCATAGATTAGCTCATGCAGATCATAGATTAGCTCATACAGATCATAGATTAGCTCATACAGATCATAGATTAGCTCATACAGATCATACAGATCATAGATTAGCTCATGCAGATCATATATTAGCTCATACAGATCATGCAGATCATAGATTAGCTCATGCAGATCATATATTAGCTCATACAGATCATACAGATTCGCTCATACAGATCATAGATTAGCTCATAGAGATCATAGTACTCTTATGTGAATAATAATACAGCCTATTCACAGTATTACTAATGCTATACAGTTATAACATACCTATAGTTAGTTCAATTGATTGCCCCATATTCCATATACTCAGGTAAACTGCCATTAAAACTGTTCTTTAGCCACAATAAAACAACGTAAAACGCGAGTAATCTATGCCGGTGGCCTAGATAAAGCACTCAACAATCTACATGTATATTGGCGTAATAATTTTGTTTTAACCCGAAAATGAAGAGCCATTTGTCGTGTAACTTTATTGGTTAAGTTGCAGTTTTCCACTAAGCTAAAAATGAGAGCTTATCTTTTGCACTACAATGGACTTCTGACCCGCCTCCATAGATCAAAAGCTGTGGAGGACAGAGAGTGACTCTCAGATTAAAACTGCTCAACAGATAGAATCCGCCTAGCGAAACTGTAATAATTAGTCATGACTGACGTTTTAGCCTCCACAGCTGCGGAGGATGAGCGGCAGGCTCTGTCGCCGCCGCCGCCGCCGCCGCCAGCGGAGTCGGGTCGCGACGATCCCGGCATGGACGAGAAGGAAGAGTCCTTGGAGAAGTTCACCCGGTTCCACGCCCTGACCTGCCTGCTGGGTTTCATGGTGCTCCTGTACAGCACGCTGTTGATTCTCAGTGGCATGTTTCTCAACATCAGGCCATTCAACTGCACCGCGGCGGCGACCGACTCAGACGGAGACGTCACCGCTGAGGACGATGACATGAGCCTGTCGTGGTCGGAGCATCAGGGCTTTCGTTCGTCGCTGAGTCGGCAATACCGTCTGTGCGACCGGGCGACCGGGGACCTCACCAACGTGGCCTACATGTTTGGCACCATCGCAGGCTCGCTGCTGACCGGCCCCGTGTCCGACAGGCTCGGCCGGAAGCCCTGCATTGTGGTCGGCGTGGTGGTCGCCACCTTGGTCACTTTGGCAAGCAACTACGCGCCCAGCTTGTGGCTTCATCTCTCTTGTCGGGGCCTGGCTGGCTGCTTCATGGTGGTGGCTCAGTGCGCCATTCAGGTAGCTCAAGTCGGCGGCTGGTGCTTACACCAGGCTCACCTTCCTCTCGGGGTTCTGAGTCATTGTATATGACCATTATCCTGGATCATAGTAGATGACCATTCTCCCTGGTCATTGTGGATGACCACTCTCCTGGATCATTGTGGATGACCACTCTCCCTGGTCATTGTGGATGACCATTCTCCCTGGTCATTGTGAATGACCATTCTCCTGGGTCATTGTGGATGACCACTCTCCCTGGTCATTGTGAATGACCACTCTCTCTGGTCATTGTGAATGACCACTCTCCCTGGTCATTGTGGATGACCATTCTCCCTGGTCATTGTGAATGACCATTTTCCCTGGTCATTGTGGATGACCACTCTCCCTGGTCATTGTGAATGACCACTCTCTCTGGTCATTGTGGGTGACCATTCTCCCTGGTCATTGTGGATGACCATTCGCCAAGATCATTTTAGGTAACCATTCTCCCGGGTCATAGTGAATGACAATGTTCCCTGATCATACAGTAGTGAATGACAATGTTCCCTGATCATACAATGTTCCCTGACCCTCCTAGCCCATATTTTTTATGACCAATCCTGCTAGGATGACCTGACATTCCCTCAACCTCGCATGTACAGGTGTACGGCAGCGAGGTGCACAGTTCGCGTTATCAGGGCCGCTTCCTGGCCATCTGGAGCGTCGGCGTCTCCATCGGGACAGTGGGCTGCGGCCTGCTGGCGCACCTGACCAGAGACCACCAGCTGTACGTGCTGGTCTCCTGCTGCCTGGCGCCGGTCAACCTGCTGCTGGCGCTCTGGCTGCCGGAGAGTCCGGCCTGGCTGGCCGCCCGCGGCGAGTGGACGAATCGCTGGCCGCCCTGAAACGCGTCGACGTTATTAACGGTCGACGCCGATCAGGGGATGATCGACAACCATCGAGGACGCCGTCGTTGCTGCCGTCCAATCCGGCTTTGACAATGGCGACAGGAAGCGGCGGCAGCGGCGGCGGCGGCAGCGGCTGGAACTGCGACTTCTCCGACTGGCCTGCCTGCTGGGCTTCCACGGTGTGTGCCTCGGGATGAACTGCTACGGCTTCTACTTTGTCATGAGCGGCGTCATACCGGATGTGTGTCTCTACGCTGTGCTGCTCGGCTCTACCCAGGTGCCCAGTTTCTTCCTGTTGAACCTGGTGCCTCGCCGGCCGGGCCTTCTGGCTTGCAGCGTCCTGTCCGGATTGGTCAGCGTTGGCTTCGGGGCCGCTGCTCACTTCCTGCCGCAGGGTTCGCTCGCTCGCGGCGGCTGGAGCAGCGCGTTGCTAGCCGGCCTGGGCGTCCTCGGCAGCTTTTGCTCCACGTCGGCTTTTAATCTGCTGGTGTCGGTCAGCGCGGAAAGTTATCGATTCGCATCAGGAATACCGGGCTGGGTGTCTGCGTTTTCTGCCTCCGCTGCGGCTCCACATTGGCGCCGCTGATTAACTACCTGCCAGGAGCCCTGCTCCGCTCCATGGCGCTTGGCTGGCCTCTGCTGCTCTCCTCCCTGCCGCTTGACTCGCTTTGAGCGGCAGCTGCGCTCGCCAATTCGGCTGTCGATTATTTGGTAACGATGAGGATAAAGATGAGTCTAGTAATAGTCAGAATGACTCCTCGGCGCCTATGGAGAAGATGGTTATCCCGGTTGGTCATTCGCAGATTGAGTTTGAGGTGCGGGCTTGATTAACTATTGTCTATTGATGTATGCTGCTACCTTGTAGATCTGATTAGGTTATGTATTTGTTTATTATTTGTCTAGCACTGTCTGCCACTTTTTCATTACCTGGTCCTAACAGTCTCATTACCTGGTCTAACAGTCTCATTACCTGGTCCTAACAGCCTCATTACCTGGTCTAACAGTCTCATTACCTGATCTAACAGTCTCATTACCTGGTCCTCGCAGTCTCATTACCTGGTCCTCGCAGTCTCATTACCTGGTCCTCGCAGTCTCATTACCTGGTCCTCGCAGTCTCATTACCTGGTCGCTCGCAGTCTCATTACCTGGTCCTCCCAGTCTCATTACCTGGTCCTCCAGTCTCATTACCTGGTCTAACAGTCTCATTACCCGATCTAACAGTCTCATTACCTGATCTAACAGTCTATTACCTGATCTAACAGTCTCATTACCTGGTCTAACAGTCTCATTACCTGGTCCTAACAGTCTCATTACCTGCTGGTCCTAACAGTCTCATTACCTGGTCTAACAGTCTCATTACCTGGTCCTAACAGTCTCATTACCTGGTCCTAACAGTCTCATTACCTGATCTAACAGTCTCATTACCTGGTCCTCGCAGTCTCATTACCTGGTCCTCGCAGTCTCATTACCTGGTCCTAACAGTCTCATTACCTGATCTAACAGTCTCATTACCTGATCTAACAGTCTCATTACCTGATCTAACAGTCTCATTACCTGATCTAACAGTCTCATTACCTGATCTAACAGTCTTATTACCTGATCTAACAGTCTCATTACCTGATCTAACAGTCTCATTACCTGGTCCTAACAGTCTCATTACCTGGTCCTAACAGTCTCATTACCTGATCTAACAGTCTCATTACCTGGTCCTAACAGTCTCATTACCTGGTCCTAACAGTCTCATTACCTGATCTAACAGTCTCATTACCTGGTCCTCGCAGTCTCATTACCTGATCCTCGCAGTCTCATTACCTGATCTAACAGTCTCATTACCTGGTCCTCGCAGTCTCATTACCGGGTCTAACAGTCTCATTACCGGGTCTAACAGTCTCATTACTGGTCCTAACAGTCTCATTACCTGGTTTTAGACTTATTAAACCCAGACAATATAATTATACTTTAGGTCTTATCAATTGACACTTACTAACTCGTACTGACACGTATTTTTGCCACGTCGTGCGCATTAACTGCCGATATTAAGCCTTCATGCACTTTGCCAATAAACGCTTCTTTATAAGCAAAGATAGGTAATGAAAACAGTTGAGA